>QJPP01000702.1:600000-890687 GCA_003996215.1 Jaltomata sinuosa
CTAGATGCCAAACCTCTCATAAAACATAGGGACATATCTGATGTCCAAAACTGTTAGAAAAGCATAAGGACATATCTGATGTCAAGCAATTTCAATTCATAAGTCTTAAAACTTAGCATAGCCATAATTCAAAATATACTTTCCTTTCTAAAATCATAACTTGAAAAATTAGGCATGCAATTTCATGAAAATAGAGGTCATGTTATCTAAACATACCAATTTTACTTGCAGACATGTAATTCAATGAAATTATGCTAGAATTTATCACCAATATATGGGCTTTTGAAAACACTTAATATATCTTAAATAATTCATGGGTGATGAATGAGAAACCATAAACTGATAATTTAAAATTAACCCATATTTTTCCCCAATTTGGGTAAGAACCCTACTTTCATAAATTGGACAAGGATTAGCCTTAAAATTATGAATAGGAAACCACTTACAAAAATCCATGCAAAATCATACAATTTATAGTTAGAAGTCATTGAAGAATCACAAGGAAAAGATTTATAGAAGTACCCATAAGAATTGGGTAAGAACCCTAATTTAGGAATTCATAAAATAAATTAAGAATATTGGGTTTTGGTATAAGGATGAAGGAATTCCCTTTTTGAATACCCACATACCTTATTTGAAGCTAGCCCACTAAGAATTTGAGAAGAATGGAGACTTGGAGTGAATTCCTTGCTATGGATATTGAAACCCCAACTTGAAGCTTGAGAGGATGGAACCCTTTTTCTTCTTTTGGAACTTGATTGAAACAATGGGAGAAGCTTAGGCTAAGTGGGAATAGAACCTTCCTAAATATGCTTAAAATGACCTCACTTAGGATTTAAAAGGGGGGGTAATTATGAAAATACCCCTAGGAATTAATTAGGAAAAAGTTGGGAAAAGTTGGCTTCATGAATCACGGATGGATTCCACGAGTCGTAGATTGAACCACGGCTTGTGGTTTCCAATCGTGGTTCCTGGCCACAAAATCAGGCTGCAGAAGGCTTACCGCGAGTCAGATGCAAAATGACATGTGAGACGCGTAACCTCATGTGCAAATCGCACATCGGGGAAATATTTCCAACTTTTTGGAAGCAAGTGCGAATCACATGTGATGCATGGATCCCCACGTGCGGCTGCATGTCAAATCGCATGTGGGCCAACAAGGTCCTTTTTAAGTTAGTTTTAATCCATTTTTCTTCATTCTTTTACCATTCTTTCAGACCCTGAACGTATTTTCTCTCCTCATATCCTCCTCCTTCATCAAGGTAAGTCCTTCTCTAAGGATTTTAAATTTTCCAAATCAAATTTCAAATTATTGATAGAAATCCTAACCCTTGACCATAGGATTTCAAGAAACGAATTCAAGAACTTCAAGAAGAGATTTCTTGATCATTCTTCATCCAAGTTAGATTTCTTCAACTTCAGGTTCCAAATCAAAATATTTCAAAGAGGGTCTCGCTTTCAGGTATGTGGGTATTCAGTAAGAGTTTAGTACACCCTTATGCCCAAAATTGTAGCCTTTCTTCAAATATTCATGGTTTAAGAACTAGGGTTCCTACCCAATTATGCAAATACTTCTAGAATTTAGTTCTTATGATTCTCACATGATTTATATCCTGTTTTATGTGAATTGCAATATGTATTAATGATTTTGATGAGTTTTCACCATGACTTGAGAAATCAAGAAAATTAGTCCTAAATTGTAGGATTTTCTAATGTTTTAGATTTCCTTCAAAATTCAACCTAGAATATCAGTATGAGTTTTCAAAGCAGAATTTAGCCAGTTTTAGTCTACTACAACATTTCAGAAAAATAGATATTTAAAACTAGTTTAGTCCTGACTCAGAAACTCAGGACTCTAATTTTCAAATGAGCTATTAATATTCAGTTTGGGAGTAGTGTTTAGCACCGTGTTGGACCAGGGTTTAGCGTAACCCTTAAAGTAATAGAACTATGTTGTCACTCCCTGAGTCTACCCCCTGGATGTTACACGAGACCTAAGATTACCATTGATATCAAGATAACCCTCTGTTATTAGTATGACTTAAAAACTGGCAAACATAAGTACGGAAGCTTAACTTAAGTGATGAGCAACTTGACCGGTTATATAAATATAAGACTAAAAATGACAATCAGAATTACAACTGAACAACTGACTATGTCTGAAAGCCTCTACTACGGGCGAGTTGTTGGGACAAACCCCCCAGCTAACTCTAAATATGGAAATACTGATTACACAATCTAAATACTGAAATGAAACTAAACTCCAAGTCCTCAAAGAAGGAGGACTCACCCAGCTGACTGGAGGTGTTGCTGATCTATTAGCCACGGACTGGGGAGTGGGCTACACAATCTACATCATAATAGGATGCAGCATAAAGAAGTATACGGTCAGTACTATGGAATGTACTGAGTATATGATATACGCATAGGTCCTGATAAAAATATACTTGAAATCGTGTTTACAACTGAGATCATGCATAATTTATGATAAAACATGATTAAACTATCCTTGAAGCTGAAATATTGTGGTAATAGTAAAAATTTTAATGTAATGACTCAATGCAAAATCATAAGCTAAAAACATAATTATAAGTAGTAGGTCTGAAATCTGAAAGCAAAGAGTCAATACATTTTTAAACTTGAAACTGTTTCTGTGGGAGGTTCTCTAACCGACATAGACCATGTGAGCTACATGGAATCTGATGTATACACCCCATCAAAAGGACCCAATATACCTTGCCATGGTATAGAGGCATGACTGTGTCATGATCACTAAATCTGATAGAACCTACGGGGGCACGTAGTTTTGGGATATACAAGAGGTACGCTCACCCAATCCAACTTGGTGCTCAATACCACTCCCAAAACATACTTATAGCTCATATAGTACTGGGGAATATCTGATGCCAAAATAGATCATAACTTATGACATATCTGATGTCAAATATGTTCATAGCTTAGGTAGACATATCTAGATGCCAAACCTCTCATAGAATATAGGGACATATTTGATGTCCAAAACTATTGGTAAAGCATAATGACATATCTGATGTCATGCAATTTTAATTCATAAGTCTTTAAACTTAGCATAACGATAATTCAAAATATATTATCCTTTCTAAAATCATAACTTGAAGAATTAGGCATGCAATTTCATGAAAATAGAGGTCATGTTATCTAAACATACCAATTTTAGTTGCAGACATGTAATTCAATGAAATTATACTAGAATTTATCATCAACATATGGGCTTTTGAAAACACTTAATATATCTTAAATAATTCATGGGTGATGAATGAGAAACCATAAACTGATAATTTAAAATTAACCCATATTTCCCCCCCAATTTGGGTAAGAACCCTACTTTCATAAATTGGACAAGGATTAGCCTTAAAATTATGAATTGGAAACCACTTACAAAAATCCATGAAAAATCATACAATTTAGAGTTAGAAGTCATTGAAGAATCACGAGGAAAAGATTTATAGAAGAACCCATAAGAATTGGGTAAGAACCCTAATTTAGGAATTCATAAAATAAATTAAGAATATTGGGTTTTGGGTATAAGGGTGAAGGAATTCCCTTTTTGAATACCCACATACCTTATTTGAAGCTAGCCCACTAAGAATTTGAGAAGAATGGAGACTTGGAGTGAATTCCTTGCTATGGAGATTGAAACCCCAACTTGAAGCCTGAGAGGATGGAACTCTTTTTCTTCTTTTGGAACTTGATTGAAACAATGGGAGAAACTTAGGCTAAGTGGGAATAGAACCTTCCTAAATAGGCTTAAAACGACCTCACTTAGGAGTTAAAAGGGGGGTAATTATGAAAACACCCCTAGGAATTAATTAGGAAAAAGTTGGCTTCAGGAATCACGGATGGATTCTATGAGTCGTAGATTGAACCACGGCTTGTGGTTTCCAATCATGGTTCCTGGCCACAGAATCAGGCTGAAGAGGGCAAACTGCGAGTCAGATGCGAAATTACATGCGAGACGCAAAACCTCATGTGCAAATCGCACGTCCAAACGCAAATCGGGGAAATTTTTCCAACTTTTTGGAAGCAAGTGTGAATCACATGCGATGCACGGATCCCCACGTGCGGCCGCTTGTCAAATCGCATGTGGGCCGATGAGGACCTTTTTAAGTCAGTTTTAATCCAGTTTTCTTCATTATTTTACCATTCTTTCAGACCCTGAACGTATTTTCTCTCCTCATATCATCCTTTTTCATCAAGGTAAGTCCTTCTCTAAGGAATTCAAATTTTCCAAATCAAATTCCGCCATCAAATTTCAAATTATTGATAGAAATCCTAACCCTTGACCATATGATTTCAAGAAACGAATTCAAGAACTTCAATAAGATATTTCTTGATCATTCTTCATCCAAGTTAGGTTTCTTCAACTTCAGGCTCCAAATCAAAATATTTCAACAAGGGTCTCGTTTTCAGGTATGTGGGTATTCAGTAAGAGTTTAGTACACCCTTATGCCCAAAATTCTAGCCTTTCTTCAAATATTCATGGTTTAAGAACTAGGGTTCCTATCCAATTATGCAAATCCTTCAAGAATTTAGTTCTTATGATTCTCACATGATTTATATCCTGTTTTATGTGAATTGCAATATGTTTTAATGATTTTGATTAGTTTTCACCATGACTTGAGAAATCAAGAAAATTAGTCCTAAATTGTAGGATTTTCTAAAGTATTAGATTTGCTTCAAAATTCAACCTAGAATATCAGTATGAGTTTTAAAAGCAAAATTTAGCCAGTTTTAGTCTACTACAACATTTCAGAAAAATAGATATTTCAAACTAGTTTAGTCCTGACTCAGAAACTCAGGACTCCAATTTTAAAACGAGCTATTAATATTCGGTTTGGGAGTAGTATTTAGCACTGTGTTGGACCATGGTTTAGCGTAATCCTTAAAGTCCCAGAACTACATTGTCACTCCCTGAGTCTACCCACTGGATGTAACACGGTACCTAAGATTACAAGTGATCTCAAGATAACCCTCTATTATTAGTATGACTTAAAAAGTGGACAAACATAAGTACGGAAGCTTAACTTAAGTGATGAGCAACTTGATCGGTTATATAAATATAAGACTAAAAATGATAATCTGAATTACAACTGAATATCTGACTCTATGTCTGAAAGCCTCTACTACGGGCGAATTGTTGGGACATGCCCCCCAGCTAACTCTAAATATGGAAATACTTATTACACAATCTAAATACTGAAATAAAACTAAACTCCAAGTCCTCAAAGAAGGAGGACTCACCAAGCTGACTGGATGTGATGCTGATCTATTAGCCACGGACTGGGGAGTGGGCTACAAAATCTACATCATAATAGGATGCAGCACAAAGAAGTATATGGTCAGTACTATGGAATGTACTGAATATATGAGATGTGCATCGGTCATGATAAAAATATACTTGAAAGCGTTTTTAAAACTTAGATCATGCATAATTTGTGATAAAACATGCTTAAACTCTCCTTGAAGCTGAAATCTTGAGGTAATAGTAAAATCTGTAATGTAATGACTCAATGCAACATCATAAGTTAAAAACATAATCATAATTAGTAAGTCTGAAATCTGAAAGCAAAGAGTCAATACATTTTTAAACTTGAAATTGTTTATGTGGGAGGTTCTCTAACCGACATAGACCATGTGAGCTACATGGAATCCTATGTATACGCCCCATCAAAAGGACCCAATATACCTTACCAGGGTATAGAGGCATGACTGTGGAATGATTACTAAATCTGATGCCCAACAAAGGGGACTTAGAACCTATAGGGGCACGTAGTTCTGGGATATACAAGGGGTACGCTCACCCAATATAACTCGGTGATCAATACCACTCCCAAAACATACTTATAGCTCATATAGTACTGGGGAATATCTGATGCCAAAACAGATCATAACTTATGACATATCTGATGTCAAATCTGTTCATAGCTTAGGTAGACATATCTAGATGCCAAACCTCTCATAGAATATAGGGACATATTTGATGTCCAAAACTATTGGTAAAGCATAATGACATATCTGATGTCATTCAATTTCAATTCATAAGTCTTTAAACTTAGCATAATGATAATTCAAAATATATTATCCTTTCTAAAATCATAACTTGAAGAATTTGGCATGCAATTTCATGAAAATAGAGGTCATGTTATCTAAACATACCAATTTTACTTGCTGACATGCAATTGAATGAAATCATGCTAGAATTTATCATCAATATATGGGCTTTTGAAAACACTTAATATATCTTAAATAAATCATGGGCGATGAATGAGAAACAATAAACTGATACTTTAAAACTGAACCCATAAGTTTTCCCCAATTTGGGTAAGAACCCTACTTTCATAAATTGGATAAGTTTCAGCCTTAAAATCATGAATAGGAAACAACTTACAAAAATTCATGCAGAATAATGCAATTTAGAGTAGAATTCATAGAAGAATCATGAGGAAACGATTTATAGAAGAACCCATGAGAATTGGGTAAGAACCCTAATTTAGGAATTCATAAAATCAATTTAGAAGATTGGGTTTTTGGTATAAGGGTGAAGGAATTCGCTTATTGAATACCCACATACCTTATTTGAAGCTATCCCACTAAGAATTTGAGAAGAATGGAGACTTGGAGTGAATTCCTTGCTATCGAGCTTGAAACCCCAACTTGAAGCTTGAGAGGATGGAACCCTTTTTCTTCTTTTGGAACTTGATTGAAAGAATGGGAGAAACTTAGGCTAAGTGGGAATAAAACCTTCCTAAATAGGCTTAAAACGACCTCACTTAGGAGTTAAAAGGGGTGGTAATTATGAAAATACCCCTAGGAATTATTTAGGAAAAAGTTTGAAAAACGGCTTCAGGAATCACGGATGGATTCCATGAGTCATAGATTGAACCACGGCTTCTGGTTTCCACTCGCGTTTCCTAGTTAAAGAATCAGGCTACAGAAGGCAAACCACGAGTCAATAGGATGACTCATCAACTGGACTACGCTCCATTGACCTGAGTCATAGTTTTTGGGAAATTTGCAGTTCTTTGATCAAGTTCTACGAGTTAGCAGGAGGGTCCACAGTTCAAACTCCGGGCCATAGAAGCCAGTCGTGAAACCTAGGGAAACTGTCAACCCTCTGATCTGATTCCACGAGTTGACAGGATGGGTCGTGGTCAGAACCACGGTCCGTAGAACTAACTCATGGTTTTCAGGCCAAAGAATGAATCAACAGACTGGAACCACGAGTTTATTTCATGACTCGTGGTTCAAACCATGGTCCGTGATTTGTACCTGTAATTTCTGAAAAGGTTGGAATTCTCTGATTTCTTAAGTTTAAAAGATGGGTCGAATTCTGAGGAGTTACAATATCTCCCCCTTGGGATCATTCATCCTCGAATAAAGACTAAATAAGGGAAAAATGAAGAGAGAACAGCCCAACCAATCAACAACACATAAATCTGAAGAACCAACATGAAAACTGATCTTGCAACTTAAAACATGACTGAAGTAACTTCGTAAAATATGAATGCATGTTAGGATCATGGGAGAAACAGATGGAATAGAAGTAGAGGGACATACTAAGGAGGAAACTATTACCTCAAGCTGAAATTGGATAGAAAAAAAAGAGATGAGGGTACTTTGCCTTTGTGGCTGCTTTGACTTCCCAAGTAGCTCCCTCAACTGAGCTTTAAAGACTTAAGTACTAACAAGGTAATTGATTCCTGATTGAAATAAAAACTAAGATGGATTCGCAAGACGTATATGCATACTGAGAGCGTAAGAACAACTAATAGGATAGGAAACTGGATATCCGACATGATAACTAGTCTAGAATGAGAGTAGGGGCATAACTGAAACTCATAAATAACGAACGCATTCTTAGAAATTGTAGTTAGAAGAAAGGGGTGTCAAACACAGAGAAGGACTATACGAGGAACCATTTCCTTCAAACTGAACTTACCTCCAAGAGTTGTACTACGCGTAGGACCCACTGGTCTTTGGAATAAACACCGGCAAGTCTAAACCAATTTGATATGATGGGTCTAACGTACTGGAAGTTGAAGCTATTGGACATAGAATATGAGCATTCTGGGCAGGGAGTAAGAACAAGACTCTTCCCGCCTTAACAATATGGTTGGCAACCTTTTGGTTGAGGAAAACCTTTCTATCTACATTAATTCTTCTAAACACCATACTGACCAAAAGTAACTACAATTCTCACCAGCGCCCATAAAGATACTAAGGTCAGAGTCTAACTACCTGCTTCCACCATGTCCAAGCCCATCTCTACTTAATCTCTTGAATCTAGAGTTATATCCTAAGAATAGTATTCCTTCTTATCACAACAATCAACTAACCTTGGGCTCCTAATTAAAAAGGGTCACTAGTTGCACAAAACAAGTATCCACATATATCCCATCATGATATTCAAGCTTATAACTATGGTCACCTTATGGTTTCGTAGCTTACCCTAATTAAAACTTCTCTCCTCTTCCCTATCATAACTAGGAATCGCAAATTCAAGAACTTCTGCAGAGGGACATACTAAACTTCCTCATCTAACTATTTTGTGTGAATAATCCTTACCTCATAATTCACCCACACCTAGAAGTCAAGGTGGAACAAGTACACTAACAAGGAAAAGGAATATGCTACCTCCCATCTAGGATACTACACGGCCTTCTCCCCTAACGTTTATAACAACATAAACCTGAATTATTAAGAGAAAAGAGCGAGAGCAGGAGCGTCACGAATGAAGGATTATAGATTGATCTTGAATTACGCTTAGTGTGATCAAGCCACTCAAGGTGAGGTTTAGGAAGTTGAGCGCAATAGGTATGAGTATTTCACAGACTATGCACGTAAGGCATGAATGGTGGGGATCACCACCCTTCATCATCAAATGCAAAGGTCAAGGGCTTTAGAGCAAGGAAGTCATAAGCACAAACCATTTCAATAATTAGGTCAGAGCATATATATAACGTAACATGATTTGATTAGCCATAGAGGAATGTCTAAAGAATGAACTGAGCAAATAGGACCGAGCATCTTAAGAGAATGAGTTTACAGAGATACCAACCCTCTGGGCATAAAGGTGAAATTTATAGAATCACAAGATAATAATAGAGTTGTTGTCTGAAGCAATTACTTATCATTATAGAATCTAAATATGAGCGTGAATCTGAAATAGGACCATGGCGCTGACACACAAGAATGCAAAAGTTATCATAATGGCAGAAGTATACTTAGAACCCAAAAGCATCGCTACCTGAGCATCCAAAATTTGACCACATACCACCATCTCTCCCTTAGATTCATGCTACCCTTCTAAGTCTATGGAGCTTTCACCAACCTCCCAAAAGAACTATGATCATTTTACCCTAACATAACACACACTACTCAAGAATCTAGCACGAATACTCACTTCCTTCTATAGTCTAAGACTTTCCTTTTCCTAAAAGTCTAGGCCTCAACCCTCTTATCCCCACTAAATTCTAGGTCAAGACAACTCACAACCAAACAAGAATAGGGGTGCGAGGACTATGGATGCATACAAGAAGAAAATCTAGTGACGTACTTGATTCAACTTCAGGAGGAATACTCTGACTCGGCTGGCTAGGCAATGAAAGAATTGGTTTTGGAGCTAAAAACCACAGTTTCTCCGCTTAGATGAGGGTTATTCCTGATCCTATGGCCTAACCGACCACACCTAAGACACCCCTCCTTGCCCGCAAGACACTCACCTAGATGGATCTTACCGCAACTACTACAACGAGGGTACCTAAAGGTCTTCAGAGCCTTATAGTGATGAGACTGAGAATCAAGAGTAGGTGTGCTAACATAAGATGGGGTTGGTCCGGATGACCTCTACTGAGAAGACAATTGGTTCCATGTTTTAGTCTTTTTGTTCTTCTTTTTTCTCTTTTGTAGTTCTCTTTCTCATTCAACTGAGTTGTCATGGCTTGAGCCAACTTTCAGATGGCTTCGTGAAATTTTGCATTCATAACCTCATGATCTAAAGCGGTCGGATTAGCATTCCTCGTGGTGTTTCTTCGCAGAGACATTATCGTAAATGCGTAGGGAATGGATTAGAAGGGTAAGTAGAGTCGAACTCTATCACACGATAGTGAACATAAAGAAGTGAAGTTTTTCCTAAAATACATCATAGCCTCCCCCTCATAAGTGTGGCGCATTTCAAACCCATGAATGAGACACTACTTGATGCGGCTTTCAGACATCGTATGACTCTTGAACCTGATGCTCAAATACCAAGTTTGTCATGCCCCGAGTCTACCCCCTGGATGTAACACGAGACCCAAGATCACAAGTGATCTCAAGAAAATCCTCTGGAATTAGCATGACTTAAAAATTAGACAAACATAAGTACGGAAGCTTAACTGAAGTGATGAACAACTTGATCAGTAATATAAATATAAGACTAAAAATGATAATCTGAATTAAAACTAAACATCTGACTCTATGTCTGAAAGCCTCTACTTGCTGGGATAAGCCCCCCAGCAAACTCTAAATACGAAAATGCTGATTACACAATCTAAATATTGAAATAAAACTAAACTCCAAGTCCTCAAAGAAGGAGGACTCACCAAGATGACTAGACGTGCTGCTGATCTACTAGCCATGGACTGGGGAGCGGGCTATAGAATCTACATCATCATAGGATGTAGCACAAAGAAATATATGGTCAGTACTATGGAATATACTGAGTATATGATATATGCATAGGTCATGATAACAATACATTTGAAAGCGTGTTTAAAATTGAGATCGTGCATAATTTGTGATAAAACATTCTTAAACTATCCTTGAAGCTGAAATATTGTGATAATAGTAAAATCTGTAATGTAATGACTCAATGAAATATCATAAGCTAAAAACATAATCATAAGTAGTAAGTATGAAATCCAAAAGCAAAGAGTCAATACATTTTTAAACTTGAAACTGTTTCTGTGGGAGGTTCTCTAACCGACATAGACCATGTGAGCTACATGGAATCCGATGTATACGCCCTATCAAATGGACCCAATATACCTTGCTAGGGTATAGAGATATGATTGTGGCATGATCACTAAATCTGATGCCCAATAAAAGGGACTCAGAATCTATGGGGGCACATAGTTTTGGGATATACAAGAGGTATGCTTACCCAATCCAACTCAGTGCTCAATACTACTCCCAAACATACTTATAGCTCATATAGTACTGGGGAATATTTGATGCCAAAACTGATCATAACTTATGACATATCTGATGTCAAATTTTTTCATAGCTTAGGTAGACATATCTAGATGCCAAACCTCTCATAAAACATAGGGATATATCTGATGTCCAAAATTTTTGGAAAAGCATAAGGACATATCTTATGTCATGCAATTTCAATCCATAAGTCTTAAAACTTAGCATAGCCATAATTCAAAATATACTTTCCTTTCTAAAATCATAACTTGAAGAATTAGGAATGTAATTTCATGAAAATAGAGGTCATGTTATCTAAACATACCAATTTTACTTGTAGATATGTAATTCAATAAAATCATGCTAGAATTTATCATCAACATATGGTCTTTTGAAAATACTTAATCTATCTCAAATAAATCATGGTTGATGAATGAGAAACCTTAAAATGATACTTTAAAACTGAAACCATAAGTTTTTCCCAATTTGGGTAAGAACCATACTTTCATAAATTGGACAAGGATTAGCCTTTAATTCATGAACAGGAAACCACTTACAAAAATCCATGCAAAATCATGCAATTTAGAGTTAAATTCATAGCAGAATCATGAGGAAACGATTTATAGAAGAACCCATGAGAATCGGGTAAGAACCCTAATTTAGGAATTCATAAAGTCAATTTAGAAGATTGGGTTTTGGGTAAAAGGGTGAAGGAATTCCCTTATTGAATACCCACATACCTTATTTAGAGCTAGCCCACTAAGAATTTGAGAAGAATGGAGACTCGGAGTGAATTCCTTGCTATGGAGCTTGAAACCCCAACTTGAAGCTTGAGAGGATGGAACCCTTTTTCTTCTTTTGGAACTTGATTGAAAGAATGGGAGAAACTTAGGCTAAGTGGGAATAAAACCTTCCTAAATAGGCCTAAAATAACCTCACTTAGGAGTTAAAAAGAGGGAAATTATGAAAATACCCCTAGGAATTAATTTGGAAAAAGTCGGCTTCAAGAATCACGGATGGATTCCATAAGTCGTAAATTGAACCACGGCTTGTGGTTTCCACTCGTGGTTCCTGACCATAGAATCAGGCTGCAGAAGGCAAACCAGGAGTTAATAGGATGACTCGTTAACTATACTATGATCCGTAAACCTGAGTCGTAGTTTCTGGGAAATTTATAGTTCTCTGATTAAGTTCTATGAGTTAGCCGGATATTCCATAGTTCAAACTATGGGCCGTAGAAGCCAGTCGTGAAATCTAGAGATATTGTTAACCCTCTGATATGATTCCACGAGTTGACAGGATGGGTCATAGTTGGAACCACGGTCTGTAGAACCAACTCGTGGTTTTCAGACCAAAGACTGAACCAGCAGACTGGAACCACGGGTTCACTTCATGACTCATGGTTCAAACCACAGTCCATGATTTGGACCCATAATTTCTGAAAAGTTTGAAATTCTCAGATTTCTTAAGTTTAAAAGCTAGGTCGAATTCGGAGGTGTTACATACGTGCCACCGTAGGTTTTTTGCCCCTCAGTTGGTCATCAGAAATAGTGATCATATCAGCCATGCCTTTATACCCTGTCAAGGTATATTGGATTCTCTCGATGGGGCGTATACATCGGACTCCACATTTAGCTCACGTGATTTATGTCAATTAATAGACTCTCCCGCAGTGTTAGTTTCAGTAATGTGCATTAGGCCCTCAATTAGGTTTACTTTCAACTTTCAGCATGTTTCCAGATTACTCTTGCATTTTAGCTATTTATGCATGATTATATTTTGGGCCTATGTACTGCAGTTTAGTTCAGTTTTCAGCTTTTCAATATTTTAGCATATTTAGATTTCAGTCAGCCTTGCATATCCCTCAGGCTCAGTACATTCAACTTACTGATGCATACTCTATGTGATGCATCCTATCATGTGGCAAGTTTAGGTTCTCAGTTTCAATCGCGTGACTAGTGCATATCGGTGCCACCTCAGTAGCAATCAGTGGTGAGTCCTCATCATCCGAGGACATATCTTTTACATGATTTTTGAGTAGAAAGTTTGTCCTTATCTTCAGTATTTGGAGTTAGGTGGGGGCTTGTCCCTGCAGCTCATCAGTATTAGAGGCTTTCAGACATAGAGTCAGACTCAGTTTATTTGGGTTGTTCTACTTTTTAGACAGTTATTTGTTCAGATATTCTCAGTTGAATTCTTTTTAGATTATACTCTTTATTCAGTTATGCTTCCGTTTGTTTAGAGTTATTTCATTATGCTTATGATATGCCAGATTCAGGGTTAGCTTGGGGTCACTTATGATCCTAGGTCCCATGATACGTCTAAGGGCTAGCCTCGGAGCATGACATCAACCAAGAGTTACAAGAATATAATGCTAGCACAGAAGATATATATACGCAGAAACACAGGTGAAAAAAATAATAATGCACCTGGGATCCTTGAAACAATAGTATATAAATAGAGAGAATTGAAGGAGAAGGGCGGTATACCAGTAACTTTAAGTAAAAGGGAAAGAAGGGAATCAATTAATATACTCTAGATAAAAGAAATATACTTAACAAAAATCATACTACAAACCCAATTTCAAGATAAGCATAGACAAAAATCAATCTCACAAGTGCAACCCTAGGATGGAATAACTAAGCCACAAAGAACCGAGATCCACTAATCAAAACCACAATAAAGAATAGAATCTGAAAACCCACAACCGCTCAGAAGGCCACATCAACAGTTCCTCAACAATATAGGACCTACTAGCCCCTCAATAATCACAGTCCAAATAACTAGGGCCTCAACATGATAGAAATTATTAATCCATCAATATCCAAAGGCCATAACAAGCTCTGCAGTATGAAAGGAATAATACAATCTACCTACAGTGCCCATACAATCGAGGAATGCAATCAAGTGAAAACAAACCCTCCGACCGCCCATACAATCGTAGCGTACACTGAGCATACAACAAACGACGGTGGAATTCGAATGAGATATGCATGATGATTATGATGGAACTAGTGTGATAGTAACCCGTATGTTACCCCCTCCAGTACCTAGAAGGCCTAATAGAGGCAAGATCCATGGAAGGAATTCTACTGAGTACCTCAACTCCATTGTACACCTACCTCTGACACTCGCAGTTCATAGCCCCTAGACCGATCGACAAGGTCTATGGAGGTCTACTCATAGACCACATACTAAACTCGTAAAATCTTCAAGAATCAAAACCTCGTAGTACATTCCAAAAATTGAACCAGGTCTAAAACAGTAGTAGTGCTCTCAACCCCTCTCCCCAATAAAGGGTTCCCGAAATATATCTGGGTCTAAATCAGTAATCAAGTCTCAAATCCCTAAACTAGGTGCCCGGCACGTGTTTGGGTCTAAATCCATAAAAAAATATGTCTAGTGCTATGGCTCAGCCGAGCCTAGTATCACTATGAAAACTAGTGGTGAAATCATCAAACTATACTCTTCACTCTAAGAGGTTTCATAAAAGTCAGTACCAAAACCTTTAATACTTATTTTAGAGAAAATGGGCCCTCGGGGCCGTGCAAAGTTTAGAAAATCATTTATAGTGGGTCTGAAGCCAAAATAGTAGTAAAACATGCAGAAAATTCTTTGCATGAATGATATGTTCACAAACAATAGGTTAGCCTAATGGCCCACAAAAATTCCTATCAGCCCTGCACAGGCACAATCAGCTCTACAACATAGATAACCAGCCTAGAGTAGTATCACGATGTTTGGGACTCACGAAAATTTGTAATATTCCACTATCTATGGTATAGTGGCAGATACAAGGCCACACGAGGTCATAAAGGTAATAGTACAACACTACAACAAATACTATAAATAACACATAAAGTAAACGGACAGAAAAGGCAGACATGGTCTGAGGGTACCAATATAGAAAACCAACCCAAGGAAGCTAATTAATGCAGTTATTGCCTATATACTAAGAGTCTAGGTAAGGAAAGCCATAACCTACCTGTCATCTGATGACTAGCTTCGGAAATAGCATCGCCCAAGCCTGAACTGCTCCAAGAAGCTCCAAATTATGAACATACTATCAAAATAATATTCTACGCATCAAAAAAGAGCCAACGATACTAATAATACAAGAAACATAGCCGGGTTGAAATTTAGGTCACAAGCGGGCTTGCGGCCTTGCAACCCAAAGCTGAAAATAAAAAACACCACTGTGTTCCCCAAAATCCCAGGAGGACATGCTCCAAAATTGAGTAGCAATAAACCATTACAAAGGCTCAAAATAGCCCGCAAACTAAGAGGATTAAAGGGGTAATTTAAAGAAGAAATACCAGAACTAAAGGGAGAATTCGCTTACCAAAAGGAGATGAAGCAAGTACATGGAACAAATTCCATGAAATCACAATCATGCAGTCCAAAATGAGCAACTAAAACCAGGAAGAAAACACAAGCTCAAGAAGTTCATCAATGTAGGTTTTAGCCATAGGAAGGAAGAAATTCAAGGAGAACACTTACCAAACGAAGAGGGAAACAACAAAATCCTCAATTTGAAGAAGTCCCTGTAATGACTCTTCCGGTCATTTACCAATTTTTGCCTTCCTTATACCGTTAAAGCATGCCTGTAGCGGCCCTAAGTTATTTTGGCCATTCCTTGTTTTAGAGCTTTAGGCTTTTGAATTCGTTGACCTTGGTCAACATTTTGGGTGAAAATTCTTGGAACAGAATTTCGACAGTTCCATCAGCTCCGGAACGTGGACTTTGGTCTAGAGGGACCTTTGGTCAGGATCTCAGAGCTTTTCAGCTTGAAATCCTCTCTCGTTCTGTGTTTTCAAGTCAGTTGGGCTGGTTTGGTTGACTTTGATCAACATTTGGAGAAGCGGCCTCGGATGGGAATTATGTCAGCACTGTTAGCTCCAGAATGTCGAGTTTGGGTTAGGTAAGTGGTTGGTTTGGGTTCCGAATGAGTCGGGCTCATTTTGGATGTTTTGTTGGCGTTAGCTAGTGTTGACTTGGGTAAACATTCTTCCGAAATAACCTCATATCGAAGTTTCATCAATTCCGTTGAGTCTGAAATGTTGTTTCCACTCTAATAGCTCTATTGGTTTTTGAGTATCGGGTTCTGATTGTGCCCGGAATGCCCCGTAGAAGTTTTAGTTGTTGCTAGTTTTTTTTTGGTTTTGGTGGCCTTCAGCGCGATCGCTCTCCTTTAACGCGATACCTCTGGCTTGTGATTTCCCCTTCAGCGCGATTGCACTCCTCTAGCGCGATTGCACTGGTCTGAGTTTTTCCCTTCAGCGCGATCACGCTCCTATAGCGCGATAGCGCTGGTCTGGGACTTTTCCTTCAGCGCGATAGCGCTGACCAGCGACCAGCAGCTATATAATTCTTTGGCCTTAATTTTTCCAGCCACTTTTCTTCATTTCCCTCAACTCCTTGGCACGTAAATCACTCTCTAAATTGCTCTATTTTAGTCCTAACCTTGGGGAGGTCAATTATTCATCGATAATTCGCGATCCTTCGATTATTGGTAGGTCCACTTCTTCCCAAAACCACTTTCCTCCAATGTTGCATAAACCTCCATTGATGATCATGACCCAAGCTTGGAATATTGTGTAGATTCTACCCCTCCAGCTTGTGCATGCAAGTGGGCTTGCAGGATTACCCGTGTTGGCCTCAATTTCCGTTCTTTTGGTAAGCTTTCTTGTCTAATTTTCGATTATTTCTTGAAAATTTCCATCTTAAGTTCTTGTCTTTAGTGGGCTTTTTTGAGCCCCATTTGTTGTCAGTTTTTGCTCAATTTATGGGCATGCACTCCTGGGATGGTAAGGAACACAAGGGTATTTTTTGTTTCTGGCTTTGGGTTGTGGGGCCCACAAGCCCGTTTGTGACCCGAATTTCGACCCAATTGTGCTTATGGAATTATGTGTATTTTTAGTCTTGTTTTGACGTATAAATTACTGTTTTTATATTAGTTTTATGAATTTGAGCTTCCCAGAGCAGTTCGAGCCTGGACGACGCCATCCCCATAGGTACTCGTTGGACGACAGGTAGGTTATGGCTTTCTCTACCTAGACTCTGCGTATATAGGCTATAACTGCATTAGTTAACATCTTTGGGTGGGTTGTTATAGGTTGGTACCCCAGACCTTGTCCGCCTTGTTCGTTCGTTTAATTCATACGTTGTTTGTAGTATTTATAGTATTGTATATTACCCTTGTGGTCCTGTGCGGCCTTTTATTGACTCTGGAACATAGATGGTGGGTTATTTAGGGAATTTCTGCGAGTCCCGGACATAAATATTATCCTTTTAGGCTGGTTATGTCTGCTGAGTAGTTGCTGGCCTGTGCAAGGCTGATAGGGATTGTTGTGAGCCGTTGGGATAATTTTATATTTGTGTGCGAGCATATAATCCATGAAAAAGGTTTTCCCCTGTATGTTTTACTATAGTTTTGGCTGAGAGCCACTACAAATGGTTTTCCTAAACTTGCATGGCCCCGGGGGCTCGTTTTTGGTACGGTTGATGATAGAAAAGGGGATTTTGGATAATTTTGCACTGATTTTATTACTGGTACTAGTCTCTACTGCGCAGAGCACCAGACTTGATTTTTATTACTGATACTAGTCTCTGCCGGGCGGAGCACTAGACTTGATTTACTATAGTTTTAGACCCGGCTACACTCCGGGCACCCTTGGAGAGAGTTACTGAGACTTTGATCACTGATTTAGACCCGAGTATTACTTAGAGCACCCTTTGAGAGGGTCTTCTGATATTTCTACTACTGTTTTAGACCCGATTCAATTCTGGGCATGTACTTCGAGGTTCTGATTCTCTGAGATTTCATGGTTGTTACTGTATGTGGTCAGGGACCTCCATTGGCCCTTCCGTTCCAGGACCTGGCCAAAAGGCCGAGCGTGCCGAAGGAGGGATATACGGTGTAGAATGAAGTATAGCGGGCATGACCCACCATGGGTCCTCTTTCCAGTGCGTCGGGCATGCCGAGGGAGGTGCATACTGAGTTACTATTATCGGTTCCATCATATCATCATCATGCATATTTAACTTGGATTCCACCCTCTTTTGTTGTGTGTTCAGTGTACGCTCTGGTGTATGGGTAGTCAGAGGGTTTGTTTTCATTTGATTGCGTTCCTCGGTTGTATAGGCAACCATTGGGACTGTAGGTAGATTATATTTACTCCAGTCTTTATTTAGAGTTGTCTTGGCTTTCGATTATTGAAGGATTAGTGATGTTTAGCATGTTGAGGCTTCGGTTGTGGGATTTCTAATTATTGAGAGGGATAGGGAGTCCTATCTTATTGAGGCACTCTTGTGTGGCCTTCTGAGCAGAGTATGAGATTCTGGTTCTTTTCTTGTCAGGAGTTGAGTGGTATCTCTCGGTTGTTGTGGGCTAGTTATTCCATCCTAGGGTTGTACTTGTGAGGTGATTTCCTGATTATGCTACCATGTGATTGGATTGGTGTTATGATTTCCTTGTACTTGTTGATTCCATTTTGAGTATGTTGGGCGGCTTTCCGCCTTTTCCTTTTAATTGATATGCAAGATTACTTGAAAACTGATAATTTAAGGGAAATATTTAAGCTACCTCTTATCCAAAGTCAGATGATGTATAAGATTACCCACATCCTAACAATTCAAGGGATATCTGTGAGTCGCATCGATATGAATGATGCACAGGACTTACCCAAGGTCATATGCAAAAGATTATCATTGATAGGTAAGAGAGCTATCATATCTGATCAAAAAGTTAAAAATCAATGTCCGAGAGGGCTATCATATCAAACACTATTATGGGCGATTACAAGGACCATTATAATTAGTTGCCAATGAAGTATCAAAAATCATTAAAAGAGTCATCATATTCAAAAAATTATTATGTTCAACCGCCACAAAGCCATCCTATCTAATAGTGGAAAGGGTTGTCGTGTCTACATTGTTGTGAAAACTATTATTTCCTAAGACATGGACAGGAAAGGATGGCATCTTATTAAGGAATCAACTTATGTGGAGATGAGGTAATGAAACTATCTTTCCTACTTAAATTTCTTTACTGCTAACAAACCTAGCTTCAGATTTGTCAAGAGCATCCAAGAGGATGAAATTTTGAAACCAAAACCACAGGTGAGGACTACGCAGGATGTGGCATAATGTGAAACTTTTTCTTAGCAGCAAACTAGAACCTAGTCAAAAGAGGGATATCAAACTTTTTGGATGTGAGCTGAGGGTCGACTTACACCGCTATCAAACCATGCCCCTATCAAAAGGCATGTGGGTAATTTATATTGTTTTTCAGTTTTGTATCTAGGGTAATTTTCTGAACTTACACTGGAAGCAATATCCCCTTTCTTCTATTCCGCGTGACAATACCCCAAAAGATTTGGAAACTATGTCCGGGTAAAATCTTACCTACGGATGTAAAGAGCTTCACATTCATGGTGAAGAGGTTGCAAGCCTCTTTTCCATAACTCAACTTATTTGTCACTCATCCTGAGCCAAATGTCGTCTTAGTACAAAATATTTCCTTTTCAGTCGATTGAGTTAAACTACAAGCAGCCTAATTTCCTGAATCTAGAGATATATAGGCGAGATTGATATTGAAAACTCAGTTACATTCCTAACATTCTTATAATCCTCCTACTCCCCAGCTTTTTGGTCTACCCATAATCTGAAACAAGGATAGCTTTAAAATTCTTTGAAAATCGTACATAAATTCAAACGTCTTGAACTACAAGCGTCCTGAATTCTCATGTAACCTAGGATATGTAGAAAACCTTATACTGAGGTCCATCCATAATTCGTTAGAAATTTGTGCTAAAACTAACCACTTCTGAGAAATAAATTTATGATCGGATAAATTGAGATCGTCAATTTCCTTTTACCAGGGTTCCTTGCATTCACCCTTATCCAAAGGGAGACAACCAATTTTTTCCCTCTACATTTCGAATTAGTTTTGAGCTTCTACTATTTCAAACAATTTTGAAATGATTATTTTATAAAGTTAAAAATATTTTTAAAATTAATTTTATGCTAACTTTGTGATTTTTAGGTGAATTTTTTTTTATATATATATATTATATTTAATTATATCGAATTATATAAATTTTACATTAAAAAAATATTTTAGAAATTATTTCAAGTGAAAACTATGCTCAAACTGAAAATGTTTCATTATTCCT
This sequence comes from Jaltomata sinuosa, assembly GCA_003996215.1. Taxonomy (NCBI): domain Eukaryota; kingdom Viridiplantae; phylum Streptophyta; class Magnoliopsida; order Solanales; family Solanaceae; genus Jaltomata; species Jaltomata sinuosa. The sequence continues at coordinate 620,388 of QJPP01000702.1, forward strand.
AAAAAATTAATTTAAAATTAGAAATTAATTTCAATGACTGGTGTCTTGATTTTAAATAAAACAATTATATTAAACTATTGGAATTAGAAGCTCATTAATTAATTTAGAAATTGTTTTGTCTTAATTTCATCACTTCTTAGATCAATTTGGCTATATTATGATTTAGTTAAGTCTTAAATTCTCAAATTGGACCCTTAATTCCTAAGACCAATATCCTAGTCCTATTTCTCACAACCAAACCAGGCCCAAAATCCCATCCTTGTACTCCCTCCGTCAGAACAAATACAACACATATACATAAATATTCTTCCTCACTTACATGCCTAACATGCCTAACATGCACCTTAATTTTCCTTGAAAACACTGCAATCTTCTCTCATACACGCCTAGTACACCACTTCCACTTCTTCTTCATTTTCTAGAAACCAAACAAATCCAGAAGCTTTGTCAAACAGTAGCTCCCAACAAAAATGAATACACCATCAAACAATGATGAAAACTTTAAAATACATCCATTCCTTCCGTCAAATCTCACTGGTGTGCTGTCCATAGTGCTAAAATAACCTAGAAACTGCTAGGTGGAAAATATCACTAGTGTGCTATCCATAGTGCTAGAAGAACCTAGAAACTTCTAAGTGGCAATCTCTCAGTATTTTTTCTCAAAATTCTGAAGAATTTTTCCACAAATCCCCCTTACAATTGTACTAATTCGTACAAATGGTGAGCTGTAGAACCCTATCCAAATTTGAATTTTGAATTCCCAAGTGAAATTCCCAGAAAAAACACTTTGTTTACCCCCTCCCCCCCTCAAGTTTTACCCTAGAAATTCCTATATAAACCCCAAGGATTCACAGAAATAGGGGTTGGTTTTTGGGAAATTTTCTTGAGTCTTGGAGAATCATTCTTCATCTCACAGAAACAGAAGTTGTAGCAACTGAAAGACTAAAATAATTTTCATTTTTTTGTAAAATTATTTAATTTCTAATGTCATGGTGGAAGTTTCTTCATCAAAGTTTGAGTCCCAGATGCTACTCACGAATATGTAATCATCCCCTTCACATTATTTTTTCTTTATGTACAAACATGCTTGATTTGTTGAGGTAAAAGTCAGTAGGGTCTTGGTGTGAGAATTTGATTGTTGTAGTGAGAAGTTGTGTTTGAGAGTTAGTGTCGGTTTGTGTGGTTGAATCCATGTGCTATTTTAGATAAAGCTTTTGAGTTTTTTTTTCTGAAAACGCTTGTTGGTGCTTTGGATACACAATTGTGTGCATTTTCGTGAAGATGACTATGCTGTTTGTATATGTGTTTTTTAGAAAAATTCTTTTAAATATCTTCATAGTTCACAATACTAAATAAGATTTACTGGGAAAGAGTGGTTTGATCCTTGGAGATTACTTCTTAGTTCTTCTCAAAGGTCGAACAAGGTAAATTCCATCGTATTGCTTTTGTTCCACAAGCCACCTGCTTCTTTCACTCAATTTCACGGGTCTTTCAAATTAGTGTTAGGTGCTCAATATCGATCCAAGTATGAAAAAAAAGTAAATGGTTGTTTCTTATTTTTTTCTGTAATGACAATTGAAGAAAGTAGTTTTAGATGGGGATAACTCTCATCATAGCTCGTCTCCATCTCTAAAGGTTATTTCTTTAGGTGATATTATAACAGGGTTCATATAGTCTTTAATACTATTTGAAATATATTAAAACTGACAAGAAAGAATTCTTCACTTAAAGCCACTAATGTCTTTTAAGAAGAATTTAAAAAATAGTAAGGCTTGCCTTCATAGCCTAAATTTCGGAATCCTTTCAATCTCACCCCCTTTGCTATGAAGGTCAAAATCGGAGCCAATTTTTAACTATGCAAGTTAACCCATAATAATGATCTCTTGACCACATGCTTTAGATAGGTTGATTATGGTTTGCATAGAACAAGCCTAAGGTGGTCAAAAGCTAGTGTTTCTATCCTTGGAAAGCTGTATATGGTCCTAAAAATTGTGAAAATTCTCTCTTGTTTAATTTTGTTTAGGGCCTTCATGTATGCTTCCAATTTGGTTGATAAATCATTTGGTGTTTGGTATTTAGCCTCTTTTAGTCATAACAAAAGAAATAAAGATACTTGGAAACCTACCTCAACAGGTTCTACCTTTTCTCATGAATTGAAATAGTTTAAATGGAGTCTAAGTTCTCTTGACTGTTCTCCTAATGAGGTATATGTCAATTGTTTTGTTCCTTTTCTAGTCCAAGAAGTATTTCACTTTGAAAATAAAACTCGTTGCTCCCTGCTATGTGCTAGCATTATTATTGAGTGATAGATATTCAAAAGAGAGAAAAACATTTTTTATGCTCTATGATTTTTTTTACTATATTGAATTTGTGTCACGATCTGATTTCTCAGGTCATGATGGCCCCTACAACCCCCCTGTATGCATACCAATTCTAATAGCCCAGAATGATCAGTAATGGTCTACTGTCTAAGAAGCATGTGGAAGAATTAATGTACAAGGGGAAGCAAAAGATAAAGTAAAGAAATGAGCAATAGGAAGATATATATACATATATATAGAAAAACTAAACCATCCCACGCCCTTGTATAACAATATAAGAACCGCTACTACATAAACAGAGTACAAGGGTCTAAAAGAATATATACAATTGTCTCCGAATAACAAAAAAAGTATAAAATACAAAAGAGGAGATAAAAGCTAAGCTCCGGCTGCCAGGAACTCACCTTCAGTCTCGGATGATCCAAAAGCACTTTGCACGAGTCTCCACTAGTCAATGGTGATAGCCCACACTAGGATCTGCACCAGAAAAATGCAGAGTGTAGTATGAGCACCAATTGTAAAGCAACGGGTACCTAGCCGGCATCATAAGCCAACTAAGCGCATATAAGATATAAAAGAAATAAATAGCAGAAAGCAAAGAAGTAGTAACAGAAGCAAACAGATAAGCACAAGAAAGCTAGAAAAGATAGAATACAAGGAGAAAACAATCATACTCGGCTAGCTACAAGAAATATATATCACAGAACACAGGTGAAGAAAAGAAGAACGCACCTGGGGTCCTTGCAACAACAATATATATAAAAGGAGTTTAAGAAATAGGCAGTATACCGATGACCTCAAGTAAAAACGGAAGAAAGGAAAGCAAATAACATAATCATGATTGAAACAATACTTCTAATCAATTTATGCTAACAACACAGCTCTCAAATACGAATAATCAAATAAGAATCCAAATGTAACCATAACAAGAACCAGTACTCCGATAGGATAATAATAATAAATCTACCTACAGTCTCAACGGGAGCTCATATACCCGAGGAACACATACAAATGAAAACAAATCCTATGGCATCCCATACTACCAGAGCATACACTAACATATAGAAATCAAGGGTGGAATCATACACAAATAAATGATATGATGCAATAGTGTGAAAACTAGGTGTAACCATAGTGTCGTATGTACCTATTCTGGTGCTGATAGGCCCAGTAGGTACGATCCATGGAAAAACACACCCATATACCTCAACTGCACCGTATACCCCTTTTCTAGCACACTCATCATGTAGGCCTTGATCTGGATCGGAAAGGTCCATAGAGGTCCTTGACCACATATAAAATCTCAGAGTCTCAGAATTTCCCATATAACTGCCCGAAGTGTATCTGAGTCTAAATCAATGATCAAGTCTCAAAATACCCTTAAAGGGTGCCCAGGGTATATTTGGGTCTAAAATAGTAGTAAAAACAAGTCTATCGCTCGGCTCAATCGAGTCTAGTATTGTCCCAAATCACTAGTAAAACATATCTAGCACTACAGCTCAGCGGAGTCTAGTATAAGTATGAAAAACGGTGATAAAATCATCATTTAGTATCTCTTACCCCAAGAAGATCTGTAAAAATCAGTTCCAAACCCTTTTTATAATATTTTTTATAAAAATGGGCCCTCGGGGCCATGCAAGGTGTAGAAAATCAATGATACTAGGCCCACAGCCAAAATAGTAGTAAAACATGAAGAAAATTTCTTTATATGGCTGATAATGGTATGCCAAACGCAAACGATAGCCTAACGGCTTATAATCAACCTATCGAACCTTCGCAGGCTTCAATCGATATACAACATAGATTACCAGCTCTATAATTGTCATACCGATGTCGGGGAATCATACAAATTTCCAAATAACCCACCATTTATGGTCCAGAGTCATAAACAAGACCACAAAGGGCCACAAGGGTAAAACTACCAACTAAAATGAATACTACAATGATACGAGTGAAATAAGATGGACAAAAATAAAGAGGACAAGGTCTAGGGTGCCAAGCTAATAAAACCCAACACAAGGATGCTAATTAGTAAAATTATAGCCTATATACGTGTAACACCCCGTACCTTCCAAAACCTATGTGACTAAGTAAATATCGATGAAGGTATTTGAGCTCGAGATTGTGAAGTGGTACTTTGGCCTAGAATTTGAAATGGTCAAATGTATATAAGTGTTAAGTTAACTTATAAGGATGAGGGTTTTGTAAATGAGATAAAACAAGTGAGGTACTTGCTCGACTTATCTAAGCTCTTAGGTGACAAGTAGGTGTATCACCTACCTACGCTAACAAACTAAGTTCCGAGGGCCGATTACGGGAAGCAACACCATGGATTATTAGACCTAATGGTAGCCCAAATGAAGTTTAAATTTGGACCATCAAAGCACAACCAAATCTGGCCCAAACAACTACAAAAGGTAGCCACCAATATTGACCACATTTTGACCCAAGAGAAGCCAAAAATCAGCCACAAAACTTAAACCTTTTGAGGCCCAAGCAAAGGGTAATTTTGGCCCAAGTGTCTTGACCCATTTTGTCCCAAATATACTCAAAAAAGTCGGCCAAAAAGGTCCCTTTATACAGACCTTTTGTTGATCAATATTGATCAAAAAAGCTAGAAAAATTCTCTCTTATCTCCTTTCCTTTTGGCAGCCCTACTCTCCCTTTAGGGTTCTAAGAAGATCAAGATTCATTCAAGCTTAAGGTGAGTTAAACAACTTGTTATATTGGTATTAATATACTACATATAGCTAGGATATCCTATGGTAATAAAGACATGAACTATGGCAGCCCCTTTCTTAAGATTTAACACATAGAAATTGTGTAACAATTAAGAGATTTCTTCTTCTCTTGTTGGTGTATGTGTAGGGGTACTTAAACTTTTCAAGGCATCAATAAAAAGATGATAAAAACACACCTTCAAGTGTGGTAAGTACTCTTCCCATAATCATATTTTTGGATTGAATTTCGGATGGCCAATTGTTGTTGAATTGTTGTTAAGAACTCACGAGACGACGATCGGAAGTAGTGGGTTCAATGTGTTGCTATTGTATTTCGGCATGGTGAGTTTTGTAGGGGCTGTTTGATGTGTTTTTTATTATTGGAGGCAATATGTTGGTTTGTGTGTGATGTGTATTGGACAGGGGAGAATGGTGTGACGATACACCTTTAATTAATGCAAAATACGTAAATCTGCCCGGGAAATGTTTAGCTACTATTTTGGAAAGGTTGCATCAGGTTTAAGAGCTAATATTAGCTTCATTATACCCTTGTGTTGTAGATTAACTTAATAAAGGAAAGTCCAAGTTCTGGTAAGCACAATCTTCGGAAGGAACGAGGTATGTTAAGGCTTCTTTATTCCTTATCGGCATGAATCTAGAAATAGAACTCTAAATCTCTGAAAAAAGGAATTTGAGTATTCTGTTGTAAGAGAGCTGATTTGGTAACTCAACAATTCTTAAGGAACTAAGTTATACATTATGGTGATTCAAGTCGCCTTCTTATAAAAATCTGATTCTTTTTGCACGAAACGTAAGTCATCCTTTTGTCAAGTTTCTTCTTTGTATTGTGATCCCTAATCAAGCTTTAGAAAGTATACAAGGAAAGTTAGCAAGTCAAATCCCCATTTATATGTGTTTGGTATGTTGAGTCCAACACTTAGTAAGCCAAGGCTAAAGAAGTTATCTAAATGAACCTTCATAAATAACAAGAATAGCTTTGAAGGTCAATCTAGTAATACACTTATTATGCGTGGTTTACGTGTTAGTGTGCACCGAGGTGCTACTTCCATATTGAGGCTATTATATACATAGTGTGCACCGAGGTGCTACTGCCATATTGAGGCCATTATATACATAGTGTGCACTGAGGTGCTACTGCCATATTGAGGCCATTAGATACATAGTGTGCACCGAGGTGCTACTGCCATATTGAGGCCATTATATACATAGTGTGCGCCAAGGCGCTACTGCCATATTGAGGCTATTATATATAGGGTGCACCAAGGCGCTATTGTGGTTCAGCGTGGGTTATAAAGAGTGAGTTGTGGTGTGAGTTAATGCATGTGTTGTATTCTAAAAAGAATAAAGGAGAAAGAGCTTAACGAGTCTTAAAAATTACGGTTTACAAGTTTCATATTATATCTTGTTCAGATTTACTACTTGCGACTTGCTTTTATGCTTCTACCTTACATGCCAGTACATTATTGTCGTACTGACATCCCCATTGCCTGGGGGCGCTGCATTCATGACTGCAAGTTGATAAGCCCAAATTACACCTCAAAATTAAGAAGTGTAAGCGGTCGTCATCAAATATAGAACCCAACAGAGGTTGGGGTCGATCCCACAGGGAATAAGGTGCAAATTAAGTCGTTAGTGAATTAGATGACTAATAATCAATAGTTTATGGTAAATGGAGGGGTTTGTATGATCAATATTTGAACAATGCAAATAATAACTTACGAGTTTCAACGAGTAATAATCAATATGAGAGGCAAACTAGGGAAGTGTTCACCATGGCGTCGTAACAATTTCGACTCAAAGCTTAACCGGGTTCTTTCTATATGTATATCATGATGTGATTGAATTAATGGTATCATCTAAATGTTTCTCAACCAAATAGACAAATTTCCTTCTCAATTCTCTCGAACTTGAGAAGGTGAAATTTCTTATTTCAATCCTAAACATCAAGTAGATTAATCTAGTTACAACATTAATCATAAGACGAGAGTTGGTAGTCTCGAATCCTCATAGTTAATTAAATTTCCCGGTTTTAATCTCTTTGTTCAAGCAAATCAAACCTAGGTATGTTCTAATGTTTGCAACCATTAGAAAACGTAAATAACGAATGATTTAACCATGTGACAACATATAAATTGAACCCTACGTTACCCGGAATCTATATTGTTACTCTTGCCATGGCTCCCACAACCCTAGTTGTGAGGAGTTTATCCACTCATACTAGCAAAACGAAGTAAAGAAATCATAGTATTCATATGAGAAGAAAGAATTTTTTCAATAGAAAATTATTACTTTACTTTGAACTTCGTAGAATCCAAGCACCAATGGTGAAAATCCCAAGAACAATCGAAGAAGAAGAAGAAAACATATTGTGTCATGTTTTTCCTCTCCAAAGTCATCCAAAAACGTCGCACCAAATATTAGTTAATGAATTATTAAAATAACCCTAACACTGGGTATTTATAGCAATCTAGGAAATAAAGTCCAAAAATAGAATTTTCGGAATCCCGCATCGGGTGATGGGTCGCCTGACGGGCCGTCACGCATGTGATGGGCCATCACTTGAGCCGTCACATCTAAACAGTGAGTTCCCATGCAATTTTTCTGGTAAGTCGTCGGGCGTGTGACGACTTGCTGGTAAATTCTGGTAAGTCGTCGGGCCTGTGACGACTTGCTAGTAAATTTTGGTAAGTCGTCCGCCTAGTGACGACTTACAGTGTTTTTTTCTGTTTTATCTTGGTGGCATGGGTGACGGTCCATCAGGCCAGTGACGGGCCATCAGATGTGCCGTCACTCCTATGCAGTGCTCGATGAATTGTTGTCTCGTCCTGATGGCCTGGCTGCAGCCAGTCACAGGTGTGACGGTCAATCATACTAGCCGTCAGGCTTAACCAGTTTAGGTGTTTGAACATTTTTTCTTCCGTTTCTATCTCTAGCTCCATTCCCTGCAAATACAACATAAAAACATCAAAAACCACAAAAGTTTGCCCAAAAACTTGCGAGTATTCTTCGTTAAAGGCGTCAAATGTGCCGTAGAATACCGGCACATCAACACCCTCAACTTAAAACGTTCGCTTGTCCTCAAGAAACATGACAACAGAAATAAAATGACGACTCAACTATGAATACAAACACATATCTTTAGCAAATCATGGCCACTCACCAGTCTATTAAATTTAAATCAATCCCCCCGGTAGTACACAAATGTATGAAATGCTAACTTGCAATGATCCAAACATGTCATTCCGATATGATAGAATATTCTACATACACACACAACAACTATCCCAACAGTCAATAGATGATACATAAATCTCAGTGCCCTCACCACAAAGAAGTCCCACACACAAGATTTGGGACTAGGTAAGGCGCTCACACTCACAAACGATTTCAAACAATGCACATGCGATGCCATAAGCTTGCCCTTGCTATCCTATTTCAGTTTTTCAGAAAGCCGCTCATGATCACAACAGGACTTGTTTTGGCTTGTAATGAGGCTTTGGGTGCAGGTAGGATACATTTAGGGGTTAGTGACTAAGCCCTCCTTGGAATCACCGACCTATTATTTCCACTTAACTTTACTTCGTCCATCCTTATTCACCTTTTTATTCCCTTCTTTCTAGCTACAGGTGCGACCTCTTTATTTTGACAATTCTTTTTCATCTCTTTTTCTTTTCTTTTTTTTCTTTCTTTTCTTAGGCACACACCCGAAATTTTCATTCTATCCACAACCAATCTTATCCATCCTATTTTTCTTATCATTTACCTCTATAGTAGCCACCCTCAACTTAGGCTGATTGCCTGAGTTGAGGTGCACAATGTCCAAGGAAGGACCAGGGCTAAAATAGGGCTTCAAAGTTAAAAAAAAACGGTGACAGGTTATTGAAAGAATAGGGTCAATTATGGCTCAAACAGGGATCAAAGGAATTATTTGCATTTGGAAGGTCTTATAGGCTAAGTGGACTGCACACAAAAAGGGCATGTGATCCTTTCCTAAGCAACCAACTTCAAGTTTAACAAAATAGACCGGGCAAGTTCTAGATGCATGCACAGAGTAAGAGCTTATAACAATAAGCTCACACACACTTGGCACCAAGAAACCATACCACTACCAACTATCAAAACATCAGCTCGGCTTAGGCATAATTATTACAATCACAACCACACAATGACATTCAAGGATCCAGAACAGTCAATCGTTTCAAACATAAGTACAAAATCAACTTTTTCAGAGGGGGCTCCTTTTAGTTCAACTTTCAAAAAGCCATGCTTGCTATAGACATCACAACACAACCAAAATTTAAACGACAACCTAAACATGCCAGTTCTACTAGATAGCACACCGGAGGGAAAAGAAACACGGCAACAAAAACCCTCTGTGGTGAAAGACTCACAGGTATCCCAAAAGCACCCTCAACTTAGACTCATGCATTGTCCCTAATGCATACATAAAACTGTGAGAGAAAAGAATACCTGTGAAGCCCATAGGACTCAGAGTCTAGCATGATGTTGGAGACCGCCAGGGTCTCCAAAGCAGGAGCAATCGCTGGAATAGGTGCAAGCGACATCATCCTGTTGAGCTCCAACTTTCTCTTTTATCGGCTCCTCAGCTAGTCGAGACAACTTCTTTACTCTTTCTAACTCTTTTTCTTTACTGGTTCTCTTGCGGTGTTTTTTTTCCTTGATTTGTTCTCACCGCCTTCCTCTATAGGTTTGTCTTCTTGCGATCCCAACACCATTCTCATAACAGCTACGGTCTCAACAAAACCCTTCTCCTCAATATGCACATCCGTAGGGGCTTCATCAATAACATTGATAACCGAGACCACCCTTATGTCTCTTGGTGGCTTCATCAATTTACACACATCAAACTTGACCAATTCATTATTTAATCTGAATGCCAGTTTGTTTCTTTCCATGTCGACCAACACTCTTGCAGTGGCTAACAATGGTCGTCCCAAGATTATGGGAACTTCAAAGTCCACTTCGCAATCTAAGATTACAAAGTCAGCTGGGAATGTAAACTTACCAACCTTTACCAGCACATCAGACAATATTCCCATCGGTCGCTTTACTGAACTGTCAGCCATTAACACCCTCATGGTAGTTGGTTTAGGAGCTCCCAAACCCAATTGTTTATAGACTGCTAGTGGCATCAAGTTGATGCTAGCACCAAGATCACATAAGGCTTTTTCAAAGTTGAATTTCCCAATAGTACAGGGAATAGTAAAAGCACCTGGATCTTCCTTCTTTTCCACTAACGATCTTGAAGAAATAGCACTGCAGTGGTGGAGGTTATCTTCTGGTTCAAAGCTCACTGACCTCTTCTTGGTAATCAAGTCCTTCATGAACTTGGCATATCCGGGCATTTGTTCAAGAGCGTCCACCAGTGGGATGTTCACTGATATCTGCTTGAGCATGGTCATGAAATTTAGGAACTTGCTATCTTCCACTTTCTTCTTCAACCGTTGTGGGAAAGGAGGCGGTGGCCGAGGCATCATAGTTGGAAGTTTTTCAACTTCCTTGCTTTTATCCGTGAGCACTTGAGTAGCATCCTCTACCACAACGGGTTTTTCAACAGATACCCTCACACCCTCATCGACCATACTTTCAACAACATTACCTTTCTGAGTCTGAATTACCGGATGTGATTCCGATAATATTTTACTACTTCTCGTAGTGATCACCATACAACTTCCATCATTCTGCGGGATTTGAATGGTGTCACTCGGCAAGGTACCTGTCTTCCATTGATTTAGAGACGCCGAGATTTGACTCACTTGCTGCTCTAATTGCTTGATCGAGGTAGAATGTGAATCCACTACCTGACTTATTGCTGATAATTCAGTCCTCATCTCCTTTACCGCGGAGTCAGTCGATTCTACCTTCAACAGCATCTTAGCCATCATATTCTCTAGTTTAGACGTCCCTGACTCATTGCTAGCTTTTTCATGATTCCCAGGTGGTATGTATAATCCACCTCTATTGTCTTTGTTCCTCCAATCACCTTGTTCTCGACTCTTATAACCCGGCTTTTCATAGTAATTGTTCCGACCTTGGTTTCCTTGGCCATAAGCGTGGAAACCACCAAAATAATTGGCCTCCTCATCAGACCCAGACTTTGTTGATCTACTTTGGGAACCCACAACTTTCACTTTCTCAATACCTCCTGACAATAAATGCTTTGTCAGTAGGTCTATTTGCATTTTCAGATGGGCCATATCTTGGTCCCGCTCTTTCTCCTTCCTATGCTGCTCTGCTGACATACCAACTGCATAAGTGCTAGCTGCTACCTCTGTATCCCGTGTATGCCAGGCCCTGTTGGTTTTGGTGAGCCGATCCAAAATAGTTGTGGCCTCAATAAAAGTGAAACCCATAAATGCTCCACATGCTGCATTATCCAGTGTCAGCTTGGTAGCCGAATTCAGTGCCCTGTAGAATGTCTGCATCAAAAAATTATCGGTCAACTGATGGTTTGGGCATTGTGTAAGCTTTTTCTTGAACCGCAACCAAGTCTCATGTAAAGCCTCATGAGGTTGTTGTCTGAAGTTGCTAATTTCATCCCTCAACGGTATCATCCTAGAGGAAGGAAAGAATCTTTCTAGGAAAGCTCTTTTTAACTCTCCCTAGGTTGTGATAGAGTCGGGGGTTAGCTCTGTCAACCATAATGCTGCCTCATCAGACAGAGACACCAGAAACAACCTGAGCCTGATCGCTGTCTGACTTACTCCAGGCAATTCGAACGACTTGCAGATACCCTCAAAATTCATCAGGTGTTGGTTTGGATCATCACCAGCAACACCACGGAACAGTCCCTTTAAGTTCAACAACTGGAGCATTGTGCTAGTAATGTTGAACTTGGCCCCGGGCGATAGCGGAGGAAGCACAATAGCGCCCGTGGCACCAACTCCATCTAAGCCGATATCCTCATCATCATCCAAAGCAAATTGCCTTGGTTGATGTCGACCTCTACCCCTCTGCTGCTGCCTTTGGTTTGCGGGGGCTATATTTTCAACATGCTCCGCAGCTCTACCATCACCCGCTGTAGCCTCATCATCCAGCCCAACATCGTCCTCAATATCATCAGCATTCAAATATTGTTGGGCTCGCTGAGCTGCAGCGAGTCTCGCTGCCTCTTATTGTTGTGCATTCATGGTTCACCTTAACATTCTAGAAAGCTCGGGATCATAAGGTAATGTTGATTCACCCGAGCACCGGGTACTTGGCATGCACAACTATGTACCCTATAACAAACAAAAACAACAAATAAAAGTAAAAGCAAGAAATATGACTAAGAGTCAAATGAACACACCGGACTGAATAAACAACCGTATTCCACGGCAACGGCGCCAAAATTTGATGCACCCAAATTACACCTCAAATTAAGAACTTCAAATATAGAACCCAACAGAGGTTGGGGTCGATCCCACAGGGAATAAGGTGCAAATTAAGTCGTTAGTGAATTAGATGACTAATAATCAATAGTTTCTGGTAAATAGAGGGGTTTGTATGATCAATATTTGAACAATGCAAATAATAACTTACGAGTTTCAATGAGTAATAATCAATATGAGAGGCAAACTAGGGAAGTGTTCACCATTGCGTCGTAACAATTTTGACTCAAAGCTTAATCGGGTTCTTTCTATATGTATATCACGATGTGATTGAATTAATGGTATCATCTAAATGTTTCTCAACCAAATAGACAACTTTCCTTATCAATTCTCTCAAACTTGAGAAGGTGAAATTTCTTATTTCAATCCTAAACATCAAGTAGATTAATCTAGCTACAGCATTAATCATAAGACGAGAGTTGGAAGTCTCGAATCCTCGTAGTTAATCAAATTTCCCGATTTTAATCTCTTTGTTCAAGCAAATCAAACCTAGGTATGTTCTAATGTTTGCAACCATTAGAAAATGTAAATAACGAATGATTTAACCACGTGACAACATATAAATTGAACCCTACGCTACCCGGAATCTATATTGTTACTCTTGCCATGGCTCCCACAACCCTAGTTGTGAGGAGTTTAGCCACTCATGCTAGCAAAACGAAGTAAAGAAATCATAGTATTCATATGAGAAGAAAGAATTCTTTCAATAGAAAATTATTACTTTACTTTGAACTTCATAGAATCCAAGCACCAATGGTGAAAATCCCAAGAACAATCGAAGAAGAAGAAGAAGAAAATGTATTGTGTCGTGTTTTTCCTCTCCAAAGCCGTCCAAAAACGTCACACCAAATATTAGTTAATGAATAATTAAAATAACCCTAACACTGGGTATTTATAGATATCCAGGAAATAAAGTCCAAAAATAGAATTTTCGGAATCCCGCGTTGCGTTGACGGGTCGCCTGACGGGCCATCACGCATGTGACGGACTGTCACTTGAGCCGTCACAGCTAAATAGTGAGTTCCCAGGCAATTTTTCTGGTAAGTCGTCGGGCCTGTGATGACTTGCTGGTAAATTCTGGTAAGTCGTCGGGCCTTTGACGACTTGCTAGTAAATTCTGGTAAGTCGTCCGCCTAGTGACGACTTACAGTGTTTTTTTCTGTTTTATCTTGGTGGCACGGGTGATGGTCCGTCAGGCCAGTGATGGGCCATCAGATGTGCCATCACTCCTATGCAGTGCTCGATGAATTATTGTCTCGTCCTGACGGCCTGGCTGACGGCCAGTCACAGGTGTGACGATCAGTCATGCCAGCCGTCAGGCTTAACCAGTTGAGGTTTTTGAACATTTTTTTCTTCCGTTTCTATCTCTAGCTCCATTACCTACAAATACAACATAAAAACATCAAAAACCATAAAAGGTTGCCCAAAAACTTGCGAGTATTCTTAGTTAAAGGTGTCAAATGTGCCGTAGAATACCGGCACATCACAAGTCCAGACAAAAACCCAGATAGACCTCTTCAGTAGGAGTTGCAGAGTTCAGCCATTTTGGTAAGCTCCATTCTTCCTGGAGCTGACGAGTCAGAGGTCTAGCTTATATTTTGACCAGGTTATGTATATGTACAACCTATGGGTAGTCCAGGGTCCTGTCCTGGATATGAGATATTTTACTTACTCCTAAAGGCTTGTAGATGTGTATATGTACATCAATGTTGGGTATGGCCTTGTCGGTGTTGTTATTAGCTATCTACTATGATAATAGCCTTGTCGGCCTTGAGTTGTTTACCTACTATTGAGCTTTCAGTGTTTCAAATTGCTATTCTTAGAGACCTTGTCGGTGTCAGACCCCCAGCAGGTTCAATAGAGATACACTCTATTTTGACACCCTCAGCCTTTTGGGGCTCCGGGTGTCGATCATGCCTCCCATGGTTTGGGGCATGACAAACTTGGTATCAGAGCACGTCGAATCCCAGGGAGTCTATAAGCCGTGTCTAGTAGAGTCTTGCTTATGGGTGTGTTGTGAACCATACCTATAATCATGAGGCTACGGGACATTTAGGAATTGTTATCCTTCTTTCATTTGCTAGATCGTGCAATAGAGCGAGGTCATAAGATGTTTGAAGTCTAATTCATGTTTTTCTATTCCTTGTTTACAGAAATTCCTGTGACCAGACAAATGAGTAGCTGACGGGTTGGCAGGGATACGGAGGAAGGTACTAGTCATTCCTCGCCTATCCGATTAGATAGATTTGAGGCTCAAAGTGAATCATAGACACCAGAGATCCCAGTTCATCAAGTACCTGATGAGAGTAGAAGGGATCCAGTACCCCTGACCCCACCTGCTCCAGTGGCATCTGAGATAGCTAGAGATGAACCACTACCTGTAGCTCCTCCACCTGAAGCAGAGGACCAGGACATTAGGAGTGTTGTTCGATTATTGACCCAGATGGTAGCCACACAACAACAACAAATTGGGGCATCAACGAGTGCTACGTCAGGTGGCTCAGAAAGTTCTAGGGCTCGAGAGTTTATCAGCCTAAGTCCTCCTATATTTACAGGCTCTGACCCACGTGAGGATCCTCAAGAGTTTATTGATCAGACTTATCGAGTACTTCGAGTCATGCATGCACCAGTAGTGGAGGCAGTGGAGTTTGCATCTTTCAGGTTACGAGATGTGTCCATTTTATGGTTCGAGGCTTGTGATGTACCGCCATTCTACGGCACATTTGACTCCTTTAACTCAGAATAATCGTGAGTTTGCAAGCAACCGTTGTTGTTTTTGATGTTTTATGTTGGAATTGCAGGAAATAACGACAAACGTAGAAAAGAAAGGAAAAATGATCGAAAGAGCGCCACTGGTTAAGAGTGACGGCCACCATGATGGGCCGTCACACATGCGACGGTCCGTTAAGTAGACCGTCACACATGCGACGGTCCGTCAAGTAGACCGTCAAGTTGAGGCAGCACACTGCCTAGTGGTGACGGCCACTGTGACGGTCCGTCAAGCATGCGATGGTCCATTAAGTAGACCGTCAAGATGAGGAAGCACACTGCCTAGTAGCGACGGCCACTGTGACGGTCCGTCAAGCATGCGACGGTCCGTCACCCAGACCGTCAAGTTGAGGCAGTACGTGCGACGCGGATTCCGAACGTTTTTGGGTTTATTTCCTGGACTCCTATAAATACCCTAAGTTAGGTTATTTCATTTATTCATCACAAGTTCATTACTCAATAGTTCTAGGATTATTTTGAGCAAGAATTCGAGAGGAAAACACTACACAATCACGTTTTTCTTCTTGATCATCTTGTTCTTGAACGTTCTTGGTATTTTAGGCTCTTGTTCTTGAAAAGCTTGAAGCTTGTGTTCATCTCTTTTGTAAGAACTCTTTCTTATTATTATGAATACTATTTCTTCATTCTTTCATTTTGCAAACATGAGTAACTAACTTCCCACAACTAGGGTTGTGGGAGCCATGGCAAAAGTAGCAATATAGATTCCGGGTAGCGTAGGGTTCAATTTTTAGGTTGTCACGTGGTTAATCATTCACTTACTAACGTTTTCTAGTGGTTGCAAACATTAGAACATACCTAGGTTTAATTTGCTTGAGTAAAGAGATTAAAACCGGGAAATTTGATTAACTACAAGGATTCGAGACTACGAACTCTCGTCTCATGATTAATATTGTAACTAGATTAATCTACTTGATGTTTAGGATTGAAACAATAAAGTTTACCTTTTCAAGTTCGAGAGAATTGAAAAGGAAATTTTTCTAATTGGTTGAGAAACGTTTAGACGACCCCATGAATTCAATCACATCGTGATATGCATATAGAGAGAACCCGGTCAAGTCTTGAGTCGAAATTGTTACGACGCCATGGTGAACACTACCCTAGTTCACTCTCATATTGATTATTAATCGCGCATTATTATTTGCTTTGGTTAAAATATTGTTCACACAACACCCCCCCCCCCCAATTTACCAGAAACTATTGACTACTAGTCATTTGATTCACTATCGATTTAATTTGCACCTTATTCCCTGTGGGATCGACCCCAACCTCTGTTGGGTTCTATATTTGACGACGACCGCTTACGCTTCGTAATTGGAGTTGTAATTTGGGCGTAACAAATTTTGGCGCCGTTGCCGGGGAATACGGTTGTTTATTAAGTCTTGTGTGTTTATTTGACTCTTAGTCATATTTCCTGATTTTACTTTTATTTGTTGCTTTTGTTTATTACAGGGTACTGAGTAGTGCATGCCAAGTACCCGACGCTCGGGTGAACCAATATTACCCTACGACCCCGAGCTCGCAAGAACGCTAAGGCAAACCATGGCCGCACAACAAACGGAGGCAGCAAGGCTCGCTGCGGCACAGCAGGCTCAACAGGATCAGCATCACTTGAATGCTGAAGATATAGAGGATGACACTGCATTAGACGGAGCTGGTGCTACGGGCGCCATTATTCTTCCTCCACTAGCGCCCGGGGCTAAGTTCAACATAACTAGCACAATGCTCCAGCTGTTGAACTTAAAGGGATTATTCCGAGGTACGGCTGGTGATGATCCAAACAGACACCTGATGAACTTTGTGGGTATCTGCAAGTCATTCGAATTGCCTGGTGTGAGTCAGACAGCGATCAGGCTCAGGTTGTTTCCGGTGTCTCTGTCTGATGAGGCAGCGCTATAGTTGACAGAGCTGACCCCCGACTCTATCGCAACTTGGGGAGAGTTTAAAGGAGCTTTCCTAGAAAGGTTCTTTCCTCCCTCTAGGATGATACAGTTGAGGGATGAGATTAGCAATTTTAGGCAGCAACCTCATGAAGCATTGCACGAGACCTGGCTGCGATTTAAGAAGAAGCTGACACAATGCCCTAACCATCAGTTGACCGAAAATTTCTTAATGCAGACATTCTACAGGGCACTAAATTCGGCTACCAAGCCGACACTAGATAATGCAGCAGGTGGAGCGTTTATGGGTCTCACTTTAATCGATGCCACAACTATTCTGGACTGGCTCACTAAAACCAACAGGGCCTGGCATACACGGGACACCGAGACGGCTGCTAGCACTCATACAGTCGGTATGTCTGCAGAACAGCGCAGGAGAGAGGAAGAGCGGGATCAAGATATGGCCCATCTGAAAACACAAATGGACCTACTGACAAAACATTTGCTGTCAGCAGATGTGGAGAAAGTGAAAGTTGTGAATTCCCAAAGTAGAGCAGCAGAGTTTGAATCTGATGAGGAGTCAAATTATTTGGGGGGTTTCCAGGCCAATGGCCAGGAAAACCAAGGTCGGAACTATCAGAGGGACAACTACCATGAGAAAGCTGGCTACAGAGATCGTGATCAGGGGAACTGGAAAAATAACACTGATAGAGAAGGGTTGTACGTACCACCTGGTAACCGAGAAAGAACTAGTAATGAGACAGGGACGTCCAAATTAGAGAATATGATGGCAAAGATGTTGTTGAAGGTGGAATCTACTGACTCCGGAGTCAAGGAAATGAAATCTGAATTAACATCAATGAGTCAGTTAGTGAATTCTCATTCCACCGCAATCAAGCAGTTAGAGCAGCAAATGAGTCAAGTCTCGGCGTCTCTAAATCAAAAGAAAGTTGTAACATTGCCGAGTGACACCATTCAAAACCCGAGAAACGACGCGAATTGTATGGCAATCACCACCAGAAGCGGTAACACATTATCGGAAACACATCCGGTAATTCAGACCCAGAAATTTGTTGTAGCTGAGGAAGATGAGTTAATAGATGCTAAAATTATGGTCGATGAGGGTGTGAAAGTGTCTGCTGAAAAACACGGCGCGGAAGAAGATGCTACTCAAGTGCTCACAGATAAAAGCAAGGAGGTTGAAAAACTTCCAACTATGATGCCTCGGCCACCACCTCCTTTCCCACAGCGGCTGAAGAAGAAAGTGGAAGATAGAAAGTTCCTGAACTTCATGACCATGCTCAAACAAATATCAGTAAACATCCCTCTGGTGGATGCGCTTGAACAAATGTCTGGTTATGCCAAGTTTATGAAGGACTTGATCACAAAGAAGAGGTCGGTAAGTTTTGAACCGGAAGACAACCTCCACCATTGTAGCGCCATTTCATCAAGGTCGCTGGTCCAAAAGAAAGAAGACCCGGGTGCGTTCACTATTCCTTGCACCATAGGGGAGTTTAACTTTGCCAAGGCTCTTTGTGATTTGGGGGCTAGCATAAACTTGATGCCGTTAGCCATCTACCGGCAGTTGGGCTTAAGAGCCCCCAAACCGATGACTATGAGGTTATTGATGGCTGACAGGTCGGTGAAACGCCTGGTTGGTATTTTGTATGATGTACTTGTGAAGGTGGGGAAGTTCATATTTCCGGCAGACTTCGTGATTTTAGACTGCGAAGTGGACTTCGAAGTCCCTATTATTTTGGGATGACCCTTCTTGGCAACCGGAAGAGAATTGGTCGATATGGAGAGCAATGAGTTGACTTTCAGGTTGAACGACGAGTTAGTGAAGTTTAATGTGTGCAGATCAATAAAGCAACCGAGGGACATGAATGTCGTCTCGGTTATTGATGTTGTTGCAGAATCTGATGTGATCGTTTCTGTTGAAGAGAGACTTGCAGTAGAGACATTGGCAGCAGTTATGATGAATTTCGATGATGATGGCGTCGAAGATTATGAGGAAGTGGTAAATGCGGTGGTTGGAATGGGGTCATATGGTTACGCCCCAAAGAAATTGGATCTCGATTTAAAGAATAGACCAACCCCTCCTGCAAAGCCTTCTATTGAGGAAGCACCGGTATTAGAGTTGAAAGAATTGCCAGGCCATCTGAAGTATGCATTTTTGGGTGACAAAGATACCTTACCGGTAATCATCGTGACAGACCTTGTGCAATCTCAAGTTGAAGCGTTATTATCCACTCTGAGGAGACACAAGAGAGCAATCAGCTGGACCATTGCAGATATTATTGGCATCCCACCAGGTATTTGTACTCATAAGATACAGCTAGAAGAAAATTGCACTCCCACCAGCGAACACCAGCGGAGACTGAATTCGCCAATGCAAGAGGTGGTGAAGAAAGAGATCATCAAATGGCTCGATGCTGGAGTGGTTTACCCAATCTCTGATAGCAAATGGGTAAGCCCAGTGCAATGTGTTCCGAAGAAGGGAGGAATGACTGTGGTAGCAAATGACAAAAATGAGCTGATTCCATTAAGACCTGTCACGGGCTGGCGAGTCTGTATGGATTATCGGAAGCTAAACTCATGTACTCTCCGTGATCATTTCCCCATGCCCTTTATGGATCAGATGCTGGATAGATTAGCTGGAAGAGGTTGGTATTGCTTTTTAGATGGATATTCGGGGTACAACCAAATATCTATCGCCCTGGAAGACCAGGAGAAGACCACGTTCACCTGTCCGTATGGTACGTTTGCTTTCAGACGCATGCCCTTTGGTCTTTGCAATGCTCCTGCAACCTTCCAAAGATGCATGATGTCTATCTTTTCTGACATGGTGGAGAACACATTGGAGGTCTTCATGGATGTCTTTTTGGTAGTGGGTGATGCATTTGATGATTGCTTGGCTAATCTGGGTCAGGCATTGCAAAGGTGTGAAGAGTCAAACCTCGTGCTGAATTGGGAGAAATGCCATTTCATGGTGAAAGAAGGCATTGTATTAGGGCACAAGATATCTATGAGAGGGCTAGAGGTGGATAGAGCCAAGATTGAAGTCATCGAGAAACTACCTCCACCCATTTCAGTTAAGGGTGTGAGGAGTTTTCTTGGTCATGCCGGTTTCTACCGAAGGTTCATCAAAGATTTCTCTAAGGTTGCTACCCCATTGTGCAAGTTGCTTGAAAAGGAGACGAAATTTGTATTTGATGCTGAGTGCTTGAGGGCGTTTGAATGCCTGAAAGAAAAGCTAGTGGAGGCTCCTATTATAATTGCCCCGGATTGGTCCAACCCGTTCGAAATAATGTGCGATGCAAGTGGTGTTGCACTTGGAGCTGTTCTGGGACAAAAGCGAGACAAACTTTTCCATCCCATTTATTACGCTAGTAAAGCATTAAATGGGGCGCAGAAGAACTACACAGTGACAGAACAGGAGCTGCTGGCAGTTGTGTATGCTTTTGAGAAATTCAGAGCATACTTACTGGGTACAAAAGTGGTGGTGCACACAGATCATGCAGCCTTGAGGTATCTGATGACCAAAAAGGATGCAAAACCTTGACTAATCCGATGGGTGCTATTGTTGCAGGAATTTGACTTTGAAGTCAAGGATCGAAAAGGGTGTGAGAACCAGGTAGCGGACCATCTGTCCAGGCTTGAGAGGAAAGAGAACGTAATAGATGAACCGGAGATTGATGATGCATTTCCGGATGAGCATGTGATGGCTGCGTCACGTGATATGGTGCCTTGGTACGCTGACTTCGCAAATTATGCGGTGAGTGACATGATCCCGGAAGATTTGAACTTCCACCAGAAAAAGAAGTTTCTCCATGATGCAAGTAAGTTTTTCTGGGATGAGCCGTATTTATTCCGGTTGTGTGCTGACAACATAGTGAGGAGATGTGTACCGGAAGCGGAAATGACAAGCATCTTGCAAGCTTGCCATTCGTCCTCAGTTGGAGGACATCATGTGGGTAATCGAACCACCCGAAAGATCTTACAGTGTGGTTATTATTGGCCGACAATCCAGAAAGATTCATATGAATTTGCCAAGTTCTGTGATCAATGCCAACGAAGAGGAGCAATCTCTCGTCGACAAGAACTACCCATGTCCACTATTTTCGAGGTTGAATTGTTCGACGTATGGGGAATAGATTTCATAGGCCCTTTGGAAAGTTCTTACGGGAACCGCTACATCTTGGTAGCGGTGGATTATGTGTCAAAGTGGGTAGAGGCGGTTGCTTTAGCCGATAACGAAGGAAGAAGTGTGGTGGCGTTCTTAAAAAGAAACATCTTTGCTCGGTTTTGCACCCCTCGCACAATCATCAGTGATGGAGGTTCACATTTTTGTAATAAGGTGTTCCGGGCTGCTCTAACAAAATATGGAGTGAAGCAACACAAGGTAGCCACACCTTATCACCCCCAAACCAATGGGCAAGTCGAGGTGTCGAACCGGGAGATTAAAGAGATCTTGGCTAAGTCTGTGAATGTGAACCAGCGAGATTGGGCGAGGAAGCTGGATGACGCACTCTAGGCGTATCGAACAGCGTTTAAAACGCCAATAGGTATGTCTCCTTACCAATTTATTTTTGGTAAAGCGTGTCACTTGCCCGTGGAACTTGAGCACAAGGCCCTTTGGGCGCTCAAAAAGTTAAATCTCAGTTGGAAAGAGGCATCGGAACTAAGGTTGGAACAATTGAATGAGATGGACTAGTTCCGATTGCGAGCATATGAGAGGTCCGCTCTCTACAAGGAATGAATGAAGCTGTACCATGACAAGAAGATTTAGAAAAGGGAGTTCAAAGTAGGGGACTTGGTACTGTTATTAAACTCCAGGTTCAAATTATTTCCCGGGAAACTCAAATCCAAATGGTCCGGACCATTCAAAGTACACCAAGTGTTCCTATCCAGTGCGGTCGAACTCGAAAATAAAGATGGTGAGTTGTTCAAAGCTAATGGGCAGAGGATTAAGCAATATTTGGGCCTCCCGGAGGAGGTACATGTTCTGTCTTTGGTGTATCTTGATGAAGTCTGAGTAATCAAGACACCCGCGTCGTGCCGCGACGTTAAATCAGGCGTTGTATGGGAGGCAACCCATAAATTGTTGTTGTATTATAGTCGTAGAAAAATTTGAATTGTTAGAATTGGTTAAAGTGTGCGTTGAGTGTGCAGGTACAAAGAATGGACGTAACAGCGTGTTCTGTCTAAGAGTGACGGTGACTGTTGGCGGACCGTCAAAGACTTGACGGACCGTCACACGGACCATCACATAACTGACAAATATTCATGCCCACTGTTTTAAAGTGATGATGGTTTCGACGGACCGTCATCTCTGGTCGTCACCCATAATTCTCACAAGGGCTCACTGCCTAATTGTGACGCCCCAAGTGACGGACCGTCACAGCGGCGATGGACCATCACGCCAAGCAGCCGCGTCAGGTAAGTTTTAATTTAAGTGAGACCCGACCCAAAACAAAATAAACCGTCCGAATATATTAACTCATCTTCTTCATCATCTTCCCACTCATACGCTACCCTAAAGCTTCAAACCTCCATTAAAATTAAAATCCTCTTTTCCCCAAGCAAGTCCCACATCCCCATTTTCCTTTCTCCACCTCGCTCAAAACGCAATAAACCACCAAGTTCCCGCTAGTTATCCATCGATTCATATAAATCAAAAGGGAATAACGATTTCTTCTCACCAACAAATTCAAGGTACATAGCCCCAAAACAACAACCACGTCGCGGTCAAGCACTAAAGAAGAAAGAAAGGATCGCTACAACTCGGACCCTAATTGATGAACCGAGTAGCGACGAAGAACCACCCAAGTCTCCCAGTCTGAAGAGGAGAGTGGGTCATCTAGCAGTGAGTCGGGGAGCGGTAGTGGATCGGATGAATGTGGTAGCTCCAGCACCAATCCGGAGGATGTAGGTGGTCCCGAAACCACCAAAACTGCAGGGAGTGCACCCACGGACAGAGAATCAATTCGGTGGGCATTTAAGGAGGCTCAGAAGCACTATCTTGACGGTCTTACCAAAACGATGTCGAGAAGCCACAAAAGACCGATAGCTGAAGAAGTGCAAATCATGACCACAGATCTGCCTGAATACCCAGTTCTTCAGACACAGTACCAGAGGTATCAGCTCGAGTGGATGAGCTCGCCCCCGGGATTCTATTATCCAGAACTAGTCCGGGAATTCTATGCCAACTACTTGGCACTATTGGAAAGCAAATGTGAGCCAGGAAAAGGGGTCAAATCAGCACCAAGGCAGGACAGGGTGCCAGTTCGGGGTAAACAAGTGGACATCTCATGGGAAATGATCAACAGAGTCCTCTTTGGCCCGGAATACATCCCTCCACCTGACATGACAGAGTTCCATGACAAGATTTCCAATGCCTACTCGCAGAGACCGTGGTTGGCCCGAACATTGACTGATGGCTCACCTTCTTGGCTGACTCAGAGGGGACGGATATCGAAGTAATCACTAAGCTTCGTAGCCAAGTTTTGGTGGGCGGTTGTGCGGCTCAGGTTATTTCCAACAGGAGGAGACAATAATTTGGATGAGGGAAGAGCCATCCTTGTGGCAAGCTTGATAGCCGGGTACGTCATCAACTTCGGAATGATAATTGTAGACAAGATGCGGACCAGAGCCATCAAAACTACTTCTTCTTTGACGTTCCCGTGTCTAGTGACTGAGTTATGCAGGCATGCAGAGGTGCCAATATGGGATGGTATTGATAAGCAAGTGACAGCGTCATCAAGGCAGAATATTGACAAATCAAAGGATGACACTAAGTTTGAAATGAGGATTCATAAGCCTCAGATCTTCGAGGAGCCAACTACAACCACCTCCGAGGCAACCGACACCCCATCTGGCACAGAAATTCCACTTGTGGTGTTTGATCCGATAACTTCACAGACAACGAGAGCAACTGCTGAAAGCTCCGGCACTGCGGCAAGGCCTCCTCTACCACCAGAATATCACATGAACCCCCGAAACTTTGCTAAAATGGTGCAAAAGCAGAAGCAATTGGATAAACAAATTGCTACATAGACGGACTTGTTTAAACCCACCATTGATGAAGCAATACGGGAGGCTCTGAAGCCATTTGAGGGGCTGTGCACAAGGGTAGATGCGATGGAAACCCGGATGGATGTAAGGCTAAATGAAATGAGCATCCCGGACCTGGCGAGATTTGATGCGGAGCTAAAAAAGGTGAAAAATAATATCACAGCCCTCAAGCAAGAAAAAGCGCTTTATGAGGAGACTTCGGAGTTCGTGGACTTGGACGAAGAACCCACGATAGTGGATTTGATGGGTCGGCCGCTGAAAATTAGTGAACCCCAAACAGGTGAAAGTGGGGTAAAGAAATCAAAGAAGAGGAAGCACAAAAATATATCAGTTGAGGAGGACGAGTTAGAGGTCGCAAAGCAGCGGTCGGTAATAGATGAGCAGCTGCGACAGGAAAGAGTGTGTGCCCAAGCAGGTGGGGCATCTTCCAGTGCTATACCGGAGTCTGAAAAGACCCCAGATGATGATGAGCCGCGTACGGAAACCTAGGTTTCCCAGGTACCCCTATTCCTTTATTCTGGATATATGTTTCCTTGAGCATTGAGGACAATGCTAAATTATTTTGTTAGGGGTAGGAGTACCACCACCGGAGGTTTTTGTTGCCGTGTTTCTTTTCCTCCGGTGTGCTATCTAGTAGAACCGGCATGTTTAGGTTGTCGTTTAAATTTTAAAAAAAATTGTGATGTCCGTAGCAAGCATGGCTGTTTGAAAATTTAACTAAAAGGAGCCCCCTCTGAAAAAGATTTTGTACTTATGTTTGAAATGATTGACTGTCTGGATCCTTGGATGTCATTGTGTGGTTATGATTGGAATAAGTATGCTTAAGCCGAGTTGTTGTCTTGATAGTTGGTAGTGGTATGATTCTTGGTGCCAAGTGTGTGTGAGCATATTGTTATAAATTCTTACTCTGTGCATGCATCTAGAACTTGCCCGGTCTATTTTGTTAAGTTTGAAGTTGGTTGCTTAGGAAAGGATCACAGGCCCTTTTTGTGTGCAGTCCACCTAGCCTATAAGACCGTCCAAATGTAAATAATCCCTTTGATCCCTATTTGAGCCAAAAATTAACCCTGTTCTTTCAATAACCAGTCACCGTTCCTTGATTAAACTTTGAATCACTATTTTGGCCCTGGTCCTTCCTTGGATATCGTGCACCTCAACTCAGGCAATCAGCCTAAGTTGAGGGTAGCTACTATAGAGGTAAATGATAAGAAAATTTGGATGGAATCTTTTGTTGAAGAGAATGAAAAATCCGGGTGTGTGTCTAAGAAAAGAAAGAAAAAGAAATGAAAAGGAGATGTAAAAGAGAGAAAAAGAAATAAAAAAAAAGAGTTGTCAAAATAAAGAGGCCGCACCTGTTTGCAAGAAACAAGGAAATAAAGAGGTAAGTAAGGATGGACAAAGTAAAGTTATGTGGAAATAGTAGGTCGGTGATTCCAAGGAGGGTTTAGTCACTATTCCCCAAACGTATCCTACCTACACCCGAAGCCTCATTACAAGCCAAAACAAGTCCTGTAGTGATCCCGAGCGGCTTTCTAAAGAACTGAAATAGAATAGTAAGGGCAAGCCTATGGCATCGCATGTGCACTGTTTGAAATCGTTTGTGAGTGCGAGCGTCTTACCTAGTCCTAAATTCTGTGTTTGGGACTTCTTTGTGGTGAGGGCACCAAGATCTCCGTATTATCTATTGACTGTTAGGATAGCTGCGCGTTCTATCATATCGGAATGACATGTTTGGATCCTTGCAAGTTAATATTGAATACATTTGTGTGCTACCGGGGGGTAGCTTGATTTAAAATCGGATAAACTGTTGAAGGGTCATGATTTGCTAGTGACACGAGTCTTAGTTGAGTTGTCTTTTTGTTTTTGTTGTCATATTGCTTGAGGACAAGCGAACGTTTTAAGTTGACGGTGTTGATGTACCGCCATTCTACGGCACATTTGACTCCTTTAACTCAGAATAATCGTGAGTTTGCAAGCAACCGTTGTTGTTTTTGATGTTTTATGTTGGAATTGCAGGAAATAGTGACAAACGTAGAAAAGGAAGGAAAAATGATCGAAAGAGCGCCACTGGTTAAGAGTGACGGCCACCATGACGGGCCGTCACACATGCGACGGTCCGTCAAGTAGACCGTCAAGTTGAGGCAGCACACTGCCTAGTGGTGCCGGCCACTGTGACGGTCCGTCAAGCATGCGACGGTCCGTCAAGTAGACCGTCAAGATGAGGCAGCACACTGCCTAGTGGCAACGGCCACTGTGACGGTCTGTCAAGCATGCGACGGTCCGTCACCCAGACCGTCAAGTTGAGGCAGTACGCGCGACGCGGATTCCGAACATTTTTGGGTTTATTTCCTGGACTCCTATAAATACCCTAAGTTAGGTTATTTCATTTATTCATCACAAGTTCATTACTCAATAGTTCTAGGATTAGTTTGAGCGAGAATTCGAGAGGAAAACACTACACAATCACGTTTTTCTTCTTGATCATCTTGTTCTTGAACGTTCTTGGGATTTTAGGCTCTTGTTCTTGAAAAGCTTGAAGCTTGTGTTCATCTCTTTTGTAAGAACTCTTTCTTATTATTATGAATACTATTTCTTCATTCTTTCGTTTTGCAAACATGAGTAACTAACTTCCCACAACTAGGGTTGTGGGAGCCATGGCAAAAGTAGCAATATAGATTTCG
Organism: Jaltomata sinuosa; assembly: GCA_003996215.1. NCBI lineage: Eukaryota > Viridiplantae > Streptophyta > Magnoliopsida > Solanales > Solanaceae > Jaltomata > Jaltomata sinuosa. The sequence goes on from QJPP01000702.1 coordinate 647,266, forward strand.
GGTAGCGTAGGGTTCAATCTTTATGTTGTCACGTGGTTAATCATTCACTTACTAACGTTTTCTAGTGGTTGCAAACATTAGAACATACCTAGGTTTAATTTGCTTGAGTAAAGAGATTAAAATCGGGAAATTTGATTAACTACAAGGATTCGAGACTACCAACTCTCGTCTCATGATTAATGTTGTAACTAGATTAATCTACTTGATGTTTAGGATTGAAACAATAAAGTTTACCTTTTCAAGTTCGAGAGAATTGAAAAGGAAATTTGTCTAATTGGTTGAGAAACGTTTAGACGACCCCATGAATTCAATCACATCGTGATATGCATATAGAGAGAACCCGGTCAAGCCTTGAGTCGAAATTGTTACGACGCCATGGTGAACACTACCCTAGTTCACTCTCATATTGATTTTTAATCACGCATTATTATTTGCTTTGGTTAAAATATTGTTCACACAACACGCCCCAATTTACCGGAAACTGTCGACTACTAGTCATTTGATTCACTATCGATTTAATTTGCACCTTATTCCCTGTGGGATCGACCCCAACCTCTGTTGGGTTCTATATTTGACGACGACCGCTTACGCTTCGTAATTAGAGTTGTAATTTGGGCGTATCAGCTTGGGATCGGTCTAGGGGATAAAATGCACCCCAGCTGAATGGGAGGAATTTTCAGAGGCCTTCCTAGCTCACTATCTTCCACAGGAGGTTCGAGAGTCCAGACTTGATCAATTTCTAGCCCTTAGGCAGGGCAATATGAATGTTTGATAGTACAGCCTCAGGTATTATTCATTAGACAGGTACGCCCCCGATATTGTGAGTAAGATGCGAGCTAGAGTTCATCGATATGTGTGTGGCCTTAAGGATGAATTGATTAAGGGATTAACAATAGCAGCCACAGAAGAGGATATGAATATTTCTAAGATACAGGCTATTGCTCAGACTGCAGAGGATCTTGAAGTACAAATTGGAGATAACCAAAGCCGAGAAAGGGATCAGAATAAAAGGGCTAGATCTACTGGGTCCTATATTGAGCCACGAGGTAATGTTAGGCCACATTTTAATAGGCGATCACCCCACCCTACTAGTGGTGCCCTATATCAGTTGCAAAGGCAGAGGTATGATCGTTTTTCTTAGACTAGACCAGGCCACAGTTTAGGTGCATCCATTTCCTATCGTCAGGGGCATTCAGGTCAGATGAGCCCACATTTGCCACCTTGTGTTCAGTGCGGTAGGAAGCATCCTGGGATATGTCGCCTGGGTTCAGATACTTGTTATTCATGTGGGCATCCTGGTCACTTTATGCGAGACTGTCCGAATAGAGGTAGGGGTGAGATGTCCCAGCCTACAGGGTCGATGGCAACTTCTTCATCTACTATTCATCCCCCTAGGACAGGCTTACTTCAGCACCTGTCTTAACTCTGCCAGAGGGCATGAAAGGTTATGTTGTTTATTGTGATGCTTCAAGGATTGAGTTGGGTTGTGTTTTAATGCTACATGGTAAAGTTATTGCCTATGCCACGAGACAACTAAGAAAGCACGAACAAAATTACCCTACTCACGATCTTGAATTGGCAGCAGTTATATTTGCCTTGAAAATTTGGCGCAATTACTTGTTTGGAGTCTATGTAGACGTGTTTAAGGACCACAAAAGTCTACAGTAATTATTCAAACAGAAGGATTTAAGCCTAAGGCAAAGAAGGTGGCTAGAGTTACTAAAGGATTATGACGTAGATATTTTGTACTATCCAGGGAAGGCCAATGTAGTGGCCGATGCACTTAGCCGCAGATTCATGGGAACCTTGAGCCACGTGGAAAATAGAAAGATTGAGATGACAAGAGAACTACATCAGTTAGCTAATTTGCAGGTTCGACTACTAGACCGAGGTAATGGGGGAGTTGTTATTCAACGCACAACGAAATCCTCACTTATGACAGAGGTAAAGGAACGACAATATGATGATCCAGAATTAGTAAGATTGAGGGAGGAAATTCCACAACAGAAGCAACCACTAATAGAGCTTAAGGAAGACTGGGTTCTGAGATATCAAGGTCGTCTATGTGTACCTAACGTCGGGAAGCATCGGGAGAAAATTTTGGTAAAAGTTCACTATTCCCTCTATTCAATCCATCCCGGAGCGACGAAGATGTATCATGATCTTCGACAGATTTATTGGTGGAATAATATGAAGAGAAATATTGCAGAGTTTGTAGCCCAATGCCCGAATTGTCAACAGGTAAGAATTGAACACCAGAGACCCGGAGGTCTAACTCAAAGTATAGTGATACCTACCTGGAAATGGGAGGTGATCAACATGGACTTTATTATAGGCTTACCCCGTACTTATCAAAAGTATGATTCCATATGGGGGATTGTAGATAGACTTACAAAATCAGCTCACTTTTTGCCAGTCAGGACAACTTATACTGCTGAAGATTATGCCAAGTTGTATATTAGTGAAATAGTTCGACTTCATGGTGTTCCAATTTCCATTATTTCAGATATGGGTGCTCAATTTACAGCAAATTTCTGGAGGTCTTCCCAGGGAGGCTTAGGTACTCAAATAAGTCTCAGTACAACTTTTCATCCACAGACAGATGGACAAGATGAACGCACTATTCAAACACTCGAAGATATGCTATGAGCTTGTGTACTAGATTTTAAAGGGAGTTGGGATGACCATTTTCCACTAATTGAGTTTTCCTATAATAATAGCTTCCATGCAAGCATTCAAATGGCTCCTTATGAGGCTTTATATGGACGAAAGTGTAGATCACCAATTGGATGGTTTGAAATTGGAGAAGCAGGATTATGAGGGCCAGACCTAGTTAATCATGCAATGGAGAAGGTGAAGCTAATCCGAGAAAGATTACTAACAGCCCAGAGTAGGCAGAAATCATATGTAGATGTGCGACGTCAGGATTTGGAATTTAATATTAATGATTGGGTTTTCCTAAAGGTTTCGCCAATGAAAGGCGTTATGCGATTTGGTAAAAAGGGAAAGCTTAGTCCAAGATATATTGGACCATATAGGATCATTCGGAGGGTAGGAAAAGTGGCATATGAGCTAGATTTACCCACAGAATTGGAGACAGTCCATCCTGTATTTCATATATCGATGCTATGAAGGTGCATAGGAGATCCTTCACGTATTATGCCTATCAAAGATGTTCAACTTTCTGAAGACTTATCCTATAAGGAAGTACCAATTTCTATCCTAGATCGTCAAGTTAGGAAGCTCAGAACTAAAGAAGTAGCCTCAGTAAAGGTGTTCTGGAGAAATAATAATATCGACGAAATGGCGTGGGAAGCCGAGGAAGAAATGAGGAAAAAGAATCCCCAGTTATTTATGACTTGATGATAGTATAGAGGTAAGTCATATTCTTATGTTCTTGATACTCTTCCTACTATGCAAATATGATCAGGTTTGAACATGTGAAAATGATTACATTTAATTGTACATAGTTGTATCGCCCTGTGAGGCATCTTTCTGGACTTTTGCTGAGTTTCAGGTTTTTGGATAGTCCCAATAATAAAGGAAACTCTGCCAAAATTTCAAAAAAAATCCTAAGGGACTAGAGCTCTATATGTATTACCCTCATTCGAGGACGAATAATTCTAAGGGGGGGAGGATGTAACACCCCATACCTTTCAAAACCTATGTGACTAAGTAAATATCGACGAAGTTATTTGAGCTCGAGATTGTGAAGGCGTACTTTGGCCTAGAATTTGAAATGGTCAAATGTATATAAGTGTTAAGTTAAATTATAAGGATAAGGGTTTTGAAAATGAGATAAAACAAGTGAGGTACTTGCTCGACTTATCTAAGCTCTTAGGTGACAAGTAGGTGCATCACCTACCTACGCTAACGAACTAAGTTCCGAGGGCCGATTACGGGAAGCAACACCATGGATTATTAGACCTAATGGTAGCCCAAATGAATTTTAAAGTTGGCCCATCAAAGCACAACAAAATCTGGCCCAAACAACTACAAAAGGTAGCCACCAATATTGACCACATTTTGACCCAAGAGAAGCCCAAAATCAGCCACAAAACTTAACCCTTTTGACGCCCAAGCAAAGGGTAATTTTGGCCCAAGTTTCTTGACCCATTTTGGCAAAAATATACTCAAAAAATTCGGCCAAAGAGGTCCCTTTATACAGACCTATTGTTGATCAATATTGATCACAAAAAGCTGGAAAAATTCTCTCTTATCTCCTTTCCTTTTGGCAGCCCTTCTCTCCCTTTAGGGTTCTAAGAAGATCAAGATTCATTCAAGCTTAAGGTGAGTTAAACAACTTGTTATCTTGGTATTAATATACTACATATATCTAGTATATCCTATGGTAATAAAGACATAAACTATGGCATCCCCTTTCTTAAGATTTAACACATAGAAATTGTGTAACAATTAAGAGATTTCTTCTTCTCTTGTTGGTGTATGTGTAGGGGGTACTTAAGCTTTTCAAGGCATCAATAAAAAGATGATAAAAACACACCTTAAAGTGTGTTAAGTACTCTGCCCATAATCATATTTTTGGATTGAAGTTCGGATGGACAATTGTTGTTGAATTGTTGTTAAGAACTCACGGGACGACGATCAGAAGTCGTGGGTTCAATGTGTTGCTATTGTATTTCGGCATGGTGAGTTTTGTAGGGGCTGTTTGATGTGATTTTTATTGTTGGAGGCAGTATGTTGGTGTGTGTGTGATGTGTATTAGACAGGGGAGAAAGGTGTGATGATACACCTTTAATTAATGCAAAATACGTAAATCTGCCTGGGAAATGTTTAGCTATTGTTTTGGAAAGGTTGCATCAGGTTTAAGAGCTAATATTAGCTTCATTATACCCTTGTGTTGTATATTAACTTAATAAATGAAAGTCCAAGTTCTGGTAAGCACAGTCTTTGGAAGGAACGAGGTATGTTAAGGCTTCTTTATTCCTTATCAGCATGAATCTAGAAATAGAACTCTAAATCTCTGAAAGAAGGAATTTGAGTATTCTATTGTAAGAGAGCTGATTTGGTAACTCAATAAGTCTTAAGGAACTAAGTTATACATTATGGTGATTCAAGTCGCCTTCTTATAAAAATCTGATTCTTTTTGCACGAAACGTAAGTTATCCTTTTGTCAAGTTTCTTCTTTGTATTGTGATCCCTAATCAAGCTTTAGAAAATATACAAGGAAAGTTAGCAAGTCAAATCTCCATTTATATTTGTTTGGTATGTTGAGTCCAACACTTAGTAAGCCAAGGCTAAAGAATTTATATAAATGAACCTTCATAAATAACAAGAATAGCTTTCAAGGTCAATCTAGTAATACACTTATTATGCGTGGTTTACGTGTTAGTGTGCACCGAGGTGCTACTGCCATATTGAGGCTATTATATACATAGTGTGCACCGAGGTGCTACTGCCATATTGAGGCCATTATATACATAGTGTGCACCGAGGTGCTACTGCCATATTGAGACCATTATATACATAGTGTGCACCGAGGTGCTACTGCCATATTGAGGCCATTATATACATAGTGTGTGCCGAGGCGCTACTGCCATATTGAGGCTATTATAAATAGGGTGCACCGAGGCGCTATTGTGGTTCAGCGTTGGTTATAAAGAGTGAGTTGTGGTGTGAGTTAATGCATGTGTTGTATTCTAAAAAGAATAAAGGAGAAAGAGCTTAACGAGTCTAACCAATTACAGTTTACAAGTTTCATATTATATGTTATTCAGATTTACTACATACGACTTGCTTTTATGCTTCTACCTTAATGCCTGTACATTATTATCGTACTGAAGTCCCCATTGCCTGGGGGCGCTGCATTCATGCCTGCAGGTCTAGACAAAAACCCAGATAAACCTCTTCAGTAGGAGTTGCAGAGTTCAGCCATTTTGGTAAGCTCCATTTTCCTGGAGCTGACGAGTCAGAGGTCTAGCTTATATTTTGACCAAGTTATGTATATGTACAGCTTATGGGTAGTCCAGGGCCCTATCCTGGATATGAGATATTTTACTTACTCCTAGAGGCTTGTAGACGTGTATATGTACATCAATGTTGGGTATGGCCTTGTCGGCCTTGTTATTAGCTATTTATTATGATAATAGCATTGTCGGCCTTGAGTTGTTTACCTACTATTGAGCTTTCAGTGTTTCAAATTGCTATTCTTAGAGACCTTGTCGGTCTCAGAACCCCAGCAGGTTCAATAGAGATACACTCTATTTTGACACCCTCAGCCTTTTGGGGCTCCTGGTGTCGGTCATGCCTCCTATGGTTTGGGGCGTGACAATACGCAAAGTATAGAAAGAGGAAATCATAACCTATCTGTCATCCGACTACAAGCTGCTGGAAAAAGTTGTCCAAGCCCAAACTACTCCAAGAAGTCCCAAAAATCAATCACATTATTAAGAAGGTAATCTACATGTTAAAGCAAGACTAACGATACCCATATTGCTAGAAGTATAGCCGGGTTGAAATTCGTGTCACAAGACGGCTCGTGGGCCCCATAACCTGAAGTCAGAAATGAAAACCACCACGATGTTCCTAAAATTCTCGGGAGTTCATGCTCTAAAATTGAGTTGATTTGGCCAACAATAAGGCCTCAAAACAGCCCACCAAACTAAATAAACAAGGAGGGAAATTAAAGGGGAATGAAATTAACAAGAGAACTTACCGAATTAGAAGTTAACAAATGCTCACAGACCAAAATTATATAAGCTTCAAAGCTTTTTGATGAACAAGGTGAAAGATAGAGGTTTTTGGAGCAAGTTTTAATGGAGAATTCATTTTGGGAAGATGATAGAATGGAGAGGAAAACTAAAAAGGGGCCAGCTATATAGCTGCCAACGCCCAGGCACAAAAGCGGCCATGTAGGCACAGGCGCGCTGGCACTGCAGCGGCCAAATACTGCAGGCACACTGGCACCCAGGAAGGCTGGCACGCACATGTATGGTAGCTGCCGAGGCCTGGTAGGCGCAGGCGCAGCCCAGGCAACGCCGTTGCGCCATACCAGCAACATGCACAAGCTGCAGCCAACTTGGAATTTTCTAATGAATGGACCTCCGAGAATGCATTTGGGGTCCCACGAACACAAACAAGCTGAGCTATTAACCTAAAAATGGCATTCCAAACACAACAGAGTTGACAAAAATCCCAACGGAGGTCGATTTAACAAAAATTAGGCTCCGTGCCCAAAATCAACCTTTCCAACTATTCAAAAATGGAACTCTACAGCCTTAAATGAGTCCAAAAGCCTCGGGAGCTGAACCAAAACTCCCTCTAGCCCAAAGTCGACATTCTGGAGCTAACAATACTAACAGAATTCACATCCGAGGCTGTCTTCTCTGAATGTTGACCAAAGTCAAACTTCCAAGTTTAACTGGCCAAAAAACATAAAAAGCTACAGAAAACTAAACTAAAAGATCCCAGACCCCGACCAAGGGTCCATCTAGACTGAAATCCATGCTCTGGATCTAACAAAACTATCAAAATTTGATTTTAAGTATGTTTATCAAGAATGTTGACCAAAGTCAATGATATCCTAAGTTTAAGCTCTAAAACAGAGAAACGACCATAAACACCAAACAAATGGTCATGGCACTAAATCACTGGTCCCATCAAGTCATAAATGACTTGAGGCCACTGCAGGCAAGCTCTAACAGTACAAAGATAGTATAAATGCGGGAATGACAGAAAGGGTCATTACAATTTGTCTGTTAATTTTGTTCTCTCAAAATTTATCCAGAATTGAATAAATTTATGTATTTGTAAACATTTCTTGAACATTTGTGACTATCATAATATCCTCTTTCTTTGTCATTTATTCTAAAATTGAGGCTATCCATGATTCCTTCTGTAGGATTCATATTTATAATAAGTCTTTGATATAGGTCTCCATGTTCTAGAATCCATGTTCGATTTGAACTTATCCATGAAGTTCAAATGACCCTTTCTTTATTCCATTATTTGATTAAATGCCTTGAGAAAACAACTTGTTTAAAGTATGCATATACCTATATGATCACAACTTGCTTGCCATGATTGAATAGATAGTATTTCATTTACATATGTGTTCTTCTCTGCTCTAATTGGTTTGTTTAAATTAAATGTTGAATTGGTTCTTGGATAAACATTAATATTTCTTTCTTTTTTGCTTTGATGCGTGTAACTTGGACAATTGAGTCCATCATGGACTCCGCCACCTTTTCCCTTGCATACTGTGTATTGGGCTAAGCCCAATCACCTCGAGACAGCCTATTGCCAAGGCTCCAAAGGTATAAATTTAAAATCAAGAAGAGAAAAATAGTGTTTGTCGTATGTGCTACACATAAGAGAAAGGAAAGAAACTATACAATGTCACAACCCAAACCCGTCCCGAGTGGCACCCACACTAACCCTCTGGTGGGAGAACCATCTAACACCAAATACCAACTACCAATACTTAACAGTTTTTAAATACGAAATGAGCAATTCTATTATTGACCAATAATTCAAATAATTCTAATAGATAAAACAATGTGGAATAAATCAAATGTCTAAAATGCCCCCAAAAATAGAAAATCATTATACCAAAACATCTAAACAAGATAATCTGGGGGTACAACCCAGAAAACTAGAACAACTAAAGTGTCTGTGTCTTAAAAAAATGGACAAAAACATAGTATACAAAGACTCATGGCTGCTAGGAAGATGAAGCTCACCTTTAAGTAGAAAATAGTCACTGGCTACGACTGAGGTCTAATCGAAGCTACTGGAATATGCTTTGCACTCAACAAAAAGAAGAGTACAGGTAGTATCAGTACGAAACAACTATGTACTAGTAGGGTGATCATCCAACTCAACTTAATAAATATGAACACATAACCAACAATTTGTAAACAAGTACAACCATGTAACACTTAGCATTTATACCTTCACTTGGTCACTTATCAACAATAACCAAGCAACTCAGACAAGCATAAGGCAAGTACAAACAATCCACTTAGCCAATACCATGACTAATAATAGTTAACTAAACCTTGTCACAATTACCTTTTTATTGGACTTCAATAAATAATTATACAATTCAAGTACGTTAATAGCCCGAACCACTCATGGACAAAATATAGCATTAACAATATAACCCGGTCCACTCATCGAACCATTAATATTACTAATATCATGTACACACATATTATGGGTCTTATAAATGGCCACTAGCCATGACCTATTGTAATGACCCTCCAAGTTATTTCTCAATATTTATGTATTTTCTGTATTTCAATCTTTCCTGCAGTGGATACAAGTTATTTATGACTTACTGGGACTAACAATTTGGTTCTCGGGCAGTTCATTTATGTTTTAGAAGAGTTTCTCTATTTTGGAATTCTTAAAGTTAAAAGAGTTGGCCTTGGTCAACATTCAAACAAGATGGCCTCGGATGGAAATCTTGTCAGTATTGTTAGCTCCAAAATATTGACTTTGGGTTAGAAGGACCCTTGGTTTGGGTCCAGATGCTTCTAGACTCATTTTTAGCTATAGGGTTCTATTTTGGTAAACGTTAGTTTTTGGGCATGGGGCCTACTTTCCATTAAAATGATCTTTGTTGGAAATTTTTTTGATTCCATTGAGTCCGTAATGCCATTTTTGGTAGGGTAGCATAGTTAATTTGCATTCGTGATGTCACAACCTGATTTCTCGGTCATGATGGCACTTACTACCCCCAGTAGGTGAACCAATCCCCGTAGCCCAGAACGGTTAGTAATGCGCCACATTTTATCACCTTAAATGGAAAAACAGTTTAATAAGCGGAAGCAAGGGAACAAGATGAAGAAAATAGATAACAGGAGTAATATATACAATGTGGAAGCTAAACCAAACCCAAAACCTGGTATCATAGCGTATACGAGCCAAGGAGTACAAAGGGTGCAAAATAATATATACAAAGCTGTCTCCGAGTAGAAATAGAGTACATAATCAAAAGATAAACTAAAAGCTAAGCTCCGGCCGCCAAGAGCTCACCGTCAGACTGGAATATCACAGAAGAAGCTCCTCGCACGAGTCTCCAATGAGATAATGGCGATGGCCCACACGGGAATCTGCACCAGAAGATGCAGACTGTAGTATGAGCACTAAATACGAAGCAGAAGGTACCCAATAGGTATCATAGGCTGACTTGGCATATATAAAAGCATAGTACCAGACAGAATAAAAGCAAGTAGTCACCAAAATCAACAAAAAAGTACACAGGAACTAGCCCAGAGGGAGGACAACAGAAATAACATGCAAGGCTAGCAAGTAAAATACATACACAACAGGCACAGATCATAGTAAGAGACAACGCACCTGGGATCCTCAAAAAAATAGTATATATATACATGTTTTAGAAGTGGATGGTATATCGGTAACCTAAAGTATAAGGAATGACAAAGAAGGGTAAAGATAGACATGCTCAGAAAATAGGAATCAATAATCAAACTAATTATATCAATCTCAAACCAGAACTAACAACGTTGCACTATGTAATCTGAAAATCATAACCGTGACAGGGGGTAGTATCATGATAAAGTAACAAGAGTCTACCTACAGTCCCCTGGCCACCCATATAACCGAGGAATTCAAACAAGTGAAAACAAAGACCTCCGGCCGCCCATACAACCAGAGCGTACACTCAACAAACAACAAACAAGGGTGGAGCCTCAAACAATGAATGATATGCTATGAACTGCCAAGACAGTGAAACCTCGGTGTCAATATGTCACCCCCTCCGGTGCCCCAAAGGTCAAGTAAAAGCGGGATCCATGGAAGGACTTCTGTTGAGTACATCTGCTCCGCTGTAAATCCCTACCCCCGGTCACCCTTTTGCCCGAAGCACTTGGTCTGGAATGACAGGGTCCATGGAGTTCTACTTATAGACCAGATACTGCACTCTAACATCAAAATATCGTCCAGAGTACCACCGGATCCAAACTAGTCACCAATGCTCAAAATGCGTGCTTGAATCCTGTCCAGGTCTAAATCAAGGGAATAAATGCAGTAAATCCCTTCCAAGGGTGCCGGGAGTCTCCGGGTCTAAACCAGTAGTAAAACAAGTCTGTTGCTTGGATTTACCGAGTCTAATCTCACTTCTTTATAAATAGTAGAAATCAATCTAGCGCCTCGGTCCACCCGAGTCGAATATAAGATACGAAAACTGAGACATCTCTCTCCTTTTAACCTTTCTTACCCCAAGAAGATCCATAAAAGGGATACCAAACCATTTCATAACACATTTTATCGAAAATGGTCCCCAGAGGCCATGCAAGGTTTGAAAATCATAAGTAGTAGGTCCGAAGCCAATATTGTAGTAAAATCGAGTAGAAAATCCTTTATATGCATGATAATGGCATGCTCAATAAAAATCAACAGCCCAACGGCTCATAAACAACCTAACGGCCCTGCACAGTCCCACAACTACTCAGCAAGCATAACCAGCCTAGAAGGATATTTCTATGTCCTATGTCCGGGACTCGTGGACACTCCCAATAACCCACCTTCTATGTTCCAGAGTCAACAAGGCCTCACACGACCACAAAAGTGAATAAAATGTATCAAGCAAGTACTATAAACATCGGAGGAAGGAAAGTGGGTGGATATGAATAAAGTAGTCAAGGTCTGTGGTACCAACCAAATAACCCAACCCAAGGATGCCAGCTAGTACAATTTTATCAAATATATGCTAAGTCTAGGGAGTTTAGACCGTAACCTACCTGTCGTCCGATGACAAGTTGTTGGGACAATGATATCCAAGCCCTAAACACTCCAAGGCCTCCCGAAAGATAATAAAATTATCAACAACATAATAAACACATCAAGACCAGTCTAACGATACCCATATTGCTATAATAATAGCCGGGCCAAAATTTTGGTCACTGGCGGGCCCGTAGGCCCTACAACCCAAAACTGAAAATGAAAATGCACAATATGATCACTGATACCATAGGAGTACATACCCAAAAAATCAAGGAAATTGGGCAACAATTTCAGGCTAAAACAGCCCCTAATAATCAAGAACCCAATTTAAAGATTTAAGGAAAGGAAATCGAAAATTAGGCAAGAATTACCTACCAAGAGGCTGGAATTTAAGCCAAGACGGAGAATTCTTCAAACCCACGAACATGCACGAGCAAGGAGGCAGAATCTACCACGAATTCTAAGCTTTGGGTATGAGCAACAATGGTGGATTTTTCAAGAAAACAAAAGGAAAAGCATGTTGAGGAAGAATCTTACTAATAATCAGAGAATCACTAATAGACGATGAACAAATGATTTCCCCAAGGCTAGGATTGATATGGAGCAATTTTGGGAGAGAGTTTAACTGTTTTAGAGTTGGGAAAAGTTGAGCTAAAATGCTGGAAAAACAAAATGGAAAAGATATATACTGCCAAGGGGTCATTCATCGCGATCACGAAGGGACCCCTCGCGGTCGTGATGACCACACGGGCTAGACCATCGTGATCGCGGGGACTAGCCATGTGGTCGCGATGAACAAGAAGGGAGGGGCTTCATCGTGGTCGCGACAAGGAATGTCGTGATCGCAAAGATTAATGAACCGGACACTTTATCGCAGTCGCGAGGAAAGAGTCTTGCGATCGGGGTTAAGGCCTGAGGTCTGCACCTGCAACAGCCAGAAATCTGCAACCTTTCAAAACTCAACGGGGCATTTTGGGCACAATCAAAAATCGATACTCAAAAACCAATAATGATAACAGAGTGGAAACGAAGTTTCGGACTCAACGGAATCGAAGAAACTTCCATACGAGTTTGTTTCAGAGAAATGTTGAACCAAGTCAACACTAAAGAATAAGAACCCAAAGGCTCGACATGAGCCCTGCTCACCCAGAAGTTGGACCGACCACCTTTCTAACCGAAACTCATCATTCCAGAGTTGATAGAATCATCAGATTTTGAATCCGACACTCCGATCATCGAAAGCCACCCAAAGTTATAATTTCAACTCCAAATGGCCTGAAAACAGAGAAAACAACACAAAACCCACACCAGAAGTTCTCAGGCCTCAACTAAAAGTCCAACTAGACCAAACTCAACGCTCAGGAGCTAACGAAATTGTCAGAATTCAATTCCAAGCACGTTAGCTAAGAATGTTGACTAAAGTCAACGATATTCTAAGTTAAAGCTCTAAAATAGGAAAAAGGGAAAAACAACCAAACGAACGACCAGGGCACTAAACTATCGGTCCCAGCAAGCCATAAAAGACTCAGGGCCGCTAAAGTGAAGCTCTAACAGTACAATGAATGCATAAACATGAAGATGACCGGAAGGGTTATCACAACTTCCACTACTAAAAAGACTTTCATCCTTGAAAGTCAAGAAGAAGAGAGTACCTGAAGGCTCAAACAACTGCGGATACTGAACACGCAACTCACTCTCGGTCTCCCAAGTAGCCTCATTGACTGAATGGTTCATCCACTGAACTTTCACGACTAGAATCTCCCTAGATCTCAAGCTCCTAATATCTCTGGCCAGAATAGCAATGAGCTCCTCAACAAAGGATAAAGTCTAATCCAACTAAACCGAATCCCAATGCAACAAATGAGAATCATCTGGAACATACCGATGCAACATTGTGACATAGAAAAATAGGTGAACAGCTGAAAATATCAGAGGCAAGGCTAACATGTTGGCAATATGATGTGCCGGGATTCTACGGCACATTTGACGCCTTTAACTAAGAATACTCGGGAGTTTTCAAGCAACTTTTGTGGTTTTTGATGTTTTATTGTTATAGTTGCAGGAAATGGAGCTAGAGATGGAAACAGAAGAAAAACGGTTCAAAAACCTCAACTGGTTAAGCCTGATGGCTGGCATGACAGACCGTCATACCTGTGACTGGCCATCAGCCAGGCCCCCAGGACGAGACAATAATTCATCGAGCACTGCCTAGGAGTGACGGCCCATCTGATGGCCCATCACTGGCTTGACGGACTGTCACCCATGCCACCAAGAAAAAACAGAAAAAAACATTGTAAGTCATCACTGGGCGGACGACTTACCAGAATTTACCAGCAAGTTGTCACAGGCCTGATGGCTTACCAGAATTTACCAGCAAGTCATCACAGGCCCGACAACTTACCATAAAAATTGCCTGGGAGCTCATTGTTTAGCTGTGACGGCTCAAGTGACGGCCCGTCACATGCATGATGATCCGTCAGGCGACCCATCAACGCGAAGCGGGATTCCAAAAATTCTATTTTTGGACTTTATTTCCTGGACTGCTATAAATACCCAGTGTTAGGATTATTTTATTATTCATTAACTAATATTTGGTGAGACGTTTTGAACGAGTTTGGGAGGAGAAAACACGACACAAACACGTTTTCTTCTTCTTCTTCCATTGTTCTTGGGATTTTGGCTTCTTGTTCTTGGATAATTGAAGCTTGTGTTCATATATCGTGAGAATCCTTTCTCTCTATTATGAATATGATTTTCTTCTCTTTCCCTAATAGCATGAGTAGCTAACTTCCCACAACTAGGGTTGTGGGAGCCATGGCAAAAGTAGCAATATAAATTTCGGGTAGCATTGGGTTCAATCTATATGGTGTCACGTCGTCAATCATTCATTATTAATGTTTTATAGTGGTTGCAAATATTAGGACATGCCTAGGTTTAATTTGCTTGAGCAAAGAGATTAAAACCGAGAAATTTGATTAACTACGAGGATTCGAGGCTACCAACTCTCGTCTTATGATTAATGTTGTAACTAGATTAATCTACTTGATGTTTAGGATTGAAATAAGAAAGTTCACCTTTTCAAGTTCGAGAGAATTGAAAAGGAAATTCATCTATTTGGTTGAGAAACGTTTAGATGATACCATCAATTCAATCACATCGTTATATATATATAGAAAGAACCCGGTTAAGCTTTGAGTCGAAATTGTTACGACGCCATGGTGAACACTTCCCTAGTTCATTCTCGCATTGATTATAAACTCGTGAAAATTTGTTGCTTGTTAGTTAACTTGGGTGAATTTAACATTTAAACCCCCTCCCCCCAAATTACCGAAAATTATCGATTACTAGTCAACTAAGTCACTAACGACTTAATTTTCACCTTATTCCCTGTGGGATCAACCCCAACCTCTGTTGGGTTCTATATTTGACAGCGACCGCTTACGCTTCGTAATTGGAGTCATAATTTGGGCATATCAAATTTTGGCGCCGTTGTCGGGGAATACGGTTGTTTATTAAGTCCGGTGTGTTTATTTGACTCTTAGTCATATTTCCTGCTTTTACTTTTATTTGTTGTTTTTGTTTGTTACAGGGTACAGAGTTGTGCATGCCAAGTACCCGACGCTCGGGTGAACCAATATTACCCTACGACCCCGAGCTCGCAAGAACGCTAAGGCAAACCATGAATGCACAATAACAATAGGTAGCGAGACTCGCTGCAGCTCAGCAAGCCCAACAACATTTGAATGTTGATGGTCTTGAGGACGATATTGAGTTGAATGATGAGGTTTTAGTGGGTGAGGGCAGACAGGCTGATATTATTAACAATAATGCTCCAGCAGATCAGAGACCACAACAGCGAGGTAGAGGTCGACAGCAGCCAAGGCAGTATGCTCTGGATGATGATGAGGATATCGACCTGGATAGAGTTGGCGCTACGGGTGCCATTGTTCTTCCTCCGCTAGCACCCGGGGCCAAGTTCAACATTACTAGCACAATGATTCAGCTGTTGAACTTGAGAGGGTTGTTTCGTGGTGTTGTTGGTAATGATCCAAACCGACACCTGATGAATTTTGTGGGAATCTGCAAGTCATTTGAATTGCCTAGATTAAGTCAGACAGCGATCAGGCTTAGGTTGTTTCCGCTGTCTCTGTCTGATGAGGCAGCGCTATGGTTGACAGAGCTAACCCCCGACTCTATCACAACCTGGGGAGAAATGAAAGGAGCTTTCCTAGAGAGGTTCTTTCCTCCCTCTAGGATGATACAGTTGAGGGATGAAATTCGCAATTTCAGACAACAACCTCATGAGGCTTTACATGAGACTTGGTTGCGGTTCAAGAAGAAGCTGACACAATGCCCGAACCATCAGTTGATCAAAAATTTCCTAATGCAAACATTCTATAGGGCACTGAATTCGGCTACCAAGCCGATACTAGATAATGCAGCAGGTGGAGCGTTTATGGGTCTTACCTTTATCGATGCCACAACTATTTTGGACCGGCTCACTAAAACCAACAGGGCCTGGCATACACGGGATACAGAGGTGGCTGCTAGCACTTATGCATTCGGTATGTCAGCAGAACAGCGCAGGAAAGAGGAAGAGCGGGACCAAGATATGGCCCATCTGAAAATGCAAATGGACCTACTGACAAAACATTTGCTGTCAGAAGGTATGGAGAAAGTAAAAGCTGGGGGTTCCCAAGGTAGAGCAGCAGAGTTTGAATCTGATGAGGAGGCTAATTATTTGGGGGTTTCCAGGCCAATGGTCAGGGAAACCAAGGTAGGAACTATCAGAAGGACAACTACTATGAAAAAGCTGGCTACAGAGATCGTGATCAAGGGAACTGGAAGAATAAAACTGATAGAGGTGGGTTGTATGTACCACCTGGTAATCGGGAAAGAGCTAGCAACGAGACAGGGACGTCCAAATTGGAGAATATGATGGCGAAGATGTTGTTGAAGGTGGAATCTACTGACTCCGGGGTAAAGGAGATGAGGACTGAATTATCAGCAATGAGTCAGGTAGTGGATTCACATTCCACCTCAATCAAGCAGTTAGAGCAACAAATGAGTCAAATCTCAGCGTCTCTAAATTAGAGGAAGACAGGTACCTTACCGAGTGACACTATTCAAAACCCAAGGAATGATGGGAGTTGTATGGCGATTACTACGAGAAGCGGTAAAACATTATCAGAATCACATCTGGTAATTCAGACTCAGAAACGTGATGTTGTGGATGACAATGTGGTAGAGAATGCTACTCAAAGGCTCACGGATAAAAGCAGGGAAGTTCAAAAACTTCCAACTATGATGCCTCAGCCACCGCCTCCTTTCCCACAATGGTTGAAGAAGAAAGTGGAAGATAGCAAGTTCCTAAATTTCATGACCATGCTCAAGCAGATGTCAGTGAACATCCCACTGGTGGACGCTCTTGAACAAATGCCCGGATATGCCAAGTTCATGAAGGACTTGATTACCAAGAAGAGGTCAGTGAGCTTTGAACCAGAAGATAACCTCCACCACTGCATCGCTATTTCTTCAAAATCGTTAGTGGAAAAGAATGAAGATACAGGTGCTTTTACTGTTCCCTGTACTATTGGGAAATTCAACTTTGAAAAAGCCTTATGTGATGTTGGTGCTAGCATCAACTTGATGCCGCTAGCAGTCTATAAACAGTTGGGTTTGGGAGCTCCCAAACCAACTACCATGAGGGTGTTAATGGCTGACCGTTTAGTAAAGCGACAGGTGGGAATATTGTCTGATGTGCTGGTATAGGTTGGTAAGTTTATATTCCCAGCTGACTTTGTAATCTTAGATTGTGAAGTGGACTTTGAAGTTCCCATAATCTTGGGATGACCATTGTTAGCCACTGCAAGAGTGTTGGTCGACATGGAAAGAAATGAACTGACATTCAGATTAAATAATGAATTGGTCAAGTTTGATATGTGTAAATTGATGAAGACACCAAGAGACATGAGGGTGGTCTCGGTTATCAATGTTATTGATGAAGCCCCTACGGATGTGCATATTGAGGAGAAGGCTTTTGTTGAGACTGTAGCGGTTATGAGAATGGTGTTGGGATCGCAAAAAGAGAAACCTATAGAGGAGAGAAGTGAGAACAAATCAAGGAAAAGAAAACACCGCAAGAGAACCAGCAAAGAAAAAGAGTTAGAAAGAGTAAAGAAGTTGTCTCGACTAGCTGAGGAGCCGAGAAAAGAGAAAGTTGGAGCTCAACAGTAGGATGTCGCTTGCACCTATTCCAGCGATTGCTCCTGCTTTGGAGACCCTGACGGTCTCCAACATCATGCCAGACTCTGAGTCCTATGGGCTTCAGAGGTATTCCTTTCTCTCACAGTTTTAGCTTTCACATGTATGCATTAGGGACAATGCATAAGTCTAAGTTGAGGGTGTTGGGATACCTGTGAGTCTTTCACCACCGAGGGTTTTTGTTGCCGTGTTTCTTTTCCCTCCGGTGTGCTATCTAGTAGAACCGGCATATTTAGGTTGTCATTTAAATTTTGTTTGTGTTGCTTTCTGGTGTCTATAGCAAGCATGGCTTTTTGGAAAGTTGAACTAAAAGGAGCCCCCTCTGAAAAAGTTGATTTTGTACTTATGTTTGAAACGATTGACTATTATGGATCCTTGAATGTCATTGTATGGTTGTGATTGTAATATTTATGCTTAAGCCGAGCTGATGTTTTGATAGTTGGTAGTGGTATGGTTTCTTGGCGCCAAGTGTGTGTGAGCTTATTGTTATAAACTCTTACTCTGTGCATGCATCTAGAACTCGACCGGTCTATTTTGTTAAGCTTGAAGTTGGTTGCTTAGGAAAGGATCACAGGCCCTTTTTGTGTACAGTCCACTTAGCCTATAAGACCGTCCAAATGCAAATAATCCCTTTGATCCCTGTTTGAGCCATAATTGACCCTATTCATTCAATAACCTGTCGCCATTTCTTTTTAACTTTGAATCGCTATCTTGGCCCTGGTCCTTCCTTGGACATCGTGCACCTCAACTCAGGCAATCAGCCTCAGTTGAGGGTGGCTACTATAGAGGTAAATGATAAGAAAAATAGGATGGACAAGATTGGTTGTGGATAGAATGAAAATTTCAGGTGGGTGCTTAAGAAAAGAATGAAAAAGAAACAAAAAAGAGATGAAAAAGAATTGTCAAAATAAAGAGGCCGCACCTGTAGCTAGAAAGAAGGGAATAAAAAGGTGAATAAGGATGGACGAAGTAAAGTTAAGTGGAAATAGTAGGTCGGTGATTCCAAGGAAGGTTTAGTCACTATTCCCCAAACGTATCCTACCTGCACCCGAAGCCTTATTACAAGCCAAAACAAGTCCTGTAGTGATCCTGAGCGGCAAGCTTATGGCATCGCATGTGCATTGTTTGAAATCGGTTGTGAGTGTGAGCGCCTTACCTAATCCCAAATCTTGTGTGTGGGACTTCTTTGTGGTGAGGGCACCGAGATTTCTATATCATCTATTGACTATAGGGATAGCTATTGTGTGTGTATGTAGAATATTCTATCATATCGGAATGACATGTTTGGTTCCTTGAAAGTTAGCGTTTCATACATTTGTGTGCTACCGGGGGGCTTGATTTAAACTGTTGAGTGGCCATGATTTGCTAGAGATATGTGTTGGTATTCTTAGTTGAGTCGTCATTTTGTTTTTGTTGTCATGTTGCTTGAGGACAAGCGAACGTTTTAAGTTGAGGGTGTTGATATGCCGGGATTCTAGGGCACATTTGACGCCTTTAACTAAGAATACTCGGGAGTTTTCAAGCAACTTTTGTGGTTTTTGATGTTTTATTGTTATAGTTGCAGGAAATGGAGCTAGAGATGGAAACAGAAGAAAAACGGTTCAAAAACCTCAACTGGTTAAGCCTGACGGCTGGCATGACTGACCGTCACACCTGTGACTGGCCGTCAGCCAGGCCGCCCGGACGAGAAAGCAATTCATCGAGCACTCCTAGGAGTGACGGCCCATCTGATGGCCCATCACTGGCCTGACGGACTGTCACCCATGCCACCAAGATAAAACAGAAAAAAAACATTGTAAGTCATCACTGGGCGGACGACTTACCAGAATTTACCAGCAAGTCATCACAGGCGCGACGACTTACCAGAATTTACAAGCAAGTCGTCACAGGCCCGACGACATACCAGAAAAATTGCCTGGGAGCTCACTGTTTAGCTGTGACGGCTCAAGTGATGACCCGTCAACGCGAAGCGGGATTCCAAAAATTTTATTTTTGGACTTTATTTACTGGACTGCTATAAATACCCAGTGTTAGGATTATTTTATTATTCATTAACTAATATTTGGTGAGACGTTTTGAACGAGTTTGGGAGGAGAAAACACGACACAAACACGTTTTCTTCTTCTTCTTCCATTGTTCTTGGGATTTTGGCTTCTTGTTCTTGGATAATTGAAGTTTGTGTTCATATATCGTAAGAATATTTTCTCTCTATTATGAATATGATTTTCTTCTCTTTCCCTAATAGCATGAGTAGCTAACTTCCCACAACTAGGGTTGTGTGAGCCATGGCAAAAGTAGCAATATAAATTTTGGGTACCATTGGGTTCAATCTATATGTTGTCACATCGTTAATCATTCATTATTAATATTTTCTAGTGGTTTCAAACATTAGGACATGCCTAGGTTTAATTTGCTTGAGCAAAGAGATTAAAATCGGGAAATTTGATTAACTACGAGGATTCGAGACTACCAACTCTCGTCTTATGATTAATGTTGTAACTAGATTAATCTACTTGATGTTTAGGATTGAAATAAGAAAGTTCACCTTTTTAAGTTTGAGAGAATTGAAAAGGAAATTTGTCTATTTCGTTGAGAAACGTTTAGATGATTCCATTAATTCAATCACATCATTATATATATAGAAAGAACCCGGTTAAGCTTTGAGTCAAAAGTGTTACGACGCCATGGTGAACACTTCCCTAGTTCATTGTCGCATTTTATAAACTCGTGAAAATTTGTTGCTTGTTAGTTAACTTGGGTGAATTTGACATTTAAACCCCCCCCCCCGGATTACCGAAAACTATCGATTACTAGTCAACAAAGTCACTAAGAACTTAATTTGCACCTTATTCCCTGTGGGATCGACCCCAACCTCTGTTGGGTTCTATATTTGACAGCGACTGCTTACGCTTCGTAATTGGAGTCATAATTTGGGCGTATCATAATACTACCAACCCTCTGTAGAATCTTAAAAGGCACAATAAAACTGGGGATAAGCTTGCCCCGTCGACCAAATCTCATCACACCCTTCACGGGCGATACTCAAAGGAAAACCAAGTCACCAACACTAAACTCCAAGGCACGAAGTCTACGATCAACGTAGCTCTTCTGCCTACTTTGGGCTGCTCTAAGTTTGTCCTGAATCAAACAGACTCAGTCCAAGGAATCTCTACACAAATTTTTACTCTGCAGTTTGGACTCTAACCCATCAAACCAATTAATCGATGATTTGCAATGCCTACCATACAGCTAAAGTGTCTGTGTCTGAAACAATGGACAAGAACATAGTATACAAAGACTCATGGCTTATCGGAAGGGGAAGCTCACCTTTGAGTTAAAAATGGTCACTGGCTACAACTGTGGTCTCATCAAAGCAGCTGGAATATGCTTTGCACTCAACAAAAAGAAGTGTACAGGTAGTATCAGTACGAAACCACTATGTACTAGTAGGGTCATCATCCAACTCAACTTAATAAATATGAACACATAACCAACAATTTGTAAACAAGTACAACCATGTAACACTTAGCATTTATACCTTCACTTGGTCACTTATCAACAATAACCAAGAAACTCAGACAAGCATAAGACAAGTACAAACAATCCACTTAGCCAATACCATGACTAATAATAGTTAACTAAACCTTGTCACAATTACCTTTTTATTGGACTTCAATAAATAATTATACAATTCAAGTACGTTAATAGCCCGAACCACTCATGGACAAAATATAGCATTAACAATATAACCCGGTCCACTCATCGAACCATTAATATTACTAATATCATGTACACACATATTATGGGTCTTATAAATGGCCACTAGCCATGACCTATTGTAATGACCCTCCAGGTCATTTCTCAATTTTTATGTATTTTCTTTATTTCAAGCTTTCCTGCAGTGGCTACAAGTTATTTATGACTTACTGGGACTAACAATTTGGTTCTCGGGCAGTTCATTTATGTTTTAGAAGAGTTTCTCTATTTTGGAATTCTTAAAGTTAAAAGAGTTGGCCTTGGTCAACATTCAGACAAGATGGCCTCGGATGGAAATCTTGTCAGTATTGTTAGCTCCAGAATAATGACTTTGGGTTAGAAGGACCCTTGGTTTGGGTCCAGATGCTTCTGGACTCATTTTGAGCTATAAGGTTCTATTTTGGTAAATGTTAGTTTTTGGGCATGGAGCCTACTTTTCATTAAAATGATCTTTGTTGGAAATTTTGTTGATTCTATTTAGTCTGTAATGCCATTTTTGGTAGGGTAGCATAGTTTATTTGCATCCATGATGTCACGACCTAATTTCTCAGTCATGATGGCCCCTACAACCCCCAGTAAGCGAATCAATCACCGTAGCCCAGAACGGTTAGTAATGGGCCACATTCTATCACCTTAAATGGAAGAACAGTTTAATAAGCAGAAGCAAGGAAACAAGATGAAGAAAATAGATAACAGGAGTAATATATGCAATTTGGAAGCTAAACAAAACCCAAAACCTGGTATCACATCATATAAGAGCCAAGGAGTAGAAAGGGTGAAAAATAATATATACAAAGCTATCTCTGAGTAGAAATAGAGTACATAATTAAAAGATAAACTAAAAGTTAAGATCCGACCGCCAAGAGCTCACCGTCAGACTGGAATATCACAAAAGCAGCTCCTCACACGAGTCTCCAATGAGATAATTGTGATGGCCCACACTAGGATCTGCACCAGAAGATGCAGAGTGTAGTATGACCACCAAATGCGAAGCATAAGGTACCCAGTAGGTATCATAGGCTGACTTGGCATATATAAAAGAGTAGTACCATACAGAATAGAAGCAAGTAGTCACGAAAATCAACAAAAAAGTACACAGGAACTAGCCCAGAGGGAGGACAACAGAAACAACATGCAAGGCTAGCAAGTAGAATACATACACAATAGGCACAGATCATAGTAAGAGACAACGCACCTGGGATCCTCACAAAAATAGTATATATATACATGTTTTAGAAGTGGATGGTATATCGGTAACCTAAAGTATAAGGAATGGGAGAGAAGGGTAAAGATAGACATGCTCGGAAAATAGGAATCAATAATCAAACTAATTATATCAATATCAAACCAAAACTAACAACGTTGCACTATGTAATCTGAAAATCATAACCTTGACAGAGGGTAGTATCATGATAAAGTAACAAGAGTCTACCTACAGTCCCCCGGCCACCCATATAACCAAGGAATGCAAACAAGTGAAAACAAAGACCTCCGGTCGCCCATACAACCAGAGCGTACACTCAACAAACAACAAACAATGGTGGAGCCTCAAACAATGAATGATATGCTATGAACTGCCAAGATAGTGAAATCTCAGTGTCAATATGTCACCCCCTCCGGTGCCCCAAAGGTCAAGTAAAAGTGGGATCCATGGAAGGACTTCTGCTGAGTACATTTGCTCCGCTGTAAACCCCTACCACTGATCACCCTTTTGCCCGAAGCACTTGGTCTGGATGGACAGGATCCATGGAGGTCTATTTATAGACCACATACTGCACTCTAACATCAAAATATGGTCCGGAGTGCCACCGGATCCAAACTAGTCACCAATGCTCAAAATGCGTGCTTTAATCATGTGCAGGTCTAAATTAAGGGAATAAATGCAGTAAATCCCTTCCAAGGGTGCCCGAGAGTCTCCGGGTCTAATCCAATAGTAAAACAAGTCTGTTTCTTGGCTTTATCGAGTCTAATCTCACTTCTTCATAAATAGTAGAAATCAATCCAGTGCCTCGGTCCACCCGAGTCCAATATAAAATACGAAAACTGAGACATCTCTCTCCTTTTAACTTTTCTTACCCCAAGAAGATCCATAAAAGGGATACCAAACTATTTCATAACATATTTTATCAAAAATGGGCCCCAGAGGCCATGCAAGGTTTGAAAATCATAGATAGTAGGCCCGAAACCAAAACTATAGTAATATCGAGTAGAAAATCCTTTATATGCATGATAATGGCATGTTCAATCAAAATCAACAGCCCAACGGCTCATAAACAACCTATCGGCCCTGCACAGGCCCACAACTACTCAGCAAGCATAACCAGCCTAGAAGGATATTTCTATGTCCTATATCCGGGACTCGCGGACACTCCCAATAACCCACCTTCTATGTTTCAGAGTCAACAAGGCCTCACAATACCACAAGAGTGAATAAAATGTATCAAGCAAGTACTACAAACATCGGAGGAACGAAAGTGGGCGGACATGAATAAAGTGGTCAAGCTCTGTGGTACCAACGAAATTACCCAACCCAAAGATGCCAGCTAGTACAATTTTATCCAATATATGCTAAGTCTAGGGAGTTTAGACCGTAAACTACCTGTCGTCCGATGACAAGTTGCTGGGATGACAATGATATCCAAGCCCGAAACACTCCAAGGACTCCCAAATGATAATAAAACTATCAACAACATAATAAACACATCAAGACCAGTCTAACGATACCCATATTGCTATAATAATTGCCGGGCCAAAATTTGGATCACTGGCGGGCCCGTAGGCCCTACAACCCAAAACTGAAAATGAAAATGCACAATATGATCATTGATACCATAGGAGTACATACCCAAAAAATCAAGGAAATTGGGAAACAATTTCAAGCTACAACAATCCCTAATAATCAAGAACCCAATTTAAAGATTTAAGGAAAGGAAACTAGAAATTAGGCAAGAATTACCGACCAAGAAGCTGGAATTTAAGCCAAGACGGAGAATTCTTAAAACCCACAAACATGCACGAGCAAGAAGGCAGAATCTACCATAAATTATAAGCTTTGGGTATGAGCAACAATGGTGGATTTTTCAAGAAAACAAAAGGAAAAGCATGTTGGGAAAGAATCTTACTAATAATCGGAGAATCACTAATAGACGATGAACAAATGATTTCCCCAAGGCTAGGATTAATATGGAGCAAGTTTGGGAGAGAGTTTAACTGTTTTAGATTTGGGAGAAGTTGAGCTAAAATGCTGGAAAAACAAAATGGAAAAGATATATACTGCCCAGGGGTCCTTCATCGCGATCACGAAGGGACCCCTCGCGGTCGTGATGACCACACGGGCTAGACCATTGTGATCGCGAGGACTAGCCATGTGGTCGTGATGAACAATAAGGGAGGGGCTTCATCGCGGTCGCGACAAGGAACATCGCGATTGGGAAGCTTAATGAACCAGTCACTTTATCGCAGTCGCGAGAAAAGAGTCTTGCGATCGCGGTTAAGGCCTGAGGCCTGCACCTGCAACAGCCAAAAATCTGCAACTTTTCAAAACTCAATGGGGAATTTTGGGCACAATCAAAAATCTATATTCAAAAACCAATAATGATAACAGAGTGGAAACGAAGTTTTGGACTCCACGGAATCGAAGAAACTTCCATACGAGGTTGTTTCAGAGAAATGTTGACCCAAGTCAACACTAATGAATAAGAACCCAAAGGCTCGACATGAGCCCTGCTCACCCAGAACTCAGACCGACCACCTTCCTAACCCAAACTCATCATTCCAGAGTTGATAGAATCATCAGATTTTGAATCTGACACTCTATTCATCGAAAGCTACCCAAAGTTACACTTTCAACTCTAAATGGCCTGAAAAAAGAGATAACAACACAAAACCCACACCAGAAGTTCTCAGGCCTCAACTAAAAGTCCAACTAGACCAAACTCAATGCTACGGAGCTAACGAAATTGTCAGAATTCAATTCCAAGCATGTTAGCTAAGAATGTTGACTAAAGTCAACGATATTCTAATTTAAAGCTATAAAACAGGAAAAAGGGAAAAACAACCAATCGAACGACCAGGGCACTGAACTACCGGTTCTAGCAAGCCATAAAAGACTTAGGGTTGCTAAAGGAAAGCTCTAACAGTACAATAAATGCATAAATGTGAAGATGACCGGATGGGTTATCACAACTTCAACTACTAAAAAGACTTTCATCCTTGAAAGTCAAGAAGAAGGGAGTACCTAAAGGCTCGAACAACTACAGATAGTGAGAACGCAACTCACTCTTGGTCTCCCAAGTAGCCTCCTCGACCGGATGGTTCATCCACTGAACTTTCACGACTAGAATCTCCCTAGATCTCAAGATCCTAATATATCTGGCCAGAATAGCAATGGGCTCCTCAACAAAGGATAAACTCTCATCCAACTAAGCCGAATCCTAATGCAACACATGAGACTCATCTGGAACATACCGATGCAACATTGAGACATAGAAAATTGGGTGAACAGCTGAAAATATCAGAGGCAAGGCTAACATGTAGGCAATACTACCATCCCTTTGTAGAATCTTAAAAGGCCCAATAAACCTGGGGCTAAGCTTGCCCCGTCGACCAAATCTCATCACACCCTTCACTGGCGATACTCAAAGGAAAACCAAGTCACCAACACTAAACTCCAAGGCACAAAGTCTATAATCAACGTAGCTCTTCTGTCTACTTTGGGCTGCTCTAAGTTTGTCCTGAATCAAACAAACTCAGTCTAAGGAATCTCTACGCAAATTTGTACTCTGCAGTCTGAACTCTAATCCATCAAACCAACCAATCGACGATTTGCAATGCCTACCATACAAAGCCTCGAAAGTTGCCATGCCAATGCTCGAATAAAAACTATTATTATAAGCAAACTCGGCCAATGGCACAAACTGATCCCATGAACCTCCAAAGTCAAGAACACAAGCCCGAATCATGTCCTCCAGGACCTGAATAGTTCTCTGTCTGAGGGTGCAAAGCAGTACTAAGCTGAACCTCTGTACCCAAATCTCGCTGAATAGCCCTCCAGAACTGAGATGTAAACTGAGTGTCACAGTCTGAAATCATAGAAGCTGGGACCCCGTGCAACCGAACAATCTCACAAAGTTAGATTTGGGCTAATCGCTCCGCACCATAAAAAGTCTGAATCGACAAGAAATGTGCTGACTTATTCAGTCTATAAAATATCATACAGATGGAATCAAACCCACGAGAAGTACGAGGCAAACCAACAATGAAGTCCATAGTAATACCTTCCCACTTCCACTCAGGAATAGGAAGTCACTGCATCGAGCCACCCAGTCTCATATGCTCAAATTTCACCTACTAATAGTTCAAGCACCGAGATAAAAACACCGCTATATCTCGCTTCATACCACACCACCAATAAAGCTACCACAAATCTCTATATATCTTTGCCACACCAGGATGAATAGAGTATCTAGAACTATGTGCCTCACGAAGTATCAACTGAATCAAATCACCAACCTTAAGAACACAAAGTCGACCATCAAACCTCAGAATACCATCAAAACACAAAGTAGCCCGGCTGGCTCACCCCGAACTACCTGATCACAAAGGTCGCACAAACTCTAATCCTCATACTATCGGCTCTGAATCTGATCAACTAGAGTGGAACGAACCTCAATACTGGCAATAACTCTGCTAGGATCTGACAAGTCGAGCCTAACCAAATGCTTAGACAAGGACTGGATGTCCAAGGCCAACAGTCACTCAATAATTGAAAGTGAAGCTAGGCTACTCATACTCACTGCCTTCCGACTCAAGGCATCTGCTACCATGTTTGCCTTGCCCGGATTGTATAGAATAGTGAAATCATAGTCCTTCAGTATCTCAATCCATCTCCTCTGTCTCGAGTTCCACTTTCGTTGACTCGTAATGTAATGAAGACTACTGTGGTCGGTGAATATCTCACAATGAAATCCATATAAATAGTGCCTTCAAATCTTGAGCGCGAAGACTACTGCCACCAACTCTAAGTCATGGGTGGGGTAGTTGCGCTAGTGAACCTTCAGCTTTCTCGACGCATATTCTATCACTCGACCCTGCTGCATCAACACACAACCAAGACCAACCTCAAAAGCATCACAATACATGGCGAAACTCTGAACCTCAACCAGCAAAGTCAAAACTGGAGTTGAAGTCAATAAGGACTTAAGCCTCTGAAAGTTATCCTCACACTGATCCGACCACTGGAATGGAAAATCCTTCCTAGTCAGAATAGTCAAGGTGCTTCTATATGGAAGAAAATCCCTTAATGAACCGCCTGTAGTATCTTGCTAACCCAACGAAGCTGCGAACCTCAGTAGCAGTAGTAGGTCTAGGACAATCACGGATCGCTGCAATCTTACCTGGATCAATGCTAATCCCATCCTTAGACACCACGTGCCCTAGGAATGCAACTGACTCAAGCAAAACCTCGCACTTTGAGAACATCGCAAAAAGTCGATGATCTTTCAAAGTCTGAAGTACAGTCCTCAAGTGTTTCTCCTGCTCGTCTCTACTCCGAGAGTATACCAGTATATCATCAATGAAGACTATCATGAACATATCCAAGTACGGGCTATGCACCCTATGCATCAGGTCCATGAAGGCTGCGAGGGGATTAGTCAACTCAAAAGACATCACTAGGAACTTATAGTGGCCATAACGTGTCCTGAATGCTGTCTTAGGGATGTCCTCTGTCCTAATCCTCAACTGATGGTAGCCGGACCTCAAATCAATATTTGAAAACACAGAGGAACCCTGAAGCTGATCAAATAAGTCATCAATCTTGGGCATTGGATAATCATTCTTCACTGTCACCTTATTTAGCTATCGATAATCAATACACATCTGCATCGACCCATCTTTCTTCTTCACGAAGAGAACGGGAGCACCCCAAGGAGACACACTAGGTCTAATGAACCCCTTAGCTAACAAATCCTTGAGCTGCTCCTTAAGCTCTCTCAACTCAGTAGGAGCCATACGGTGAGGAGGAATAGAAATAGGCCTGGTGCCTGACTCTAACTTAATGGCAAAATTAATATCCCTCTCAAGTGGAAGGTCTGGCAGGTCGGTAGGAACACATCTAGGAAGTCTCTAACCATACGAACGGACTTAGGAAATGTAGGGTCAGCACTAGCATCTCGTACATATGCTAGATAAGCTAAACACCCATGGGAAATCAACTTCCTAGCTCAAAGACAAGAGATGATCCAGACGGTGCATGGCTAACAGAACCCTCCCACATAATCGGGGATACACCGGGCATGACTATGGTGATGGTCTTGGCATAACAATCCAAAACTGCACGGTGAGGGAATAACCAGTCCATGCCCAGTATCACATCAAAATCTAGCATATCAAGAATCATCAAATCAGCCCAAGTCTCTAAATCACCAACAGATATCATGCAAGATCTGACAATCTGATCCACTACTAAAGAATCTCCTACTGGGATCAAAACAGAAACAGGAACACATAATGGCTCACTAGCCAACCCAAACAAGGTATAAAGTAGGCAGATACATTCAAACAAGTAGATTCAGGATCAAACAAAGCCATAGCATACTGACGGCACATATAAATTATACATGTAATCACAGCATCCGAGGCCTCCACTTCTAGTCTCCTAGGGATCGCATAAAACTGACGACAACCTCTATCTGCCCGATCTCCATCCCTACCACCTGCTTTGCCATATGGGGGAACACCCCTAGCCTGATCACCACCCCCTCTAGTTGGAGGCTGGACTGCTCATAATGGCTCATCCAACGGAGCAGCTGGCTAAACTGTACACCTTTGGGGGCAATCTCTAGCATAGCCACCACGGTCTGATGATTTAGAAGATACACCCCTCGAAAACTGACCTCTCTGGCCCTGATGGCTACCCTGAACCTTCTCAAATGGAGTACCACCCGTAGTCTGAAGCGAAGCCTGAACTGATTGGCTGGACTGACCCTGATACTGCTGTGGCTGATAACTTCGGCCCAACTGGCCCGAACCTCTACCCCCCTGACAGGAACTATTGTAGCCACCCTGATGTCGATGTTTTTTATCTCTGGCCCCAGAGTCATAATGATGCAAGTCCTCTACGGTGCAAGCATAATCTGTAATGGCTTGAAATGATCTACCACCGGCAACCAATATCTTGGCTGTCTCTCTAAACTCCAACCTCAATCTTCAAACAAACGTGTGAATCCTGTCTGGCTAGTAGGAATGATCATAGCTCCAAATGGTGATAACTATTAAAAATAGGTCTCATACTCAGATACAGTCATATATCCCTGCATAAACCAAGTAAGATGCTCCCTGCGACACTCACAATCACTCTAAGGCAGGAACTTGGCCATAAAAGCCTCATAGAACTCAGACCAGGTCAAAGGAGGCAATGTGGAAGATTTGCAAGCAACCTGTGCCCTCCACCATAACATTATTGGGCCCTTCAGCTGATATGTAATGTAGCTAACCTCGTGAATCTCCAATAACCCTAAATTTTTCAATATCTCCTCACAGGTAGTGATAAAATCATGTGTGTCCTGACCTGGTGTATCAGCAAACCTCGATGGTGCCAATCTCAGAAATCTACTCAAGGCCTTCTGTTGTTCATCTGTCATAGTTGGGCGGGGAGAAAGAGGTTGTGCAACCAATGGGACTGGAATAACCTCGACACGTGGAGCCATAGTAGCAGGTTGCTCTCCTGAACTCTGAACACCCAGGGCTGCCCCCTGAGCCGGTGTTTGTGCTACCTCCGAAGGTCTCTCTATAACCATAACCAAAAGCTGAATAAGTAAACCCTGGATATCTAAGGACTGAGTTGGGGTTGAAGATGGCACAGAAACTGGTGTTGGAACTGGTGGTACCTGGGTTGTCCCCGGGTCCACATGTTGCTGCTTATGAACTAACCCTGGCTCGTAATCATGCTTAAGCTCTATATCAACTCTAGCATATCTAGCAGGCATGGCTGCTCTAGGATGACCTCTAGCCTACCCCTACAACCACCCCGGCCCCTAGCTAGAGTCGAAGGTGCGGGGGTCCAAGGCTCTCCTCCGCCAGAAGCTGAAGAACTAATACGAACCATCTGCGGAAGAGTGAACTAGAATAAGTGAGATTTCCAGAAACCTTCAAGGATACTACGCATGAGGTAGAAACAAGAAAAGTCCATTTTTCTTAAGATGTCATTATATCCTCTCAAAGATTAAGTACAAATGTCTCTTCCCTATTCCGCAGGACTCTCCTAGACATTGGCTCCTATACCGATGACACCGGTTAACCTAGAGCTCTGATACCAAGCTGTCCGACCTAATTTATTGGTCATGATGGCACCTACAACCCCCCTAGTAGGCAAACCAATTCCCGTAGCCCAGAACCGTTAATAATGGGCAACATTCTATCAACTTAAATGGAAGAACAGTTTAAGAAGTGGAAGCAAGGGAACAAGATGAAGAAAATAGATAACAGGAGTAATATATACAATGCGGAAGCTAAACCAAACCCAAAACCTGGTATCATAGTGTATAAGAGTCGGATCTACATAAGGAGTACAAAGGGTGCAATAAAATATATACAATGTTGTCTCCGAGTAGAAATAGAGTACATAATCAAAAGTTAAACTAAAAGCTAAGCTCCGGTTGCCAAGAACTCACCCTCAGTCTGGAATATCACAAAATCATCTCCTCATATTAGTCTCCAATGAGTTAATAGTGATGGCCCACACTAGGATCTACACCAGAAGATATAGAATGTAGTATAAGCACAAAATGTGAAGCATAAGGTACTCAGTAGGTATCATAGGCCGACTAGGCACATATAAGATAACATCATAGTAACAGACATAATAAAAGAAAGTACTCACAAAAATCAACAAAAAGGTACATAGGAACTAGCCAAAAGGGAAGATAACAGAAATAACATGCAAGGGTAGCAAGTAGAATACATACACAATAGGCACAGATCATATTAAGAGATGACGCACTTGGGATACTCCCAAAAATAGTATATATATACAAGTTTTAGAAGATGATGGTATACCAATAACCTCAAGTATAAGGAATGGGAGAGAAGGGTAAAGATAGACATGCTCGAAAAATAGGATTTAATAGTAAAATTAATCATATCAATCTCAAACCAGAACTAACAATGTTGCAGTATGTAATATCAAAATCATAACCGTGACAGGGGTAGTATCATGATAAAGTAAATAGAGTCTACCTAAAGTCCCCCGGCCGCCCATACAACCGAGGAACACAAATAAGTAAAAATAAAACCCTCTGGTCGCCCATACAACTGGAGCATATACTCAACAAATAGCAAACAAGAGTGGAGCCTCAAACAATGAATGATATGCTATGAACTACCAAGACAGTGAAACCTCCATGTCAGTATGTTACCCCCCTGGTGCCCTAAAGGTCCAGTAAAGGAAGGATCCATGGAAGGACTTCTCCCGAGTACATCTGGTTCAATATAAACCCCTACCCCTGGTCACCGTTTTTCCCAAAGCACTTGGTCCAGAATGACAGGGTCCATGGAGGTCTACTTATAGACCACATACTGCACTCTAACCTCAAATTACCGTCTGAAGTGCCACCGGATCCAAACTAGTAACGAATGCTCAAAATGCGTGCATGAATCCTGTCTAGGTCTAAATTAATGGAATGAATACAGTAAATCCTCTCCAAGGGTGCCCGGGCATCTCCAGGTCTAAACTAGTAGTAAAACAAGTCTGTTGCTCAGCTTTACCGAGTCTAATCTCACTTCTTTATAAATAGTGTAAATCAATCCAACGCCTTGGTCCACCCGAGTCCATTATAAGATATGATAACTGAGACATCTCTCTCCTTTTAACCTTTCTTACCCCAAGAAGATCCGTAAAAGGGATACTAAACTATTTCATAACACATTTTACCGAAAATGGGCCCCCGAGGCCATGCAAGGTTTGAAAATCATAGATAGTAGGCCCGAAGCTAAAACCATAGTAAAATCGAGTAGAAAATCCTTTATATGCATGATAATGGAATGCTCAATCAAAATCAACAGCCCAATGGATCACAAACAACCTATCGGCCCTGCACAGGCCCACAGCTACTCAGTAAGCATAACCAGCCTAGAAGGATATTTCTATATTCGGGACTCGTGAACATTCCCAATAACCCACCTTCTATGTTCCAGAGGCAACAAGGCCTCACAAGACCACAAGGGTGAATAAAACATATCAAGCAAGTACTATAAACATTGGAGTAAGGAAAGTAGGTGGACATGTATAAAGTGGTCAAGGTATGTGGTACCAACCTAATAACCCAACCCAAGGATGCCAGCTAGTACAATTTTATCCAAGATATGCTAAGTCTAGGGAGTTTATACCATAAACTACCTGTCGTCCGATGACAAGCTGCTGGGACAACGATATCCAAGACCGAAACACTCTGAGGACTCCCGAATGATAATCAAAGTATCAACAACACACTACAACATTTTATGCCTTCAACCACCCTTGAAAAGTGTGGCCTAAACTATCAAAAAGTGTATTCTTTGATCAAAGTGTACACTTTTTTACTTTCGACAACGCTTTTATGGAGGTGGCCAAAACGGGCGTAACCTTTGATCTAAGGCCACGCTTTTCAAATGTAGCCTTACAAAGCCATGCTTAAAAGTGTGGCCTAAAGTTATCAAAGACCACGTTTGTTACA
Source organism: Jaltomata sinuosa (assembly GCA_003996215.1). Lineage (NCBI taxonomy): Eukaryota > Viridiplantae > Streptophyta > Magnoliopsida > Solanales > Solanaceae > Jaltomata > Jaltomata sinuosa. The sequence continues at coordinate 680,709 of QJPP01000702.1, forward strand.
ACCCATATGGCTACACTTTTACATCCTGGAGCTACACTTTGAAAGTGTGGCCTTTGTTACTTTATTGGCCATACTTATAAAGCGTAGCCTTTTCCCATATGTATGCCAAATATATCATCTATGTATCCACACTTTTAAAGCGTGGGAATTTCAATTAGGTTACAAAATACATTTCTTAAAATTTGTACTAGAAAAAATCCTACTTAAAATTTTTACATTTTGTATATATCTTTAGTTACAGTTTTATAAAAAATAAACATGATCTAATCAAAAACTTTTCTTCATTGAAGGAAAAGTTGCAATGCAAACGTTAGGAATAACAACGAGATCTAGAGGTTCCAAGGCAAATGTTAGGAACATATTTACTACTAATATAAAGTCTGTTGATAGCATTCTACTAATGTATATTGCAACTCTTAACACAAAAATATGAAAACATCAGCTCCACTAAAATGCTCAAGCATTCTCCCTTCTAACCTCCTCCACTTCCTCAAGCGTGAAGTCACTCTTGATGTTGAAGGTCTTGCGGATCTCCTCTGAGGTCTTCCCTTTGATCATATCTGTCATAGTCTGACAGCTGAGATCAAGCAAACCTCTGAATGTTCAAATAATTAGCAACCTGAAAGTTACAAGAACAGGATCCATTAGAATCTAAAAAAATTAATAAAATAATTCACCAAAAGAACTAGCAACAAAGCAAGTCCTAGGTACCATTACAAAATAAAGGATCAAAAAAGGTACCATTAATAAGTACAACAGTTGTAGGAAACACATAAACATTAGGTTCAAGCAACCAACTAAAATTATCAGCAACACTCTCATTGTTTGAGGTTAATTTTACTAGCATGTTGTATTAGCATCAGTGATAGTGGAAGAAAATATTAAACTAGTTGTTTAAAGAAGTAGCCTAATAGAAAGAACATCACATCGATCTTTCAAATTTGACTTACTAATAGTAATCATGAATTCCAAAGAAATTAACTGTGTCGAACATTTTGGGAGGCTACAAAATGTGAGTGTCCAAATCCAAAGTATAAAACATATACAATGATCAGCCAGTGAAAGGGGTTCAAATTGCCAAAACTACAGAATCAACAATAAGAACAATGTATATATTAAAGGAAATTATAAGCATGACGACAACATACACTTTTAAGAAGTTGAAACTACACACAAAAAACATAGGGTGAGACTTCTTACACCTGCAATCGTGATAAGTGTATCTCCTACTACCTTCTATTTCATGTTCTGCATTAAATGACTAAAGATTGAAAAATTTTAGTATCGGATGCCAAGAAAGTTGGAACACAACTTATATAAAAAAAATAACTCCTATTCTTTACATGAATTTCACAAACTTGTGAACATGAGCATAACGTAAAAGCTAGAAATATTCCCTAAGATTTGACCTTAACACGATTCTGCAAATATGAACTTTTAGATCTAGGTTTGTTGATGTATACGTACTTAGCAAAAACAAAAAGATTAGCTCAAGACCAACCAGCCACCAGGTTTGCAGATATAAATATTTCTAACTCGGTGTTGATGCTTTTTGTAGAACTTGTACTAATTCAGAATCAAGTGCATCAAAATTTTTCCTATATATTTTTCAGATACAACATCACAAGGTTCGTTGATGAAACAACTTCTCAACCTCAAATGTGCAATATATGGAAATCAACCCCATAACAATACCAAAAGAAGAAGAAAAATTTGACACTCTTTGTTCCTTTCGAAAAAATAAAAATAAGAGAAAGATCAGTTCCAATCATCTCAATTTGAGCATGTACACTCAGCAAAAACATCAAAATATAAAATATCATATTATACGCAACCTTACCTTGCATTTATGCAAGATGTTGTTTTCATGGCTTGACTGCCAGACATGAAAGCAAGATTCAATTTTCAGAAGGTAATACTACAAATGATTTCATTCAAAACCAACGGACTCTAAGGAAATGAGAGCTTTGTATATCTAGCTAATAAGACTTGAGGAACTTTTGTGTAACTACTAATATCCTAAACACATGAGGAGAACCAATTTTTAGTCATGCTCAGTTTCTCATTACGGATTGAACTACATAAAGTGAGACAAGTAGTACATATTTTGTGATCATTTTAAGTAAATAGGCATGAAAACAAGTTAAAACTCAATTTCATTCTCACAACTATTTTCTGTATCCAATATGCTCGACCAAATTAGGACAAATACTGAACATAGAAATCTTGACATATATACTTGAAAAAAAATTAGTTAGTGAAGCACCAAGAGTCTCGGATGGAGAAGTATAGAGGAAACAGGAAAACACAGACCATAATTATTTCAAATGTTCCAGATTCATGATTAATGTCAAACTGAATCAGCTATAACCAAAATTGTTTATATTATTGTTAACATCTATATATCTATCCAAAAAAAAATGCATTAGATTGAGGAAAAGATTTTTATGTTGCAGTCGGGGGAGCAGAATCTGAAGGAATCAAGTAGGCCGCAATCACAGATCTCGCAACTGTTGCTAACACCCTTTCCCTGTCTGGGTTGCGGCCGCTCATTGAGAGAACAACTTAAATTCACAACATAGGCAGTGCCATAGAGAGTCTACTATTACACACTTGTACACATTAGCCATTAATCAAGTCTAATGTGAAAAACAACTAACTTAGAAAGAATAAAATCAGACCATTAATGTTTCTAACATAGAAGTCATCATGGTTTGCTACTTTACAACAATATTCTCAACTATCTCTCTAAACAACCAAATCATAGAAGAAAAAAACCACTAAAAAGTAATCACTTACTATGCCTTTTTTATTTCCTTTTGCTCATATGAATTAGCAAAAATACGATATAGCATTTTAATATACACAAAGCAGAGACTTCATATGAAAGATCTGCATAAAAAGGGAAGCAAGATAATGTAAGAACTCAATATACTATTATTCTTATGATTGTATACATTCAGCTTTGTGAAAATTAAGCAGAAGAAGAGACATACATCTCAAGTTGAAATAAGTGGTCAATTGGATATAATTTATTGATCGCCAGAACGAACAAACCTGCCAAAACCAAAGAATACCATTAAGATATAGCAAATTGCTAAGTTGCACAGACTCTTCACTTTTGATGCCGCACTCGTGTCGAATTCACCCAAAATACACTACTTTTAGGGAATCCAACAGACAGCCATTGATATTTTTTAAAAATCCGAGAAACATAGGTAAATTGAACCAGGAATATAAACAAGCAAGAGAATAAACTAAGACATGCGTTAGAGTTAATTTCCTACTTGTCACGACCCAACCTATCGGGCCGTGCGGGCGCCTAGATAGATAAACCCTTACCACCTGTCTCACAGGTAACTTGCAGAAATTAAAGTAACCCATTAAATTAATCCATTTTATAACTGAGGAAATCCCTTTTTACAGAACATGTTCAGAAGATAGACTAATAAAACTTGCGGAAAGACTTTTACAACACTTTTAAAACACCCTCCCTAGGATATAGTCTAAACAGGTACAAGAGCTACTACAAGATAACACAAGAGGAAAAAGACACAACTTCGGCCATGGAAATGGAAGACAGAAGCTGTTGGAATCCTTATCATCGTGATCCTATGAATCATCACCAACTTGCAACCAGACTATACCAAAAAGGTATAGCAAGAGTAGAGTCAGTACAAACACACGTACTAGTAGGCATCATCGGTCGACCCAAATCTACTCCTACCATCTTATGAGAAAACAAGAAAATACATGACTGAAATTAATATAACTTGGTTCCCATCCTCCAACGTTCTTCCACTGCCGACTCCCTCATTTTCAAGACTTTCAAGTCACACTAACCTTAAGCTCCCCAAGTCAACTAATCCTGGACTTCCCAAGTCTCAATATCCTAGACTTCCCAAGGAATAATACCCTAGACTTTCCAAGTCACCTCACCCTCCACCGATGTCCATGTCCATATCTGGACTACGCTTCTTTTACCTAAGTCCATTGTTCTAACTATCCTTCAGACTTAGCCCAGCTAACTTCCCAACTCAACAACTTATACTCGTAACGTTACTCACCAGGGTCCAACCCTCCACGGATCTCTAATAAACCTTCTAATATGTTTGCGACAACTAGAACCACAACCCCAGACTCTCAGTCTTCCTCCCAGTCTATCCACCACGTGAAATACACCTACAAACCCTTGCTACATTTAACGACAACACTAGAGTTATATCTAATTCATTTTGTAGCACATGACCCGGACCCTCCAAGGATCCCCTTAACCACCCTCAGTGTCAACAGCTACCCCGATCTATACCGAGACTGACCTTAGTCATTAATCATAATTAATCCCCGACAATCTAGGCACGCTCAATGACGATGACATGTAGGCATATATACATGAATAACCTCCCTTTTCTATTATATAGACCCACCTCGAGATCCCTTCTAAACAACACCTAAGTGTCAATGATCAACCCAACTCAAGACCAACACAAAAGTCATACAAAATTTCCCGGCCACTCAAGGACCGCCCATCAACATTCACAATTCCACAACCTGGTCTACTCACCGAATCAATATCAGTCAATACAATATAATAATCACAATGCAGTATGCAATAAAGTAAACCCATACCAGGCGTGGTACCCAAGTCAACCGTTAGTATTCCTGTACCAGGCGTGGTACCTGAGCCAAGCATTTTTTATACACGTACCAGGAGTGGTACCCGAGCCAACCAAATGTCAATAATCTACAGTCAAATGCATGAACAAACAACTTGTAAACTAATAAGCAAATACAGTTCAAATCACAAACTGTAAAGCAGGAACCTTAGACATTCTACACAACTTCCCTAAGCAATTTAATTCATACAATCACTTAGATATGAGTACAAGAATATACAACATTCACAGAAATCATAAGCCATCACCTACCCCTTTCTGGGTACAACAACGAACCATCAAATCTCGTCCGAAGACTATCCCCGGTTCACCCCTTTCATTCTAAAACATGTAACGAGTGATTTCTCTTTAAATTAATAATATACGCAGCTACCCGATTTCCTTTTTCCTTAATTTAGGAAGACCGCCACTATATCGCAAGCCATAAACATTCCTGAAACCCCACCTAGGAGTTCCCAATTCATGTTTCCCATGGCTCCCAAGCGCCTCCCTGGTTCTTCGAACCTTTCCGACATACTAGTCCCTTAACCTGTCATTTTATCCCACCAATATGAATAATGTAACCATATAACACAATCACAAAACCATCCATTTACTCCGTACATCCCAAATCAACATAACCAAACTCGAATCCACCAGACTCCGTGGCCGGAGGCCTAAAACATGGATTATCCGTTCCCACTATACAACAAGTACGGAAGGTAAACAGGTCTAACTAATCATGAAAACCTAGCCTACCTGGATGCCAAGCAGCTACAATGGTGCATTTCTGGCTCTGTGAATGTGTTCCCAGCTGAATGATGGTCCTGGAATCCATTGTTCTGCATCCCTTCAGCCATGACCCCTCCTCCTCAAGACTCTTCAGCCTTGGAGCAGCATGAGAGGGTTTTTGGAGGAACCCTCGTATGTTTTCCCAACTGACGAGAAGAGACTTTTTAATAAAATCCCGTCACAGGATACTGCCTCCTGTAGCTCCGCTATAGTGGTCTGTCCCTCCATTACAGCGGTTTTGCAATAGCGAAATAATTACCGCTATAGCAGAGTGATGTCAGCCTGGATTATTTCTGAAAAAATAGAAATTTTCCATGACGTCACCCACCTTACCCTGAATGAATTTTTAACCATTTTCCCCAATTTACAAAACCAGGAACAATTGCCATAATGACGGGCCCGGTCGTTACAACAGATAACAATTTACCCCTTGTTCATCCTCTAAAGATCTCGAATAAGACCAGAGAAGAGAAACAAACTCGGGACTCTTACCGCCCCAAGGAAAGATTTATCCTTGCCTCGTCTCGATGAAGAATTTATGAGTTTCACAAGGACAATTACACGTGTTCCCTTTCTGAGCACCCGAGAAATCTGGGGTGTCGTGTCATATTGGGATGGACCAATTTGGAAGGACCTGGGAGAACTTTTACCTTACCGATAACTGATAAGACCATCCACTGTGGTAGACATTACACGGCTATAGTGGTCCACTATAGAGGACAACCGACCGCTATAGCGATTGGCAACAGAATGAAATTAGGTAGAAACAGATTTCTCCCCTCATTCTCCCCACATTCCTTTCAAAAACTCTACTCTCTCTCCCGATCATCCGACTCCCAACATTAGAATTTCAAGGTAATAATCGTAAGCTCTCCTTCCCTTACTCTCTTGCACGATTTTGTACATGAATGTGGTAGAAAACTAGGAACTTGTAGTATATTGAAGTGGGTTTTTGAACTTTGAACTTTTGGTTGGATTTTTGTTAAATTTTCGAAGCATGGACGCTTACCTTACATTTACAATGCCTCCAAGGCATTCTGGACGTAAGAATTATGTTATTATTGGCCAAAAATGGGCCAAAATGGGTGTGAAAGTGAAGGGTTGTTCTTGAACAAAAGTAGTGATTAGGGCAATTTATAGGGGTTATAATGCCCAAATTTCTGTAGAAAATAGCAATGGGATACTTTGGGTAGGTAGATCTGGACTTGGAATGAAAAAAATGGAGTTTTTTGACCAAGGGGCGCCATTGATGCACCCCTTGAAGGTTCGGGACGATGAAGACCACTATAGCGGTTAGGCTCCACAATGGCGGTCCTGCTATAGTGGTACCCCTCCGCTGTAGCGGTTCCTCTATGTTGGACGCACCATCCGTTATTTCGGAAGGCCACAAAATAGTGGCCTTCTCAAGCCAACACTTTGAAAAAAAATTCCTCCCTTTTTTTGTTCTATTACTTTTCTAATCCCTTCTCCTTCTTACCCTTGCAGGATAAGACGAATGGCCGAACAACAAGTGCATGATTATGACTATGAGCGATTCCCCGATTAAGCTAGTCAGTAAAGGTTCAGGGATTACCAAAACTTCAGCTTCTGCTATAAGAGAGGCTGCCAAATGACTCGGGTAGATGGAAAAGCGTCTGATTTCCACTGCCGAGTTTGAGAGTTCGGGTGGGACACTTTGCTAGTGGCTCCTCCTCCCGCGCTAACTGGTTGGGTGCGGGAGTTCTATGCCATCCTCCCTATGGTCCACCGAAATGAGTCGAATCCTATTATTTGGCTACGAGGGATGGATGTCCTCATGGATGCCCGACCATTAATGAGGTGGTAGGTGTGCCCCACTTGACCAATGAGGCGTATATGGCAAAGGCTCGGCTATGGGACATGACTTGGCTAAGGAATACTCTGGTGGATCCCGCTTTCAGGGACAAGGTGTACTGGGTTAGCCCCGAGGGCATTACTAGTGTACTTCTACTCCGAACTTGGTATCTCGGAGGATCCATCCATCGGGAAATCAAACCGACGTGGCCTATTCCCGATCTTTGGTGATCGCTTGTGCCATGCAGGGGATTATCATGAATGTGGGGGAGCAGATCATCTCGGAGTGGAAGGAATTCTACGGTCGTCACAGGAAGGTCCCTTATCTATCAGGGCTGGTCTCGGAGCTATGTAGGCGAGATAGTGTGCCTCAGGACCACACGGACTCAGAGGTGACCATGGACGATCCCTTTGACCCTGTCCGGGTGAAGGACATCTCTAAGAATAAGAGGAAGAAGGATGAGGCTTGGAGCAGTCAGCCAGTGGAGGAGGCTGACGATAATGAGGAGGATGATGACAATCCTGCCCCTTCCCTGTCCCAACCCCAGCCCCCGATCTCTAGAGCCCAGTTGAAGGAAAATCTGGCAGTTGTCCAGAGGTTCATGGAGGATCCCAACACCGGAGGCGCAGACCCTCACCCTTCCACTCAGGAACTTGCAGCACTCCGAAGGGATTTAGAAGAAAAGAAGAGGAAAAGACGCTCCCGAGACCGCATATTTGCCAGGATGTGGAAGACCATCAAGGTGATGTTCTCTTGTGCTACCCCAGGTCAGGAGCTTCCCACCCTTGAGCCTGAGGACGTGCAGGAGTTCCCCTTCCTGAGCAAGGATGAGGCCTAGGACTCCCCCCCCCCCCCTTACTACTGATTTACTACTGTTTGGGTTGCCCCCGTTTGGGGCTTGTTTAAGACAATATTTCCCCTTTCCCCTTTTTACCTTTGCACGTGGATGCCCGTGTTAGACACTATTTCCTTTTACCTGTATATATATATATATATAGTCTTGCTTTTCCTTGGTTTTATACAGTGGTTTCATAGCTGATACCTATTTATCTTGTCCCCGAGAAGGAAATGAAAAATAGGGGAAAAACAGAGAAGGCTTCTGCTTCGCTAACCTCCGCTATAGCAGTTGGTCATTCCACGATAGCGGTCCCGCTATAGCGGAAATTTCACCGTTATAGCGGTCCCGACGGTAACTGTACAAAAAATTCAAATTCCAGCTAAAAGCACTCAACCCCCTTCCCGGTTACCACTATCCCAACCTATAAGTCCCGCCATGGTCTTCAACCACCCTCAAGACCATTCCTGGCACTGAACACATTAGAATCAGCCATAACACATCATGAAACACATCAAAATTTACAAGGAATTCACAATGATTAATTGTTTTCCGACAACATTTTCCCGCCATTACACACTAATGACTCCCTTGTTCCCATGGTTCCCAAACAAATTTCTGATTGTCCTGAAACTGAAGCTTCCCTACAGTCACAATTCTAAATCCCTTATCATCTTAACCAATGATAAGACCCTTTTAACACGTAGTACCATCCTTTAGATCTAGACATTTAACAGACTACCACAGTCTAAAGCACACAAAATTTCCAGTCAATGACTCTCTGTAGACTCTACATGCACATCATTTAAATATATACACCCATCCCAATTAAGTCATACAAGGTTGTACACATAACAATTCAATTTCAAGTCACAACACAATCAAATCACCACCAATAAATTCACAAGTTTCACCCTTCATTCGTACCACGGATGACCATTAGCCAGTTATCCATGCTTGCCACAGCCTCTCAGGCCAGATACCAATTGGAACCTTCCCAGTTCCAATTCCTCTTGCTTGTCCTGTCGTAATAGAAGTACGGAGACCTCCTTTACCTTGCTGATATACCAATTTGAATCGAGAGATACCAATTAGACTCAACCCATAAAAGCAAGTACGAACCACACGAAAAAATGAAATAAGGGTGACAATTCCTAGAGTGCCTTATAGTTTCCTAAAGATTAGATGTGGACGTCAACACACCAATCTGTAGGACCCTATTCAGCACATTGCTCTTCTACTGGGAGACCAATAACCTAGGCTCTGATACCATCTATCATGACCCAACCTACTAGGCCGTGAGGGCACCTACTCTAACCGCCTATATAGACGAACTCTTACCATTCGTCTCACAGGTAACTTGGCGGAAATTAAAGTAACCCATTAAATTAATCCATTTTATACCTGAGGAAATCCCTTTTTACAAAACATGTTCAGAAGGTAGACTAATAAAAACTTACAGAAAGACTTTTACAACACTTTTAAAACACCCTCCCTAGGATCTAGTCTAAACAGGTACAAGAGCTACTACAATATGACACAAGAGGGAAAAGACACAACTTCCTCCATGAAAATCGAAGACAGAAGCTGCTGGAATCCTTATCGTCGTGAAACTATGAAACATCACCAACCTGTAACCAGACTATACCAAAAAGGTATAGTAAGAGTAGAGTCAGTACAAACACACGTACTGGTAGGCATCATCGGTCGACCCGAATCCACTTCTACCATCATATGAGAAAACAGGAAAATACATGACTGAAATTAATATAACTTGGTTCCCATCCTCCAACGTTCTTCAGCTGCCGACTCCCTCATTCTCCAGACTTTCGAGTCACACTAACCTTAGACTCCCCAAGTCAACTAATCCTGGACTTCCCAAGTCTCCATATTCTAGGCTTTCCAAGGAATAATACCCTAGACATTTCAAGTCACCTCACCATCCACTGATGTCCATGTCCATACCTGGACTACCTTTCCTTTACCTAAGTCCACTGTTCTAACTATCCTTCAGACATAGCCCTGCTAACTGCCCAACTCAACCACTTATACTCATAACATTACTCACCAGGGTCCAACCCTCCATGGATCTCTAGTAAACCTTCTAATATGTTTGCGACAACTAGAACCACAACCCCAGACTCTCAGTCTTCCTCCCAGTCTATGCACCACGTGAAATCCACCTACCAACCCTTGCTACATTTAATGACAACGCTAGAGTTACATCTAATTCCTTTTTCAGCACATGACCCAGACCCTCCAAGGATCCCCTTAACCACCCTCAGTGTCAACAGCTACCCCGATCTATACCGAGACCGACCTTAGTCATTAATCACAATTAATCCCCGACCATCTAGGCATGCTTAATGGCGACGACCTGCAAGCATATATACATGAATAAGCACCCCTTTCTATTATACAGAACCACCCCGGGATCCCTTCTAAACAACACCTAAGTTTCAAAGATCAACCCGGCCTAACTCAAGAGCAACACAATAGTTATTCAGAATTTCCCGGCCACTCAAGGACCGCCCATCAACATTCACCATTCCACAACAACTCGATTCACTCAAGGAACCAATAATAATTATAACATTCCAATAAAACAACCCGGTCCACTCACGAAATCAATATCAATCAATATAATATAATAATCACAATGCAGTATGTAATAAAGTAAACCCGTACCAGGCGTGGTACCCGGGCTAATCGTTAGTATTCCTGTACCAAGAGTGGTACCCGAGCGAACCATTTGTTATACTCGTACCAGGCGTGGTACTCAAGCCAACTGAATGTCAATAATTCACAGTCAAATGCATGAACAAACAACTTGTAAACCAATAAGTAAATACCGTTCAAATCATAGACTGTAAAGCAGGAACCTTAGACATTCTATAAAACTTCCCTAAGTAATGTAATTCATACAATCACTTAGACATGAGTACAAGAATATACAACATTCACAAAAATCGTAAGCCATCACCTACCCCTTTCCGGGTATAACAACGAACCATCAAATCTCGTCCGAAGACTATCCTCGGTTCACCCCTTTTATTCTAGAACATGTAACGAGCGATTTCTCTTTAAAATTTCTCTTTAAAATAATCATATACGCAGCTACCCGATTTCCTTTTTCCTTACTTTAGCAAGACCACCACTACGTCGCAAGCCATAAACATTCCTGAAACCCCACTTAGCAGTTTCCTATTCCCGTTTTCCGTGGCTCCCAAGTGCCTCCCCGGTTCTCCGAACCTTTCCGTTATACTAGTCCCTTAACCTATCATTTTATCCCACCAATATGAATAATGTAACCATATAACACAATCACAAGACCAGCCATTTACTCCGTACATCCCAAATCAACATAACCAAACTCGAATCAGGCAAACTTCATGCCCGAAAGACTAAGATATGGATTCTCCGTTCCCACTATACAACAAATACGGAAAGTAAACAGGTCTAACTACTCCTGAAAACCTAGCCTAACTGGATGCCAAGCAGCTGCAACAGTGCATTTTTGGCTCCGTGAATGCGTTCCCGATTGAACGATGGTCTTGGAATCCGTTGTTCCACGTCCCTTCAACCATGACCCCTCCTCCTCAAGATTCCCCAAACTTGGAGCAGCATGAGAGGGTTTTTGGAGGAACCCTCGTATGTTTTCCCAACTGAGAAGAAGAGACTTTTTAATAAAATCCCGCCACAGTCTACTGCCTCCTGTAGCTCCGCTATAGTGGTCTGTCCCTCCGCTACAGTGGTTCCGCTATAGTGGAATAATTACCGCTATAGCAGAGTGATGTCAACTCGAATTATTTTTGAAAAAATAGAAATTTTATATGACGTCACCCTCCTTACCCCGAATGAATTTTTAACCATTTTCCTCAATTTATAAAACCAGGATAAATTACCATAACGACGGGCCGGTCGTTACACTACTTCTCAATACCAACATATTGATAGAGCAAGCAATTTATTTGGAATCCTCTCCCATTTATTCTACCGAACTCCACACCCTATGTGCATTTGAAGAAGAATAAAACTTCAACATTAATGGTATATAGGCATGAGATAATTTTATAATTCTTATTTAAGTACAAGTGAAGATGAACTGTAGTAGCATCGTATTAAAAAAAAGTAAGCTTACAGAGAAGAACATATTTTAGCTTCTTAAGACAAAGAGGAAGGACATGAATATGAAGAAGCCATTGTAAGGGTAGTAAAATAAAGAAGCAAGAATGAAAACAAATGCGACCAAATTATACCTCAAACTCACAATTATAACAGAAGTTGAATAAAAATTCAGTACTTAAAACCAACCAAAGCAGAATTAGCTATGTGCAAATATGAAAAGAACAAGAAGATAATTTAATGTACCTCTTGAAAATGCTCGAAGACATGCAACAATACCTTTCATAGAGAATTTGCACTTAATAGTCGCGTTCACTCCTTAAAAACCCTAAACATTTTATTCTATATTTTTGTCTTCTTCCAAATATTTCTTCTTCTGCGTCTTTTCACTAAGTCAACAATAATATTCATAATAAAGAAGCTAGCATAGGAAGTTGAGCAAAGAAAAAGTCTGAATGTTTGACTCCATATTTTCAAAACAAAGACCCGAGACATTATAAGAAACTCAGACTTCAAGTTTCAACCAATGTTTCATACACTAATTCAAACTTCAGTATTACCAAAAAAAAGAATTGAACAAATTAAGGAACTGACCTTGATGCTGGACACTGGGAAGAGCATCCCCTTCAACCCAATGCCAGATGATTTTCAGTGCTCGTCTGATTTGTCTGCGATGTTTTGAGTTGTACCACCGCTGGATCAATTTCATTGGCATTAAACTATAGTGCAGTACACACAACAAAAGTGCTTTTTACTTCAGCTAAATTTTGATTCTTCACCATTTAAAAGAGAAAGAAAATAAAGCTTAACCTGAAACAACTTGAAGAGCTTCACTGGAACCCACAGAATATAAGCAAAAACTGAATAAAAATATCACATCTATTTTCTGTAAAAATTACATATAAAAGGAGAAAGAGAGGACCTGCCATGGTGGAAAAGAAGGGAAAAATTGGTCAAGCAGCCACAACAGCCTTAAGTCAGAGAGAAGAATTGAACTTCAATAAAATATAAATACTAACTGAATACAAATTTATACAAGATAGCTTTAGCTGGAGGGTCTTTGATTTTAGCCCAATTTACTACTACAACTTGAAATCTACCCTGGCTAATTTTATAGATCAAACAATATAAAGAAGTGTAGAAATTTCTACCTGATAACATCCTGGCAATTTTGTTGATGTGCGAAAAACCCTTCCGATGAGAAATTGCAGTGATGCGTGAGAAAGCCTACTATGGGGCCTCTCTGATTTGGACAAAAAAAACCCTATCGACCCCTTTTAATTTGCCTTTGGGTTTTCCATGGGTGAGTAGTTTTAGCCAAAAATTACAATTGCTAACAACAGAGAGAACTGGAGAAGAGAATATAAAAAGAAGAAATCACGAAGTAGAGCTTACAGGAGAACTAGCCGAGGAATCCCTATCAGAGAAATTTTGCCGGAAGCTATCTTGAGGAAACCCTCTTAACCCAATTTCTCTGGAAATGTATTTTGAGCATTTGAGCAAAAAAAATCCTTGAAGAATAATATATTTTGCTTTTCAGATATGGAGGGGATTAATTATTTGGGCTGAAAATTTTATTAAGATTATTAGAGCATTTGATAAGTGTTGTTTTTAGATAGATAAAAATAGCACACTTAAAAGTGTAGTCATATATATAAATGAGTGTTGCCAATTATTTTAGGATTTAGCCACACTTACGAAGTGTAGCCTATAATTTTAAAAAGCACACTTTAAAAATGTTGCCAAATTTTCGTGGCCAAAAGCTAAATATTAAGGCTACGCTTTGAAAACGTACCCGAAAATAGTTTAGGAAACACTTTACAAGCGTTGTCCAGATTTAGTGTGGTCTTAGGCCTAAAATATTTTAGTGACATAATAAACACATCAAGATGAGTCTAACAATACCCAAATTGCTATAATAACAGCCGGGCCAAACTTCGGGTCACCGGTTGGCCCGTGGGCCCACAACCCAAAATCAAAAACCTAAATGCACAATATGATCACTGAGACCATAGGAGTACATGACCGAAAAATCAAGGAAATTGGGCAACAATTTCGGGCTAAAACAGCCCCTAATAATCAAGAACCCAATTTTAGGATTTAAGGAAAGGAAACCGGAAATTAGGCAAGAATTACCTACCAAGAAGCTGAAATTTAAGCCAAGACAGAGAATTGTTCAAACCCACGAACATGCATGATCTAGGAGGCAAAATCTACCACAAATTCCAAGCTTTGGGTATGAGCAACAATGGTGGATTTTTCAAGAAAATAAAAGGAAAAGCATGTTGGGGAAGAAGATTACCAATAATCGGAGAATCACTAATAGATGATGAATTAGATGATTTTCCCAAGGCTAGGATTGATATAGAGCAAGTTTGGGAGAGAGTTTAATTGTTTTAGAGTTGGGAAAAGTTGAGGTAAAATGCTGGAAAAATGAAATTGAAAATATATATACTGCCCAGGGGTCCTTCATCGCGATCGCGAAGGGACACCTCACGGTCGCGAGGACCACGCTGGCTAGACCATCGCGTTCGCGAGGACTAGCCATGCGATCACGATGAACAAGAAGGGAGGGCCTTATCGCGGTCGTGACAAGGAACATCACGATCGTGAAGCACAATGAACCAGGCACTTCATCGCGGTCGCGAGGAAGGAATCTCGCGATCGCGGTTAAGGCCTGAGGCCTGCACCTGCAACAGCCAGAAATCTACAACCTTCCAAAACTTGACGGAGCGTTCCGAGCACAATCGGAAATTGATATTAAAAAACCAATAATGCTAACAAAGTGAAAACGATATTTCGGACTCAACAAAATCGATGAAACGTCCATATGAGGTCATTTCAGAGAAATGTTGACCCAAGTCAACACTAACGAATAAGAACCAAAAGGCTTGAAATGAGCCCGGCTCACCCAAAACCCGGACCAATCACCTTCCTAACCCAAACTCATCATTCCAGAGCTGATGGAATCGTTGGATTTTGAATCCGACACTCCAATCATTGAAAGCCACCTAAAGTTACACTTTAAACTCCAAATGGCCTGAAAACAGAGAAAACAACACAAAACCCACACCGGAAGTTCTCAAGCCTCAACTAAAGGTCCAACTAGACCAAACTCAATGCTCTAGAGCTAACAGAATTGTCATAATTCTATTCCGAGCATGTTAGCTAAGAATATTGACTAAAGTCAATGATATTCTAAGTTAAAGTTCTAAAATAGGAAAAAGGGCAAAACAACCAAACGAACGACCAGGGAATCGAATTACCGGTCCCAGCAAGCCATAAATGACTCGGGGCCACTACAGGAAAGCTCTAATAGTACAATGAATGTGTAAACATGAAGATGACCAGAAGGGTTATCATACATGGGGCCCTGGATAAATCCCGAGGGGTCCATTCGGTGAATTTTGGACTTGTTATTTCAGTTGGTATTTTTGTTGTTGTGGGTCTGCTTTTGCGAATTTTTCTTTGCATTTCCGATGGCCTCTTTTGTGGACCTTTTCCTCTTTTGTGGAGTCCACTTTTGTGGGATTTCTCTACTTTTGTGAAGGCCACATTTGCAAACCTTTTCTGCTTTTGCAGAGTCCGTATTTATGGAAAAACTTTCATTTTTGCAGAGGTAGCTATTTATATAGAGCAGTCCACCTTATTTTTTCCTCATTTATTCTGAAACCTACATTGTTGCTAGATATTGGGAGCTTCTTCTAGGGTGTTTTTTCACACTCAATATTCTTGATATGTCCCTTATATTCCCCCACTTCTTTGATGCCCCAAATAGAGTCCCATTCATGCCTAAATTTCAAGCATGGGTTAAGAAACCCACTACAAACATATTTATGAATTTTGTATTCTGTTTCATAAAGCAGACCTCGAGGGTCATTTTTTGGACCTAATTTCTGGCCCAGAAGTTCATATATCAATATGGGTGTCATTATTTATTTCTTGATACTTAGATTATATTTATGATAGTGTGGCAGCATTTGGAGGCTTTTCGGGGGAGATAGGCTCCGTTCTTGTTGATTGTATGTGTGTGTTCAGCTTCCCGTTAGGTTACGATTTACTTTTTCTAGACTTTGCTCATGTATGGTATGAGTATAATAAATTGATAATGGTTGGTGGGATGTTGTGGTTGGATACAATTCTAAGTAGGCATTTTAATCTTTATAGGTAATTGATGGGCCTTAGAATAGAGTTTGGCTAGCAAATTCTTAGTATAGGCTGAAGTTCTCCCATAAGACTTGGCATAGATGGTGTAGTATTCTTGTTATTAGGGTCAGATGCATTATATTGGTTTAGGTTTCTTGTGGTTGAGTTTATTAGATTAGGGAGCCTTAGCATAGAATTAGACGAGGGTTCGTGTTAGAGTAGATGTTACCATTATTTTTATATTTATTGTTCTTGCTCGCATCATATTTTCATATATCATATATTTATGGGCCTGAGGCCATAGGCACTGGATTTGCTTGACTCTGAGTCAGTATTATTTGTATTTTGCTTAAGTTTTGATTAGTTGTACGCCTTAGCTTAGCTCTGATTAATTATTTACCTTAGGCGGTTCCCTTGGGTGTTGGTAGTTAGTGTAGTGGTTTCCTTTATTACTTACATTAGAATATGTGGCCTTAGCATTTGTTGGGGTATAGCTAGTGGAAGAGTAGTTTCTTACTTGACGTGTTGGTTATTCTTATCGCGTTATTCCTATGTTTCATTATGGCATGCGGATTGGTGGACTTGAGGCCATGGTTTGGGATGGCTGGATCCCAGGTTAGTACAATCTTGATTTGAAGGGTGAAACTCTCTATCTTGGTGTAGCTGTGTGCATTTAAATGTATTCATAGATGCATTTGAGCTAGTTGATTTTCATTCTTTTCGCATATGTTCAGGTTATGGTACGATTTCACAGAAATTTAATGGCTCAGCGAATTAATAAGGAAATTCTTCTTTTCAACTAATGATGTTTAAATTATGGAAATATTTCACCGGTTCAAGCTAATTGTTAACTTTTAAAACCAAAATACCTTTTTTCAAACAATTGGAGCTCTGAGGAGAGCATCTTACTATTATCACTATTTTCAGTTATTAAAGGGGGGGGAATGGTTTTTTGTACTATAAAACTCGTGTTACTAAGGATGAATTGTACCTCATTATTTTACTGATTTCTGCATCAAAAAATACTACTATTTATACACTTTGTCCGAGAGACGGCTCTGGACCTTACATTTCCAGTAATCTATTGGCACATATTGGTAAGCTTCGGCGGCCCCTTGAGAACTTTTGGGGTTTTATTTTGCAGTGTTCATATATATATATATAGATAAGCTCTAGCGCCCTATGAGTATACTCTGGGTTTTCTTTGATTAAACATCGATTATGTTCATGGTATGCATTGATAAGCTCCGGTGGCCTGCAAGGATATTCTAGGTATTATGGTATGGTAATTATTAACGAGCTCCGGTGGCCCGTGATATTACTCAAGGTTTTATTCATTACTAAATTGGCCACATCTTATTGCATTCATTTCACATTGCATATCATGGTGTTCTTTCGCATCTCTTTAATATCATAATCTAGTGTGTTGTTAGCATTTCTTATTGTGTGATCCTTCCGACCTTATGGGGGTCCAGCAAGGTTATAGCTAGATTATTGCTTTATGCCTTTCATGTTATTTACTTGTACTTCTCCTTATTATCTAGTGATGACATGTTATTTTTTTCTGACCCATCTTTCTTACCTCAGGATTTATATTCGTATTTTGTTATTCTTATATCTTATTTGATCTCAATCGGCCTATGATGCCTACAGGGTACCGCGTATTTTGGTACTCATGCTACACTTTTGTATCTTTTTCCTAATGGAGATCCTAGTACAAGTTATAATCATTGATGTTATCCTCGTGCATAGTTATTGACCAGAGATATAGGGTGAGCTCTTGGCAATTGGAGTTTATCCACCTCTCTTTACTTTTGGATGAGTCTTCTGTTGTACTTTTGGAGACTATTTTGTATTTTATTGTATCTATCTAGCATATCTATATTGTAGTAGAACTTGTACCGAATGACACCAGGTTTTGGGGGAGTCTTTTGTATGTTATTCTCTTCCCTCCCTTCTTATTTATGCTTGTTTAACTTATCTTCTACTATTTATTGATGTTCTTTCATTTTTGGTTTCATTGTTATGTTAGCCCATTACTTGTAGTTTTGAGCTAAGTGTTTAGCTTACCTACTAGTAGGTTATAGTAGGTGCCATCATGACTGGAGATTTTGGGTCGTGATAGAGTGGTATCAGAGCTCTAGATTCACCAGTATTATTGGTACAAGGGCAAGTGTATAGTAAAGTTTTGTAGATCGGTATGATGACGTCTGTATCCTTTCTGCGAGAGGCTACCAGGCATTCTTAGGAAAGTTTTATCTTGTTGATTCCTTATCATGCGTTCCTCTTTCTATTAAAGTGTAAACTTCAATTGTTCCATTCCTTCTCAAATGGTTATGACGAGGTCAATAGCGGGCATAGGCAAGGTTCATATGCATGTTACTGGAGCATAGCTCTCGGAGTCAAGGGTTGAGGGTGTTCAGTTTTAGTCGGGGGATGTAGAGCTAGCCCAGCCTCTAGTAGGATTTATAGCTTTACCGGCCCTTCAAGGTATTTTGGTCAGGATTCTTAGCTTATTAGAGAGTATGTCACAAGCCAAAACTTTGCCTAGTACACCTAGTGGTTTGCAGATTAGAGATGAGGCACTAACTTTAGCCCAGGCATTGGCATATAGTGGTCAGGGACTAGAAGCTCAGCCAGCCATTGTGGCTCCCTATTTGGAGATATTACTAATTATGTTGGTTGCTCAACCTATTGCAGCTAGGTTGGTTGTGTCGACTGAGGAGAAAAAGATGTTGGGTAGGTTCATTAGGTTAGGTTCTCCAAGGTTTTATGGTGCCCCTTGGGAGAATGCTTATGAGTTCTTGATTAGTTGCCAGGATAAGTTGCATAACCTTGGGTTAGTGGAGTCACACAGAGCTGATTACACTGCATTTTCGATGGATAGTTTGGTAAAATAGTAGCGGCGATCTTATACTGCTTGCAGACCAGCCGAATCACCTCTAGTGACTTGGGCTCAATTCTCTGGGCTTTCTTGGAGAAGTATATACCTCACAACTTGAGAGAAAGGTTGAGGGATGAGTTGACCAGGTTAAAGCGAGGCTATATTTTGGTTTCTAAGTATGAGGCACGGTTCCATGAGTTGTCTAGGTATGCTACTATGGTTCTTCCTATAGAGCACAAGCAGATTTGCCAATTTGTCAGAGGTTTGGACATACCACTTTGTTTGGCTATAGAGCATCTAGTGGCATCAGGGTCTACATTCTTTATGGTGGTCGATCATGCATAGACTATTGAAGGTATATGTCATGAAGCCAATGGAGGCGCTGCCAAGATGCCTTATTATCAGGGTAGTTTTAGTGATTTTTGATTTTTAGACAGAGGTTTATCTTGTAGGGGTTACCCTCGGTACTTTTAGTTTAGCCAGCTATTTCATATGGCACTACATATTTTAGAGCGGTTATTTAGGGCAGAGTAGCCAGGGTTCAGGTCAGACTTCTCGAGGTTTGCATTCTAGATATCTGGGTCATGGTGGCTAGTCAGGTTTAGCTGGGTTTTCTCATTGGGGCACTTCTGGTAAAGGTTGCTATGTATGATGTGAGTGGGGACACTTTGCTAAGACTTGTCGAAGATTCAAAGAGTTTAACCCCGTTCGAGTTCCAGCATCACCGGTCAAAGGTGTTGTGCAGGTTAGTAGGGGTGGTTCCCAGGTTGTCAGAGATGGTTCTCAGCCATACCCATCAAGTGGTCATGGTAGGCGCAATCACTCAGATGCTTTTATCATAGGTATGATTCTTTTATCATCAGTGAACTTTTGGTATTGTTCGATATGGAGTATGCATGTCCTTTTATATATTTGCTTACATTGCTTCTCATCTTGACTTACTAAGTGAGATTGTAATGCTTGTGCATATAGCTACCCCGCAGAAGAATTCTTTTAGTAGTGGATCGAGTATGTTTGTTTTGGGTAGTAGCTATCTTGGGGTGCAAGGCGTCATAGGCCTTGTCATTATAATTGGTGGGCTTTGTTGTAATTCTTGGTTGGGTTTATGCTATCGTAGAACCTAGTTGTCTTGGATTGTTGGATTGTCTTGCTTTTGTTCTTAGTGCTAGTTCTGACATTCTTCCCTTGGGTCAATTTCTGCGGTTGATGAGTATTCAGGTTGTAGAGGTGTTTTCTAAAGATGGAGTTTAAGGTCGGGTTATCTCCTATAAAGAATTTGGGTGGTGGGCATTCCAAGGACTACTTGTTGCACCCTCTATAAGTTCCCAGCTATATCATTTGGTTTGACCCATTCAATAGTGCTTGAAGATTTTATGATCAATGTGTTTAGAGCTTATTTTGTTCCAGTTACTATAGTATTCATAGGTGGCATGTGAGTCTACTCGAGGATTAGGGAGGAGATTGATTAGAATTTAGAGTTTGGTTTCAGACTTTGCGGGTCATCAGAATATTTTAGAAGTGTTGTGGAGGACTTTCTCTGTTTGCAGCACCTTTGACTAGATTGATTTAGAAGATCATCTCTTCTAATGGTTTGGCGAGAATGAGATGGGTTCTTTAAATTTTGAAGACTTGTCGATTCTAGCATCAGTTCATACTCTTATCATGAAGGGCCAAAGTTTTCAGGTGGTGAGATACTTCTGAGATAGTGGAATGTGTGCTGGTCTTGTAGGGCAGATGCTTAGATCTAATTTGTGTATCAAGAATTAGGGACTATGACAGAATTTCCTAGAATTTGGAGTTGGTGGTTGGCTATGGGCTTTGTAGCATACTCGCTACATTTCTTGCATGGTTTTGGTGTCATTGGGGTTTTCTTGAATAGGTTGACCTAGCCTATTCACTTTCTGCCGGATCAGATCTTGTGTGGTTTAGAGTGTTTGGTTCAGAATCTACTTTTGAAAGATTGTTCTTTATCATGGGGTGCCTAGCTACATTATTTCTAATTCAGTGTTTCATTTGTAGTTAGGTTTCTAATGGTTGTTTCAGACGAGGTTGGGGTATTTAAGTGATCTTAGCATAGTTTCCCATTTGCAGACCAATGGTTATTTAGAGCAAACTAATTTTGTTCTAGAGGATATGCTACGAGTAGGTGTTATGTATTTTAGAGGTTAGTGGGACTAGTGTTTGGTTTTGGTAGAGAGTGAGTTTTCAGATGACTTCATTAGAGTTAGAGTAAGGTATGAATCATAGCCTTCCAGTGGGTTAGTTGATGTTTTTGAGTGTAGCTTGGGTGTTTGACTTGCGCTTGGCTTCATGGTCAGAGTGCGAATGTTTCAGGATAAGCAAAAGGGTTTTTTTGAATCAAAGGACTCATTTGTTAGAATTACCGGTTCTCTGTGATGATCGCTTTGGTTTTCATGGTTATTGTGTTGTGTTGGTGCTCTCCGTTTGAGTTTCTTATGGTTTGGTGGGTTTTGTTCAATTAACTGACAGTTTAGCTTCTGAGTTAGAGTTTTGTTGCTATCTTGGTTTGGCTAGTAAGAATTTAAGGTTTTAGTAGCATTCCTTTTGTATAGCTCTGTGGTGCATCGTCTGGTCGAGGAGGCTCTTTAGAAATCTTGGCTCGACATACGGACCTAACATCCTATAATTTATGAGTCCTTGGGTGCTTTCTGTTCTTCACTTTTGAGGACGAAAGTTCTTTTAGTAGTGGATATTGTAATGACCCTCCAGGTCATTTCTCTGTTTTCATGCATTTTCTGTGTTTCAAGTTTTCCTACAGCGGTTACAAGTCATTCATGACTTGTCAGGACTGACGGTTCAGTTCCTGAGCTGTTCGTTTATGTTGTAGAAGAGTTTCCTTGTTTTGGAACTCTTAAGGTTGAAAGGGTTAACCTTGGTCAATATTCGGAGAAGATGGCCTCGGATGGGAATTCCATCAGTACTGTTAGCTCTGGAACATTGACTTTGGGTAAGAGGGACCCTTGGTTAGGGTCCCGAGGCTTCCAGACTCATTTTGAGCTATTGGGTTCTATTTTGTTAAAAGTTAGTTTTTGGACGTAGGGCCCACTTTTCATTAAAACAATCTCTGTTGAGAATCTTTTCAATTCCATTAAGTTTGAATTCCTTTTTGGTAGGGTAGCATAGTTTATTTGCATTTGCGGGACCCCGAATGAATCCTGAGGGTCCATCCGGTGAATTTTGGACTTGTTATTTCTGTTGGTTTTGTTGTTGCTGGTGGGTATAATTTTGTGAACTTTTCTCCGTATTTGTGATGGCCGCTTTTGGGGAGCCTACTTTTGCGAGATTTCTCTGCTTTTGCAGAGGCTGTATTTGTGAACCTTTTCTGCTTTTGCAGAGTCCCGCATTTGTGGAAAAACCTCCCCAATAACTATTTATATAGAGCAGTCCACCTCATTTTCTCCTCATTTATTCTGAAACCTCCATTGTTTCTAGAGCTTTGGAGCTTCTTCTAGGGTTGTTGTTCACACTAAATGTTCCCGATAAGTTCGTTATATTCCCCTGCTTCTTTTCTGTTAATATTTTGCGTTTATCCTTCATATATTCCGTTAAATTCATTATTAAATCCTTTGATCTTATCGACTTTTGGGGATGTTTGGTGCCCCAAATCGAGTCCCATTCGCGCCAAAATTTTGGGCATGGGTTTTGGAACTTGTTGCATACATATTTATGAAAAAAATAATTCTACTTCATAAAGTGGGTCCTGAGGGTCATTTTTTGACCCGATTTCTGGCCTGAAAGTTCATATATCAATATGGGTATCATTATTATCGTCTTGACAACATTTGGAATCTTCTCGGGGGAGATAGGCCTTGGTCTTATGGATTGTGCACGCATGTTTGGCTTCCAGGTAGGTTACGGTTTACTTTTTCTAGACTTTGCTCGTGTAAGGTATGAGTATAATAAATTTCTAATGGTTGGTGGGATCTTGTAGTTTCGATACAGTTCTGAGTAGGCATTTTAATCCTTATAGTTGATTTAGGGGCCTTAAAGTAGAGTTTGGCTAGCAAATCCTTAGTATAGGCTATAGTTCTCACATAAGACTTGTCATAGACGGTGTAGTATACTTGGGATTAGGGTCAGATGCCTTAGCTTAGTGTAGGATGCTTGTGGTTGAGTTTATTAGATTAGGGAGCCTTAGCATAGAATTAGATGAGGGTTCGTGAAAGAGTAGATGTTACCATTATTTTTATATTCATTATTCTTGCTCGTATCATATTTTCATTTATCATATATTTATGGGCCCGAGGCCGTGGACACTGAATTTGATGGACTCCATGTCAGTATGATTCATGCTTTGCTTATGTTTCGATTAGTTGTGCGCCTTAGCTTAGCTTCGATTGATTTCTTACCTTAGGCGGGTCCCTTTGGAGTTGATAGTTAGTATAGTGGTTCCTTTTGTACTTACATTAGAATAGGCGGCATTAACATTCATTGGGGTATATCTCGTGGTAGAGTAGTTTCTTACTTCGCATGTTGGTTATTCTTATCGCATTATTTCTTATGTTTTGTTATGGTATGAGGATTTGTGGGCCTGAGGCCATGGTTTGGGTTGGCTGGATCCCAGGTTAGTACGATCTTGATATGAAGGGTGAAACGTCATATCTTGGTGGAGTTATGTGCATTTACATGTATCCATATATGCATTTGAGTTGGTTCATTTTTATCCTTTTTGCATATCTTCAGGTTATGATATGATTTTAGGGGAAATAAATGGCTCAACGAATTAATATGGAAATTCTTCTTTTCAACTAATGATTTTCAAGTTAAGAAAAGATTTCACCGGTTTAAGCTAATTGTTAATTTTTAAACCCAAAATACCTCTTTTTCAAACGATTGGAGCTCTGAGGAGAGCATCCTACTATTGTCACTATTTTATGTTATTAAAGCGAGAAAATGACTTCTTTTACTATAAAACTCGTGTTACTAAGGAGGAATTCTAGCTCATTATTTTACTAATTTCTGCATCGAAAATACTACTATTTATGCACTTGGTTCGAGAGACGGCTATGGACCTTACTTTTCCATTGATCTATTGGCATATATTGGTAAGTTCATGCGGCCCCTTGAGAACTTCTGGGTTTTACTTTGTGGTGTTCATATATATAAATAAGCTCTAGCGGCCCATGAGGATACTCTGGGTTTTTTTTGATTAAACATCGATTACATTCATGGTAATCATTGATAAACTTTGGTAGCCTGCGAGGATATTCTAGGTATTATGGTATGGTAATTGTTGATGAGCTCCGGTGGCCCGTGAGATGACTCAAGGTTTTATTCATTACTACTTTGGCCACATCTCATTGCATTCATTTCACATTGCATATCATGGTGTGCTTTTACATCTCTTTACGATCGTAATCTTATATGTAGTTAGCATTCCTTATTGTGTGCACCTTCTAGTCTTATGAGGGTCCAGATAAGTTATAGATAGATTATTTCATTATGCCTTTAATGTTATTTACATGTACTTCTCCTTATTATCTAGTTATGACCTATTATTTCCTTCTGACCCGTCATTCTTACCTTTAGATTTATATTCGCATTTTGTTATTTTTATATCTTATTTGAGCTCAATTGACCAATGATGCCTACTAGGTACCGTGTGTTTTGGTACTCATGATATGCTTCTACATCTTTTTCCTGATGCAGATTCTAGTACAAGTTATCGCGATTGATTCTATCCTCGTGCTGAGTTGCTGACCGGATATATAGGGTGAGATCTTGGCGACCGGAATCGATCCACCTCTCTTTACTTTTGGATGAGTCTTTTATTGTACTTTCGAAGACTATTTTATATTTTATTGTATCTGTATAGCACATCTAAGTTGTAGTAGCACTTGTACCGACTGACACCATGTCTTTGGGAAGTCTCGTGTATTTTATTCTCCTCCCTCCCTTCTTACTTATGCTTGTTTAACTTATCTTCTGCTATTTATTGATATTCTTTCATTTTCAGTTTAATTCTTGTGTTAGCCCATTACTTTTAGTTCACGGCTAAGGGTTTTGCTTACCTACTGGTGGGTTATAGTAGGTGCCATAAAGACTTGAGATTTTAGGTTGTGACACATGCAGGTGACGAGCTCAGTCCATGTACAAAATAACACAGACAACTAGTGTTTTCCACCCTTATCCAAAACTAATGTTATACCACCCTTATTCCAATGTCTCCGACCTAATACTCCCTGAGTTCCATCAATTCCATTGCGATGAACTTTACCGATTCATCTCATAATATCAACTCATGTCACAACATGTACAATCATAGTATGAGATAACACAACCACCTTGCACTTTAAATGAGCCTTTTTACACAATCTCATTTCAGGTGATTCAACACTTGAAATATTATCCAACAAGTTAACATTTATAGTGTGCATTGCAACAAGTAGACAAAGAGGCAGTTAACATGCACACATAAACTAAATTGAGCCTCAACTATAACTCAACCATCACCTACCTCAATCAAAGCCTTGCACTACTCTAACGAACTTGAGCCTTGCCCTTTCTTGCAATTTCAACTTGATTGTGGTCTAAAAATAATAATGTAATCACCATTCAATAATGACCTAACAAATACAAGGGTTATAACCTAATCCCATAGCCCCAAGGCCAAAATTATGACCATTTCCTTATTCTAGGGTTTTTCTACATTCATTCCACCTTAATTCTACAAAATTCATGTTTAGAAGAATGATTTCTAAGCATGCAACCATAAATTATCCACCCTTGACCAAACCCAAAGATTACACCTTGTATTCCCTAAGTTACATCAGAAAATCAACCTAGGTCAAGTAAAATCCTCCCCCACAATCAAAACCTAGTGATTCTAAGGATTAATCGTCGAAAAACTAGTTAAACGGGCGGATTAACTTACCTCAATGAAGGATTTTGGGTTGAAACTTATGGTTTTTTCCATAAATTGCCCTTCTCACCTCTAGAACAAAAGTGGAATGAAATAATATTTTTAAGTCTAAAACTACATTTATCAGCGCGTATCCCACTATAGCAGCCCGATTCCTGCTATAGCAGCATCACTATAGCGGGATCTACCTACTAAGGCAGGATTTACTAAAGCTGACTTTCGCTATAGCGGGAATATTCTCACTATAAGAGGCCCATGATAGCAGCATGCCTCCTTCTATATGGCCTAGGTGAGACAAAAAGTCTGATAATCTTAGATTTTTTCCAAATTCGCTATACACTTCCAGATATTGACATCTCGAACTAACCCCTTTACGTCAAACATGATATTTGGAGTTCTATTAGCCTGAATTCACTTCAAAAAGTTTGTACGAACTCCTTACCTCTTAGATATCATAATATGGTCTCAGATCATATAAAAATTACCTATATATTAATAGATTTATCTAGACCATACCACACTTTAAATTCACCTAAGACCAGCCTAGACTGAAATTTCTAAAACTTTATTCAGGTAAAATCATATCTTGAATTTTGGCACGCTAAACTGTACTGTAATGATGGAAAATGTTATTACAATAGATACCAATTTACCCATAATTTGTTCCCAAATGATAAATCAAGAAAAATAATTAAAACAAAGCAAGGAAAGTACTTGAATCCTTAAACAAGTAAGGGTACTTGTCGCACATATTTTCCTCAGTCTCCCAAGTGGCCTCCTCAATAGTACGGTGCTTCAACTGGACATTCACTGATATAATCTCCTTAGTCCTCAACTTTTGAACATCTTGGTCAAGAATCATTATCAGCTCCTCCTCATAAGAATTTTTACTTGTCAAGCAAAACTTTGTCCCACTTAATTATGTAGTCGACATCCATGTAGTATTTCTTAAGCATGGAAACATGAAACACCGGATGGACTCCTGACAGGCTTAGAGACAATGCCACCTTGTAAACTACTGGACCCACATCATCAAGAACCTCAAACGGATTGATATACCTGGGCTAAGCTTGCCCTTCTTACCAAATCACATAACTCCCTTCATGGGAGATACCTTTAACAATATGTGCTCACCCAGTTTGAAATACATATCTTTTACCTTGTGGTAAACATATTCCTTTTGTCTACTTTAGGCTGCCAATAACTTGTCCTGAATGAACCTCACTTTATGTTGGGCTTTCTTCACCAGGTCTGTGCCCAAAGGCTTCACATCACCCACCTCGAACCAACCTATGGTTGATCTACACCGTCTCCCATAAAGTGTTTCAAATGGAGCCATGTCGATACTAGAGTGGTAATTATTGGTTTATACAGTGGCGTACACAAAAAAAATCATAAGTGATGTCACCATCTAAAGAAAAAGAAAATATCCATAAATACTTCCTCCATGAATAATTAAAGGACAAGAATGCTTTACTAGTTCACAATTGTTTCAGACAAGATATATGGAAAACGAAGAAGAAAACCTCACCAGCAAAATTTGCAGCCTTAACCACTAGTCCAGCAAACAACTTGTACACAAGCAGTGTCCTTCTAATTGTTATATAAAATATGTTAAGTTTATTTATTATTTATATATATATATAGTAAAAAAAATATGAAGTAGTGTCCCGTGACACCCCTCGAGTGAAGGTACAACCGCCCCTGGTTGTATAAGAACTCACACAATGGTAGGAATTTATCCTAATGACACCAAAAATCAGGCATAGATGCTCGTAGCATATCCTCAAGTACCTGAATAGTCCTCTCAGACTACCCATCGGTCTGAGGATGAAAAGTAATACTAAGATTAAGCTTGGTACCCAATTCCTTGTGCAACTTGTGCCAAAATTTGGAGGTAAACTATATACCTCTATCGGATATAATGGATATTGGCAACAGATGCAATCTCAGGACTTCCTTGACATAAATCATGGTTAACTGCTCTAAGTTGTAATTCACTTTAACTGGAAGGAAATAAGTGGACTTTGATAACATGTCCACTTTGACCCATATCGAGTCATGATGTCCCGAGGTTTTAGAAAGACCCACTATGAAATCCATAGCAATCCTTTCACACTTCCACTCAGGAATGTGCATCTTTTGAAGCAAACTTGGAGGCCTTTTATGTTCATACTTCACCTGTTGACAATTAAGACAATTGGCCACATCATCTACTATATTTATCATCATTCGAGGCCACCAATACAGCCGTCTCAAGTCACAATACATCTTGGTTGCACCAGGATGTATAGAGTATCGGGAACCATAAGCTTCTACAAGCAAATTCATAATCACATCATCAGTACAAGGCACACACACGCATCAAGTATTGTATCTTCAAATTGCTTAGCCTTACTTCAATCAAGAAATGTTGACCTTACCTCCATACTAGACAACACTCCACCCTTTTCAGACACTCCAAACTGCATAAACCACGTTGCTAGAGTTTGGATCTCTCTAGCCAAAGGTCGCCTCATCACTTTCAAATAAGCCAAACTACTTACAGATTTTCAGCTCAATGCGTCAGCCACAACATTAGACTTCCCTGGATGATATTGGATTGTCACATCGTAATCTTTTAGTAACTCCATCCACCGCCTCTGCCTCAAATTCAAGTCCCTTTGAAAGAAAAACATATTGTAAACTGCTATGGTCTATGAATACCTCACACTTAACATCATAAAGTTAGTTTCTCTATATCTTAAGTGCAAAAATTACTGTTGCCAACTCCAAGTCATGAGCTGGATAATTCCTCTCATGAGGTTTCAGCTGCTTTGAATCATAGGCAATCAGATTCATGCCTTGCATTAACATAGCACCCAATCTAGAACGTGAAGCATCACATAACATAATGAAATCCTTACCTTCAACCGGCAAAGAAAGGATGGGAGCTGTGGTCAAAAGAGACTTGAGCTTTTGAAAGCTCTCTTCACATTTGTCAGACCACTCAAATGGTACCTCCTTCTTTGTTAGCCTTGTTAAGTGAGTAGTAATTGATGCAAATATCTTGAAAACTCTCCGGTAGTAGCTAGCCAGACCCAGAAAGCATTGAATTTCAGTCACTAAATTAGGCCGAGCCCAGCTCTTAACAGACTCAATCTTTTGAGGATCTACCATAACCCTATTTTCAGAAACCAGATGCCCCAAAAATGATAGAGCAGACATTCAAAACTCACATTTAAAGAATTTAGCATAAAGTTGCTTCTCCTTCAAAATACCTAAGACTATGCATAAGTGACCTGCATGTTCCTCCTTACACATGGAGTAAACCAAAATGTCATCACAAAAGGATTTGAAAAAACCATTAATCAAACTCATGAATGTTGTCAGCGCATTAGCCAACCCAACGAACATCACTAAGAATTTGTAATGTCCATAACGAGTCCTGAAAGATGTTTTGGGTATATACTCAGGCCGAATCTTTAACTGGTGATACCTTGACCTTAAATCTATCTTGGAAAATATTGAAGCACCCTGTAACTGGTCAAATAAATGATCTATTCGAGGCAAAGGGTACTTTTTCCTGATGGTAACTTTATTCAACTATCGATAGTCTATACACATTCTCATGATACCGTCCTTTTTCTTAACAAACAACACTAGAGAACCCCCAAGGCAAAGAACTAGGATGAATGAATCCCTTATCAAGTAAATCCTACAACTGAGTCTTGAGCTCTCTCAACTCATTCAGAGCCATTCTACAGGGAGGGATAGAGATTGGATGAGTACCCAGCTCCAAATCAATACAAAAGTCAATGTTCCAATCCGAAGGCATACCAAGCAAGTCGATGGGAAATACCTCTTGAAATTTAGACACTACAAGAACTAACTCAATAGAGGGGATCTCTGCACTAACATCTCAAAGATGTGCCAAAAAGGCCGAACACCCCTTCTCAACTAGCTTCTTAGCACGAATGAAGGAAATTATTTCACAGGTCCAGACTTATAAACACCTTCTTATTCTAACTTATACATCCCAGGCATGTCTATTGTCATAGTTTTTGCATTGCAGTTCAGAACAGTATGATATGAGAATAACTAAGCCATGCCCCGGATGATATCAAAATCAAGCATATCTTGAATCACCAAATCCACCCAAGTCCAAAAACACATAAACATTACAGAGCATGCACGATACACTTGAGTCACTACCACAAAGTGTCTAACCGGAGTAGATACATGCATAGGTGAGTAAAGCATATCACAAACTATGTCTAAACCCAAGGCAAATTTAATAGATACATATGAATAAGTGGAACTAGGATCAAACAAGATTGTATCCATCTGATCACAGACAAAAATAGTACCGGTATTGACTATATTTGAAGCCTTCACCTTGGATTTGCCTAAAAAGGCATAACAATGAGCTCTATCATCGATCTGAGCAACCTCTCTAGTAGGCTGAGCACTACATCTGTCTGCATTACCACCACCTCAATTTCCACCATAACCACCTTGATAACTTTCACGCCCACCCTGTGGATGACCTCTACCATTATCACCACCACCTCTACCAGCCAGAACCATAGCTCTAGACTATTGTTGACCCTGAAAACTAGCCTGCCTACTATTAGGACAATCCCTCTTGAAGTGCCCAGTACCACCACAAGTAAAACAACCTTGATCCAGTAAGGGTCTTCTAGAAGAAGAATACAAAACCCATTGGCTTCCCACAACTGAAGACTTCAAAGTGGTCCTTGACGAACCTCATATAGATACTAGTTGAGTTGACTGTATAAGATGAGCTGGATAGGCCTGATGAACATAGACCCTAGAGTAAGATCCGCTAAAGTTGTCCACATTCTGGGCCTTCTTTGCTACCATTTTTGCCTAACCAACCTGCTTGACTCTTTCCATTTTCCTTACAAAGTCAGAAACATCATTAAAAGTATTCCCAGCAGAGGTCATCTGCAAACCCATAACCTGCAAGTCAGTATTGAAACCTTTCATAAAGAGGTGGATCCTCTCCTCTTTAGTATCAAGAAATTGAGTGGCATATCTTGAAAAGGCATGAAATTTAGCCTTGTAGGCTACAACTGACATACTTTCCTGCTCAAGAGCCAGAAACTCATCCTTTTTCTAGTCACACAGAGTGCGTGGCACATCCTTCTCTAAGAATAGAGTACAAAACTGAGTCCATATCAATAGAGGTGAATCTAGAGACTGAATTTTCATATAAATCCATCCACCACTGCTTAGCATCACTCTGTAGTTGGAAGGTCACAAATTCCACACCATGTTGCTCAATAATGTCCATTTTATTTAGCCTCTCATAATAATCAACAATAAACTTGAAAGCATCCTTTGTATCAGAACAAACAAAGGTGGGAGGTTTCATCTTTAGAAACTTAGTCAACATATCATGCTCAGTCCCGATTCTAACAGGACTAAAACCAAATGAGGGAAAGCCTCCATCCCTGAAAACTTATCCATCCTAGGAGTTGATGTTCTGGCAGGCTACACCCCTAGATGCTGGTAAGCAAGCACTATAAGAGTGGCTCTAGTACCTTCTTGCTCACTTATAAAACCACCAAGTACCTGTTGAAATAGTTTATATGACATCTGGGGAGGAGGTGCACCTCTTGGAACTGACACTGCCTCTTTTTTTTCAGAACCTCCTTATTCATAACCTCATCATGATAATCCTCGGGTAGGGGATGTCTCTCAGATCACTATCAAGTTGGATTAGTTGCAGCCCAAGCTCCATCTCTGGCAGGTATTTCCCTACCTCTCCTTTTTCCCCTACACCATTTGTTGCCTTTGGCAGCAGGTTGTGCAATTGAAAGTGCTGGTAAGGGAGTTTCTTCTCTAGCTCCATTAGTTCTCATATTCACCATCTGTGAAATAATAGAGTAAAGAGGTCGGATACCAATTTAGATCACCGATACCCATTAGAATCATGTTATAGCATGAAAGAAGAAAGAAAGTGATAATTTCCTAAAGTCCCATAGCCTCTCAAAGAAAAGTACAGACATCTCCGTACCATTCCAAAAGACTCTACTGGACTTATATTGGTACAATGGTACAACCCGAAACCAGCACGAGTGGCACGCACACTAACCCTCAGGTGGGAGAACAATCTAACCCTAAATAACCAACACTAAAACTTAACAATTATTAAATATGAAATAAGTAATTCCATTATCGACCAATAATTTGAATAATTCTAATTGTTAAAACAATGTAAAATAAATCAAATGTCTAAAACTCCCCCAGAAACTAAAAGTCATTGTACCAAAATATCTAAACATGATAATCTACGGGTACAAATAGGAAAACTAGAATAGCTAAAGTGTATGTGTCTAAAAAAATGGACAAGAACATAGCATGCAAAGACTCGTGGCTGCTCGAAAGATGAAGCTCACCCTTGAGTCAAAAATGATCACTGGCTACAACTTAGGTCTTGTTGAAGTCGCTGGAATATGCTCTGCACTCAACAAAAAGAAGAGTACAAGTATTATTAGTACAAAACCACTATGTATTGGTAGGGTCATCAGCCAACTCAACTTATTAAATATGAACACATAACCAACAATTAGTAAACAAGTACAACCATGTAACACTTAGCATTTATACCTTCACTTGGTCTCTTATCAACAATAACCAAGTAACTCAGACAAGCATAAAACAAGTACAAACAATACACCAAGCCAATACCATGACTAATAATAGTTAACTTAACATTTCCATAATTACCTTTTCATTGGACTTCAACAAATAATTACACAATTCAAGTATGTTAATAGTCTGGACCACTCATCGACCCAAAATAGCATCAATAATATAACCCGGTACACTCATGGAAACATCAAACTCACTAATACCATATGCACACATACTACTGGTCTTATAAATCCCCATTATCCATGACCTGCAGGGGATGAGCTCAGCCCATATATCAAATAACCCAGACAACTAGTGTATGTCACCCTAATCCTAAACTAATGATATACCACCTTTATTTCAACCTCTCATGCCTTATACTCCCTGAGTTCCATCAATTTTGTGATGATGACCATTACTGGTTCATCTCATAATATAAACTCATGTCAGAATACATACAATTATTATATAAGATAACACAACCACACTTGCACCTTAAAATGAGCCTTCTTACAAAATCTCATTTCAGGTGATTAAACACTTCTAATATTATCCACAAAGTTAACATTTACAGCATGCATTGTAACAAGTATAAAAAGAGGCAGTTAACATGCATACATAAACTAAATTGAGTCTCAACTACATTTGAATCATCACCTACATCAATCAAAGCCTTGCACTGCTCTAACGACCTTGAGCCTTACCTTTTCTTGTATTTTCTGCTTGATTGTGGTCAAAAAACAATAAAGTAATCACCATTCAACAATTACCTAAAAAATACAAGGATTATAACCTAATCCCATAACTCCAAGGACAAAATCATGACCATTCCCTTATTCTAAAGTTTTTCTACATTTATTCCACCTTAATTCTATCAAATTCATGCTTATAAGAATGATTTCTAAGCATGCAACCATAAATTATCCACCCTTGACCAAAAACCAAGGATTGCACCTTATTTTCCAAAAGTTACATCATAAAATTAGTCTAGGTCAAGTCAAATCCTCTCCCACAATCAAAACCTAGTGATTCTAAGGATTAATCATCAAAAAACTAGTTAAACGAGTGGATTAACTTACCTTAATGAAGGATTTTAGGTGGAAACTTATGGTTTTTTCCCTAAACCGCCCTTCTTAGCTCTAGAATGAAATGGGAACAAAAGTAATATTTTTAATTCTAAAACTATATTTATTATAATGTATCCCACTATAGTGGCCCAATTCCCGCTATAGCAGCCCGATTCCCTCTATAACAGGATCTTGTTGCTATGGCGAGATTGACCAAAGCTGACTTTTGCTATAGAGAGAATATCCTCATGATAGTGGGCTCGTGGTGGTGGAATATCTCCCGTTATAGTAGCCTAAGTGAGACAGAGAGTCTGACAATCTCAGATTTTTGCCAACCTCACAATACACTTCTATATATTGATATCTCGAACTAACGCTTTTACGTCAAATGCGATATCTGGAGTTCTACTAGCCTGAATTTGACTTTTGAAAGTTTCTACGAACTCTTAACCTCTTAGATATTATAATATGGTCTTAAATCATATAAACTCTGACCTATGCATTACCAAATTTATCTAGACCATACTGCACTTGAAATTCATCCAAGACTAGCCTAGCCTAAAAATTTTAACACTTTATTTTGGGAGAATTTTGACCCGAATTTTGGCATGCTAGACTTTACCGTAATGACAGAAAGGGTCATTACATACAGGTTGAAGATGAAATAGAGCAGAAAATAGGCTTAACCCAATTTTCATAGTCTAAAATGGAAAAAATTATAGGAGTTTGGGCCTAAGTTCCTAAACTCAACTTTGTCTTTCCTTTATTTTTGTATAATTAGGACTGTGTAAGACTCTAACATTTTATTAATTTAGTTACTTCCCCTTCGGAGTACCATATTGATTTTTCACAAAAAATATAGTTATTTCCTTTAATCAGATTAATTAGTAATTTTAGAAGTCTTTATTTAAGTTTATATCTTTTTTGCAAATTATAAATTTTTACTCCCTTCAAATAGATTTTGATAAAAACAACTCTTCCTTTACTTGTCAATAAGTTTCTATCTTTTCAAATTAGTCAAATAAAATGAAGTTAGTAATAATCGGATAACCACGTGTTAGTGGACACTTTTAGTGTCTTAAAAACCTTCTAAAAGTGTTAATATGAACTTCTTACTCAGAATTTCTCAAAAAACATGAAGTCTTTTATCTGTTTTAAGTCTTTAAGTAATTTTCAAAGGTTTTCTTAATTTTCCTAAATAAGTTAAGTGGAGACTCTGTTTAATTGAATTGAGAATTTTCTTTAAGTTTTCAAGTTTAATTCAAGTCAAAAACCATTCATTCAAGTTGCTTTTTCAAAAAAATTTGATTAAACAAGTCATATGAGGACAAAGGAGACAAAACATCATAAAGATAAGATGGAAGCTCTTTCTCTTAATTTTTTTAAAGCTAACCTTGTGGAATCTTCTAGTACTATTATGAAAGACAGGTTCAAAGTCAAACAAAAGAAAGTCCTAAAAAGTATAGGTGAAAACGAAATGTCACTTTAACAAGCCGGAGAGTCAAATTAAGAAAATAAAAGGGATCTTATTTTATCTGCAGGAAACTTGATCATAGAGATGCCTAGTGCTATCTAAGACAAGGGGGAAACTCAAATAAGGGAGTACAAGATAATATACAATCTCATCTTGCTAAGGGTGATGAAGTGATTATTGTTGTAATCGCCGAGGCAAACCTTATGGATAATAAAATTGATTGGGTTCTAGACACAGGCGCTTTAAGATATTTTTGTGCCAACAAGGACTTATTCTATGACTTTCAAGAGTCCAGTGATGGCGAGTGTATCTATATGGGTAACTCCACTACTACTAGAGTTATGGGTAAAGGAAAAATCTTATTTAAATTAACTTCTAAAAAAATATTAGCCTTGAACAATGTTTTGTATGTTTCCTCCCTCCATAGAAACTTTATTTCTGGAGCACTTCTCAACAAAGTAGGCCTTAAATTTGTTTTAAAATTGATAAAATAATTATTTCTCATAGAGTAGACTTTGCTGGAAAGGAATATCTTAGTGGAGGCTTATGTGTACTAAACATTGTTCAAGAGATTGTTAATAATGCAAGTATTTTTAGTTTTGCTTATATTACTGGGTCTATTAATTTGTGGTATGCTAGACTAGGTCATGTTAATATTACTTCTATTAAAAGACTTAGAAAAAGGAAACTAATTCCTGCAATAAAATTTGATAAATTCTCTAAATGTCATGTATGTGTAGAAGCAAAGCATGTCAAGAAACTTTTTAAACTTGTTACTAGTAGAAAGATTGAATTACTTGAACTAGTACATTCAGACTTAGCATATTTCAAAAACACTGTTAGCAAAGATTGAAAAAAGTATTACATTATTTTTATTCATGACTTTTTTAGATAACCTAAGGTATATCTTCTTAAGTCAAAAGATGAGGTTGAAAGCATGTTTTTGAAATTTAAAGTAGAAGTAGAAAATTAATTAGACAGAAAAATCAAGAGACTTAGATTTAATAGGAATGGTGAATACAGTACTAAAACTCTGGAGGCCATTTATTAAAAAATGGTATTATACATGAGGTTAGTACTCCCTATACTCCTCAAAAAAATGGTATAGCCAAATGAAAAAATCAAACCCTTAAGAAAATGATGAATTCATTGCTTTTAGGATCGGGTCTATCTAAAAAAATGTGGGGGGAAATCTATCTTATTTGCATGTTATATTTTTCATAGAGTCCCCCATAAGAAGTTGGAGAAAACCTCATATAAATTGTGGAAAAGATTTGCCCCTAACTTGAAATTTCTGAAATTGTGGGGGTGTTTGGCTAAGGTTGATCTACCTGATTTTAAATGAGTGAATAAAGGATCTAAAACTTTTGACATTGTCTTTATTAATTGTGCTCAGAATAGTGTTGCATATGTATTTATGTCTTTGCATGATTATTTTATTTGTGAATCTAGAGATGCAGAATTTTTTGAGCATATTTTTCCTTTGAAAAATGATGTGCCTGGTGATATGTAAAATAATATTTCTACATCTATATCCATAAAATCTCATGGCATGGCTTCTTCTGATGTTATTTTTAATTAGCATGAAAATAAACTTGGAAGGAGTAAAAAATGTAAAATTGAAACTAGCTTTGGTCCTGATTTTATCACTACCTTTTTGACTGAGAATTTTGATATTGATACTTTAAATGATGAATTAGTGTCTACCTACTTAATAGAAGAAGACCCTGAGATTTATTATGAAGCAATGTGTCAAGACCTTATTTCTCAGGTCATGATGGTACCTACAATCCTCCTGTAGGTGTACCAATCCTCATAGCCGAGAATGGTCAATAATGGGATATTATCTAACTAAACAAGCAGAAGAAGCAATCTAACTAAACAAGCGGAAGAAGCAATGTAAGCCGGAAGCAAGAGATAAAAGTAAAAAAATATAGCATCGGAATATATAGAAAGGAATATATATAAAGGAAGCTAAACAATCCCACAACCTGGTATCATAGTATAAAAGTTGCTACTACATAACTAGAGTACAATAAGGTCCAAAAGAATATATATATTACATAATATAAAAAAGGAGATAAAAGCCAAGATCCAGTCGTCAAGAGCTCACTCTCAATCTCTGATGATCCAAAATCACTCCACACGAGTCTCCACGAGTCAGCGGCAATGGCCCATACTAGGATCTGCACCAAAAAGATGCAGAGTATAGTATGAGCACTTATGTAAAGCAATGGGTACCTAGTAGGCATCATAGGCCGACTGAGAGTATGAGATATAAAAACAGTAAATAGCAGAATGAAAGAAGATAGTAACAGAAACAAACAGAGAAGTACATGGAAACTAGCACCGATAGAATACAAGGATAAAACAACCAAACTAGACTAGCCACAAGAGATATATATAACACAGAACACAGGTGAAGGGAAGAAGGACACACTTGGATCCCTACAACAATAATATATATATAAAGAGAGTTTAAGAAATAGGCGGTATACCGGTAACCTCAAGTAAAAAGGGAAGGAAGGAAAGCAAACAACGTAATCATGTTCGAAACAATAATACTAACCGATTCATGCTAATATGTCCACTATCAAATACGAATAATCCAATAAGAACCAAATGTAACCAGAACCAGAACCAGTACTAAGATAGGATAACAATAATAAATCTACCTACAGTTCCAACAGGCACCCATACACCCAAAGAACACATACAAGTGAAAATAAACCCTGGGGCATCGCATACTAGCGGACCGTACACTCAACAAATAGCAAACAAGGGTGGAGTCGAACACAATAAATGATATGATGCAACATGATGAAACCGGTGTGACTATAGTGCTATATGTACCTCCTCTAGCGCCGATAGGCCAGTAGATAGGATCCATGGAAGGACGCACCTGTATACCTCAACTACACCACATACCCCTCCTTCGGCACTCACAACATATAGACTCGAGTACAAATCGGCAAGGTCCATGGAGGACCTCGACCACATACTCAATCTCAAAATCTCAGAATATCCAATATAACTGCCTGGAGTGTATTCGAGTCTAAACCAGTAACCATGATCTAAAATGAGTGCCCGGAGTGTATCCGGGTCTAAGTTAGTAATCAAGGTCTAAAATAGTAGTAAAAACAAGTCTAGCGCTTAGCATAATCGAGTCTACTATCATCTCAAATCAGTAGTAAAACATGTCTAGCACTACGGCTCAGCCGAGTCTAGTATAAGTATGTAAATTGTGAAAAATAATCATTTAGTCTCTCTTACCCCCCAGAAGATCCATAAAATCAGTTCTAAAACCTTTTTATAATCATTTTTACTTAAAATAGGCCCTCGGGCCATACAAGGATTAGAAAACTGGTTATAGTAGGCCCACAGCCAAAGTAGTAGTAAATAATGCTGAAAACCCCTTTATATGAATGATAATGGCATGTTCAAACACAATCAGTAGCCCAACGTCTCACAATCAACCTACCGGCCTTGTACAGGCTCCTATCGCTCTACAACACAGATATCCAGTTTTATAATCATAATTTTGATGTCCGAGACTCACAGACATTCCCAAGTAACCCACCACATATGGTCCAGAGGCATAAACAAGGCTAAGCAGGGCCAAAACGGTAATAATACAAACTAAAGCAAATACTACAATGATACGAG
This sequence comes from Jaltomata sinuosa, assembly GCA_003996215.1. Taxonomy (NCBI): domain Eukaryota; kingdom Viridiplantae; phylum Streptophyta; class Magnoliopsida; order Solanales; family Solanaceae; genus Jaltomata; species Jaltomata sinuosa. The sequence continues at coordinate 719,694 of QJPP01000702.1, forward strand.
TGAAACAAGATGGACAGAAATGAAGCGGACAAGGTTTGGGGTGCCAAGCTAATAAAACCCAACCCAAGGATGCTAATTAGTACAATTATAGCCTATATACACAAAGTCTAATATAGAGAAGACCGTAACCTACTTGTCGTCCAATGACAAGCTGTTGGAATGATGTTGTCCTAGCCCGAACTGCTTCAAAAAGTCCCCAAAAATAATCACACTATCAAAAAGGTAATCTACGTGTTAAAAAAAGACTAACAATTCCCATATATATTGCTAAAAGTTTAGCCAGGTCAAAATTTGGGTCACAAGCGAGCCCATGGGCCTCGCAACCCAAAGCCAGAAATGAAAAGGCACAATTATCCCAACACTCCCATTAGTGCATGTTCCAAAAATGAGCAGAAATAGACCAGCAAAGAGGGCTCAAACAGCCCACAAACTAAGAGAATTAAAGAGGGAATCGAAGAACAAATAACCAGAATAAAAGGGAGAATTTACCTACCACGAGGAGAGGGAACAAGTCTACGGGATGAAATCTATGCAAATACAAACAAGCAATCCCAATGAAAGAAACTACAACCATGAAGACACACCAAGCTATAATGAGTACAACAATGGAGGTTTAGGCCATGGAAAAGAAGGATTTTGGGGAAGAAAACTTACCAAAATGAGGGAGGAAGCAAGTAAGATTGTTAATTTATGAATTCCCAGAGTTAGATACTGATTTGGAATGAATTTTAGGAGAAGGAAGTGGTTTTAGAGTGAAAGAACCATAAAGGAAATGGCTGCAAATTTGAGAAATTGCAGTTATATAGTGCAAGTTGTAGACTAGAGCAATCGCGTTGGCCTAGCGCACGGGTTGAAGGGGGAAGAAGCATACAAGAGCAATTTCGCCATAGGGGCGTTGTTGGCATTGAAGGGGAGCACAAAGCGTAGTGCCATCGGCACTGAAGGGGAGCAGCAGGCTAGAACGATCGTTCTACCCTAGCACCATCGGTGCTGAACACATGCCTGCTGTAGAAAACCAGCAAAAAATAAAAACTCCTACGGGGTGTTCCAGGTACAATTGGAACTCGATACTCACAAATCAAACATGTTATTTGAGTGGAAACAATATTTTTGACTCAACAGAATTAACAAAACTTCCATACGAGGTTGTTTTGGAGGAATGTTGACCCAAGTCAACATTAGCTAAGACCAACCAAACACCCAAAATGAGCCCAGCTCACTCGGGACCCAAACCAACTACCTACCTAACCAAAACTTGACATTTCGGAGCTGGTGGAACCATTGGATTTTAAATATGACGCTTTGGTCACTGAAAGTTGACCAAAGTCAAAATGTTAACTTCAACTGGCCTAAAATCTCAAAAAGTGAGATAGAATCATACCGAAAGTTCCCAGGCCCAGACTAAAGGCCCAACTAGACCAAATTCCATGTTCCGGAGCTAACAAAACTTTCAGAATTTGATTCCGAGCATAATAGGTAAGGATGATGAATAAAGTCATTGAGTTCCTAAGTTTAAGCTCTAAAATAGGGAAACAACCATAAAAACCAAACAAACAGCCAGGGTACCAAACCACTGGTCCCAACAAGCCATAAATGAGTTGGAGTCACTGCAAGCAAGCTCTAATAGTACAAAGAGACTGAAAATGTGGGAATGACCGAAAGGGTCATTATATCATCCACTACTATAAAGGACTTTAATCCATGAAAGTCAAGAACAAGAGAGTACCTGAAGACTCAAACAGCTGCGGATATTGAGCCTGCATTTTTCTCTTGGTCTCCCAGGTAGCCTCCTCGACTAGATGGTGCCTCCACTGAACCTTGACTACCGAAATCTCTCTAGAACTCAACCTCCTTACATATCTGGCTAAAATAGTAACTAGCTCCTCAACAAAGGCCAAACTCTCATCCAACTGTACGGAATCCCAATGCAACACATGTGACTCATTGATAATATGGTATTCTACCTACTTATTTAACTCTTAAACTTATGCTTTTGTTAATAATAAGTGAAAAAATAGTGCAATTGACACGAATTTCTTCTACTTTGCATGTTTTTATGTTTTAGAAGTGTTCGGGAAGAATTCGAATGAAAACAAGTCAAAAGGGAGCTATTCAAGGAAGCAAGTGATCGGCAGCAGCATATTCCTACACGAATGAGGTGTACCACAAGTGTACACAAATGTCAACTGAAGCAAATCTCCACGAATGTGATGCATTGACTGCATACGTGAAGGTCAACCAGACAAAGATGCTTTGCGTACACGGAAGACCTTCTGCATAGGCGAAAAACGAAAGCAGAGGCAGCTGGGCAGTCTTGGAATTTCACATATTTTGGAAACCCCAATGCATATAAAATCCTCCCCAGCCTATTGGAAAATCATCTTTGTCTATTCTCACAACTTTTGGCAAGCTTGGAGAGCAAGTTCATCAACTAACACCATAGGAGTGAAGATTTGGATGCTCATTATTGTAAAATCTTTAGTTTCCATTTTTCAATTCTTGCTTTTAATTTCTATTTTATTGGTGTAATTGTTGAATTGAGATTTGGGTTTGTATTAGAGATAATACTTGTTTGGGTATTGAATTCATATATGGATTTTGCTCTTGTTTGATTATTTGGGTCTATTGAATCTTCCAAGCTTGAATTTATAGTCAATGGTTGCAAACATTGACTTAGCTTTCTAATTTTAGTTATTGCTTGAGAGAGAATTTCCCTAAATTCGGGAAGATTCAATAGTAGAGATTTGGGGTTCCACTCTAGACCAAGGCTAGAGATAGTTTGGTTGCCGGAAACTCCCATCTAAGAGTTGGGGTTAGAGATAACCCAACTCACCCAAGTTATTTGGTTGGTTTATTGCTTACACGTGGTGGTTCGAGAGAACACACGAGATATATGCTCGATTGGTTGAAAGACAGTTAGGCATACCTTCAACCAAGACTACCTACGTGTCAATCGAGTGCATGTCTTGTGAGTTGAACTCCCATTCCTAAGTCTCCCTTGTTATCCTTGCTTGATGAGAGAAAGGTGAGAGTCATTGATCAATCTATCTTTTATTTGATTTTCTTTTATCTTTAGTTTTAGGCTAAAAACCCCCCTTTTAGATATCTTTTCCCTTTTTGTCAATTGAACTTCAATAAGTTTCTTGGATTCTTTATTATCTCAATCGTGACTACATTCTTCTATGTGGGTACAACCCCAACATCCATTGGGAATACAAATGTGTTTTGCTCTGACGATCACCGTGACCTCCAACTTGGGGAGCACGATTTGAGCATTATCAAAAATGGTGTCATTGCCGGGGAACAATTTGGCGTATTGAGTTAATTTAAAATTTGAGTTTACTTACTCTAGTTCTATTTTGTGAATAGTTGTTTTTCTTTTGTTTAGTTTTAGTTTTTTGATGGCATCATGGCTTATTTGAATGCAAGAAATGTTGATAGTTGCATCCCAATTTATATTCCCGACTATTGTGTGTATTGTGGAGGACCTCACCTTGGACGAAGGTGTAGAATTAGCCCTAAGAGAGGAAGGTATTCTCTTGCTCGCTCTTATGATGGGTTGAATTGCTATTTGTATGGTGGTCGAGATGGAAATTGGAGCAATTGCCCCAATAATGATCATCCCCCTCCTTACTCTTGTGATAATAATGTTGCTAGTGGTGCTTATGACCTTAACAGGGACCATGACTTCGCAAGCAAAGTAGGTATTTGTGCCAAGCTCCAAACCCTCTTGGCCTTGCTAGAAAGCTAAGAGGAGAGTGTGCAATCTATGAAGCAAGGCTTTGTGGACGTATGAGCTAAAGAAGAGGAGAACACAAGGGAGGATCATGAATTAAAGGAGGTGTTGCAACCAACTACCCCATTTGTGGGTCCTGATGTCATAGAATCTCTAAGTGAGGATGTTATGAATGAGGCAAGCTTAAAGGTAGAGATGCACAAACCCCACTTCAACCTTTGTTCGACCTTAAGTTTGATTAAACGGACGAAAGTTAAAGTAATCGAGCTTTTGGAAGACCTTGGAGGGAGGGTGGATGAAGGTCTATCCGGTTTTGAGTTTGTCATGGAAAGAAGTCAAGGCATCCTTCCTCACTTGAAAGCTAAAAAGTACAAAATATGAAATCAAGAGAATGGCATTCTCATGCTCAATCCTTCACCCTGGGATTGTCACCGGAAATTCAATTCTAATTTGGGTCGAAGGTTCAAATCTTCCAAGTGCAGATCTAGATGGTGAAGTAACTTGTGTCACACCGTGACATTAAATTATGCGCTTGATGGGGGGCAACCCATCGTTTTTATGCTTTATGTCACTTTTTGTTTCTTTTTGGTGTGTTTTTAGGTTCCCAAAGGAATGAGAAGAGGAATCAAGAATTTAGAAGCACCAAAAATACCTCTAAAAATGTGCTTTTTGCACCTGGAAGAGTGCCCATCGCACATGCCATCGCACAATCAAATAGTGAACTGATCAAAAACATTGGCATGTGAAAACGTGGTGCATTTTGTACCTCACAAAGTGCCCATCGCACCAGGCATCACACATCACGAGCAGTAAGCTGGAGAAAAATTAAAAAATATGTCCCAGCACTCCTTCTTCGAGAATGCAGTGGACTGGCCGCAAACACGAAGGCCAGCTAAATAGTAGGCTTTCATGAACACGCCGGACCGCTTGCAAACACGAAACCTTCAAGCAGTACCAGGTAAGTTAAAAACGTTCAAAAATTCATAAGCCTCAAACATTTTCTTCTCAAAACAAAGGTTCTTCTCTTCCTTAAGCACACAAATAAATTTCATCAAGCTCTTCTATTGCGTCGCTAATTGAAACTCATCAGGTATAAACACCAACCCTTCTTATTATGGTGCCCTTGTCGGGTTAATTTTGTTTGGTTTTATGCTCTTGTCAGGTTTTGGTGTTGTGTGGAAGAAGTTGATGGTTTAGCTTATTAGTTTTCTTTACTTTTTAGCTTCTTTTATTATTTTGAAGTTGAGGTGTTGGTTTTTGTGGGCCAGGGGAAGTCTGAAAACCCATTAGGCTAGATGGAACTTGTCCGAGATGGGGAATACCTATACCTCATATGTTGATGTGCAAACTGCATGAGCTTCGCACATGCCCACTGTTTGTCTTGTGCGTTGCACGTGTGATCCATACTTTGACATGTGCAAATTGCATATGCCAAGAAAATGTGATATTTGTGTTGATCCATCTTGTGTATCCATATCGATTTAGATAGATAAATTGGCCCAATGATAGACTGAGTGACGTCATTCTTAAGGGAAACTCATCATCTTTTGAGGTTTTGGTTGCAAATTAACTTGTTTGATACTAATGAAGTAGTCTTGCATGCTAAATGAAATAGGCGTACCCTTCCGAAAATTCTGTGAAAAATGCATGGCGAAGAATGGTGTTTGTGACAAATCCTTTTATCTTTTTATGACTCTTAGCTCATTAGCGGTGATAATATAGAATGGCTCCTCTTGGTTCTCATTTAGGAAGTTAAAATTTATCATTCTTGAATAATTCACATGTCATGTGTGGTGAGGTTTAGATGAATAATTCTCAGGCATGTGTGCCGTCTAAAACATGCCCTGAATGTGATTCAAGGCAAAATTCTAGGTGAAATGGATCTTTGAAAATGACCTTAGGACCTTTTTGATAGCCACTTCACCCAAATGATCTCCCATGACATCAACCCTAGTGAGCCCCTTTGAGCTTGTGACCGTTCTTTGGCACCTTGTTAACACTTTGACCTTTTTGGAGCCTCTATCTTGGCACTCGTCCTCCCTAATTGCTTGAAATTAAAATATGGGCTAAAAAGCCTAAGTTTGGGGGGAGTGAAAGACAACATAGGCAAATGCCTAAGTTTGGGGGTGCATGTGGTCAAATAAGGAGAATAAAGGAAATGCGCTTCAATGTGCAAGGTAGCACCTTAAATAAGAATTGAAAATTTCTCCAAAAGTTCAATCCAATAAGCAAAATGAAAATAAAAAATAGGTGCTACCAAGTGAAGGTGATATAAGGAGTTGAATGATTATGAATTAAAAAGGAGAATCTTAGGTTATGTGAGGGAGAAATAAGGTGAAGTTGAAATTGAAAATGTGAGCGGTGTTCGAAATGAGAACAAAGAGCATTAGGGAGGTGTAATCACTTGAACCAAATGAGATCCTCACCTTAGCCCTATCTAACACGTAACCCGCAAGTCCTTTGTGATTCTGAGCTTGGCTACCCTATATTAGTGGCGATTTACATGAAGGGCAACCTATGGTTCGATGTGTGTGCACTTGAACTTCCTTGTGAGTGTTTGTATTTGTCCCTTGTCATTTTTTTTTTATACATAATGTGTTTTTGGGACTTTCGTTCTTGTGAGGGCATGCAAATTAGAATAGTTGGTCACATTGATAAACTCCGAAAAAATGAATCAAATGAGCATGTTTGGTAAGCTAGTGGTTTGAGTCACATCTTGAGGATTGGTTGTTGTCACTTGCTTGTTCTTATTTTTCCATGGCATAATTGAATTGTGTTTTGAATTGAAGGGAATGTATTGAGTAATTATCATGCGATTGAATAGTCGTTAGTACCAACTGAAGTCATACTTGGTGTATGAAATGGGTTTCCTTTGGCTTGTGGTATTGTCATTTGCACTTGTGTTGTATGCCTCTTTAGTTATAATCTTTGAGTTGCTTGAGGACAAGCAATAGTTCAAGTTTGGGGGTTTGATAAGATGGTATTCTACCTACTTATTTAACTCGTAAACTTATGCTTTTGTAAATAATAAGTGAAAAAATAGTGCAATTGACATAGATTTCTTTTCTTTTGCAGGTTTATATGTTTTAGATGTGTTCGGGAAGAATTCGGATGAAAATAAGTCAAAAGGGAGCTATTCGGAGAAGCAAGTGACTGGCAGCAGAACATGCCTACGTGAACGTGGTGTCCCACACGCGTATGCGAAGGTCAACTAAAGCAAAGCTTCGCGAACACGATGCATTGACCGCATATGCAAAGGTCAACCAGACAAAGACACTTTGCGTACGCGACAGACCTTCCGCGTAGGCGATGAAGGAAAGCGGAGGCAGCTGGGCAGTCTTGGAATTTCACATATTTTTGAAACCGCAATCCATATAAAAGCCTCCCCAGCCAATTGGAAAATCATCTTTGGCTATTCTCACAACTTTTGGCAAGCTTGGGGAGCAAGTTCATCAACCAACACCATAGGAGTAAAGATTTGGATGCTCTTTATTATAAAATCGTTAGTTTTCATTCTTCAACTCTTGCTCTTAATTGCTATTTTATTGGTTTAAATGTTGAATTGATATTTGGGTTTGTATTAGAGATAATACGTGTTTGGGTATTGAATTCATATATAGATTGTGCTCTTATTTGATTATTTGGGTCTATTGAATCCTCCATGCTTGAATTTATAGTCAATGGTTGCAAACATTGACTTAGCTTTCTAATTGGGGTTGTTGCTTGAGAGAATTTCCCTAAATTCGGGAAGATTCAATAGTGGAGATTTGGGGTTTCCACTCCAGACCAAGGCTAGAGATAGTTTGGTTGCCGAAAACTTCCATCTAAGAGTTGGGGTTAGAGATAACCCAACTCACCCAAGTTATTTGGTTAGTTTATTTCTTACACGTGGTGGTTTGAGAGAACACACGAGATATATTCTCGATTAGTCGAAAGTTGGTTAAGCATACCTTAAACCAAGACTACCTACGTGTCAACCGGGTGCATATCTTGTGAGTTGAACTCCCATTCCTAAGTCTCCCTTGTTATCCTTGCTTGATGAGAGCAAGGTGAAAGCCATTGATCAATCTATCTTTTATTTGATTTTCTTTTATCTTTAGTTTTAGGCTAAAACCCCTATTTTAGATATCTTTTCCCTTTTTATTAATTTAACTTCAATAAGTTTCTTGGATTCTTTATTAGCTCGATCGCAACCACATTGTTCTCTGTGGGTGCGACCCCAACATCCATTGGGAATATAAATGTGTTCTGCTCTGACGATTATCGTGACCTCTAACTGGGGGAGCACGATTTGAGCGTTATCACTCATCCAGAACATATCGCCACAACATCGATACATGGAAAACTAGGTGCATAGCTGAAAACATTGGAGGAAAAGCTAACTGATAGGCAACACCACCAACTCTCTGAAGGATCTCAAACAGCCCAATATACCTGGGGCTAAGCTTGCTACGCCTACCAAATATCATCACACCCTTCATGGGTGATACACGGAGGAACAACAAGTCACCAATACTGAACTCTAAGGTACGAAGTCTATGATCCGCATAACTTTTTTGCCTATTCTGGGCTATCCAAAGTCTGTCCTGAATCACCCAAACTTGGTCTAAGGAATCACAAAGCAAGTTTGTACACTGTGGCCTAGATTCTAAATCATCAAACCAACCAACTGTCAATCTGCAATGCCTACCATACAATGCCTCAAAAGGTGTCATGCCAATGCTCGAATGATAACTGTTATTATAACAAAACTCTGCCAATGGCACATACTGATCCCATGAACATCCAAAATCAATAACACAGGCCTGTAACATGTCCTCCAAGACTTGAATAGTCCTCTCGGACTGGCCATCTGCCTGAGGGTGGAATACGATACTAAGTTGAACCTCCATACCTAACTCTCGCAGAATAGTGCTCCAGAACTGATATGTGAACTGAGTGTCACAGTCTGAAATGATAGAAGTTGGGACCCCATACAAATGAACAATTTCACGAAGGTAAACCTGAGCCAACCTCTCTGCTCTCTAGGAAGAATGAACCAGCAATAAGTGTGCAGACTTAGTCAGCCTATCAACAATTACCCAAATAGAGTCAAACCCTCGAGAAGTGTATGGCAACTAAACTATAAAGTCCATAGTGATCCCTTCCCACTTCCACTCCATAATGGGAAGTCTCTGCATCAATCCACTAGGTTTCATGTGCTCAAACTTAACCTGCTGATAGTTCAAGCACCGAGATACAAACTCCACTATGTCCCACTTCATACCACTCCACCAGTAAAGTTGTCTCAAATCTCTATACATCTTAGCTGCGCCAGGATGGATGAAATATCTAGTACAATGTGCCTCATGGAGAACCAACTGAAATTCCCAACTCTCGGAACATAAAGACAACTATCAAACCTCACAACACCATCAGAACCCAAAGTAGCCTGGTTGGCCTCACCCGAAACAACCTGACCACGAAGGTCACATAACCGCTGATCCTCAAATTGGCAACTCCGAATCTGATCAACCAAAGTAGAACAGATCTCAATACTAGCAAGGACTCTGCTGGGATCTGACAAGTCAAGCCTAACTAAATAGTTTGCCAAGAATTGGATATCCAAGGCCAACGGTCGCTTTGAAAGTGAAAGTGAAGCTAGGCTACCCATACTAACAATCTTTTGACTAGAGGCATCTGCTACCACATTTGCCTTGCCTGGATGATACAAAATAGTGAAGTCATAGTCCTTCAGTAACTCAATCAATCTCCGCTGCTTGGAGTTTAGATCTCACTGACTCGTGATGTACTGAAGACTATGATGATCAGTGAGGATCTCACTGTGAACCCCATAAAAGTAGTGCCTCCAAATCATGAGCGCGAAGACTATAAACGCCAACTCCAAGTCATGAGTAAGGTAGTTGCGCTCGTGAACCATTAGCTTTCTCGATGCATATGCTATCACACGACCCTACTCCATCAATACACAATCAAGACCAACTTCTTAAGCATCACAATATGCTGAGAATCCCTGACCCTCAACTAGCAATGTCAATACTAGAGACAATGTCAATAAGGCCTTAAGCCTCTGAAAACTATCCTCGCACTGATCCGACCACTGAAATGGGAAATCCATCCTAGTCAGCCTAGTCAATGGTGCTGCTATGGAAGATAACCCCTGGACAAACCTCTTGTAGTACCCTGCTAACCCAACAAAGTTGTGAACCTCATTAGGAGTAGTAGGTCTTGGCCAATCACAAACTGCTAAAATCTTCCCTGGGTCCACTTTAATCCCATCTTTAGAAACCACGTGTCTTAGGGATGCTACTGACTCAAGCCAAAAGTCGCACTTTGATAACTTGTCATAAAGACAATAATCTCTCAAAGTCTTAAGTACAATCCTCAAGTGTTGTTCGTGATTATTTCTACTCTGCGAGTATATTAGTATTTCATCGATGAAGACTATCACAAACGAGTCCAAATACGATTTGAGCACCTTGTGCATAAAGTCCATGAAAGTTGTTGGGGCATTAGTCAGCCCAAAAGACATCACCAGGAACTTATAGTGGCCATAACGTGTCGTGAATATTGTCTTAGGGATGTCCTTTGCCCTAATCCTTAACTGTTGATAGTCTGACCTCAAATCTATCTTCGAAAACATGGCTGAACCCTAAAGCTAATCAAATAAGTCATCTATGCATGGCATCAGATACCTATTCTTCACAGTCACCCTATTCAGCTACTGAAAATCAATACACATCCGCATCGACCCATCTTTCTTCTTTATAAATAGAATTAGAGCACCCCAAGGCAACACACTCGGCCTAATGAAACCATTAGCTAACAAGTCCTGGAGCTAATCCTTAAGCTCCCTTAACTCAGTTGGAGCCATATTATATGGAGTAATAGAAAGGGGCCTGGTTCCCGGCATTAAGTCAATAGCAAAGTCAATATCTGTCTCAGGTGGAAGGCCTGACAGGTCAGTCGGAAACACATCTAGGAAATCTCTAACCACATAAACTAACTCAGGAGAAGAAGTGTTGGTGCTAGAATCTCGGAGATATGCTAGATAAGCCAAACACCTGTGAGAAATCAACTTCCTAGCATGAAGGCAAAAAATTATCCCAGACGGTGCGCGTCTAATAGAACCCTGCCACACAACTGGAGATACGCTGAGCACGCCTATGGTAACGATCTTGGCATAGCAATCAAAAACCACACGGTGAGGGGATAACCAATCCATGCCCAAAATCCCATCAAAATCTAGCATGTCTAAAATCAATAAGTCACCCCAACTCTCAAAATCATGGATAGCAATCATACAGGATCTCACAATCCGATCCACTACTAACGAATTGCCTACCGAGGTAGAAATAGATATGGGAATAAATAATGGCTCACTATCCAACCCCAAACAAGGAACATAGTAGGCCGATAGATATGAACACATAGATCCAGGATCAAACAAAAATAAATCTAACTAGTGGAATACACAAATCATACATGTGATCACTGCATTTGAGGCCTCTGACTTTGGTCTACCAGGGACCGCATAAAACTGATGCCAACCTCCACCTGACCAACTGTCATCCTTACCACCTTTCATACCACACTAGGCACCACTTCTACCCTAAACACCATCTCCTCTAGTCGGTGGCTACGTTGCTCTGATAGGCTGAGCCGGCTGAGCGGCTGCCTGAATTGTACCCTACTGGGGGAAATCTCTACCATAATAACCGATTACACTATACTCATAACAAGGCCATGATGACCTACCCTTCTGGGATAAACTAGTTACACCGGTGTGGCCACTACAACCTGATGCCCTAAAAGCTATACCCCTCAAAGTATGATCACTGTAACCCTGTTGACTGCTCTGACCCTGCTCAAACTGAGGCCCACCTAAAGCTTGAAGTGATGCCTAAACTAGATATCTAGTATGACCCTTATGTTGTTGTGGCTGATACCCTCGGACCCACTGGCTTGAACCTCTACCACTGAAGCGGGAACCACTATAGCTACCCTAATATTCTGGACTCTTATCTTTGGCCCATAGTTCATGATGGTGCAAATCCTCTATAGTACATGCGTGATCTACGATATCCTAAAAGGATCATCCACTGGCAACTAGTACCTTAGCTATTTGTATAAGCTCTATCCAAAAACCCCAAACAAACTGGTGAACTCTGTCTGGCTCGATAGGAATGATCATAGCCCCAAATGTAGCCAACTGATGAAAACAAGTCTCATACTCAGATACGAACATCTCCTCCCAAGTAAAAATAAAGTCATGTGGATCCTAACCAGGAGTACCAGAGAACCTCAGTGGCGCCAATCTCATAACCTACCCAAAGCCTTTTATTTTTTCTTTGTCATAATTGGGCGAGGAGCAAGAGGTTGTGCAATAGAAGGTACCAGAAGAACCTCAACACGGGGAGCCACAGTAGTAGGTTGCGCTCATGAACTCTGAACACCCAAGGCTGCCCCCTGAGCTGATGTATATGCCACAACTAAAGGTTGACCCTCAATCATACCCAACAACTGAAGAAGCGAACCCTGGATATCTAACAAAGGAGTTGGGGCTAGTGCGGATACAGATATTGGTGCTGACCCTGGTGGTACCTGGGCTGCTGATATGCCCAAATTACACCTCACTTAAGAAGCGTAAGTGGTCATTATCAAATATAGAACCTAACAAAGGTTGGGGTCGATCCCACAGGGAATAAGGTGCATATTAAGTCGTTAGTGACTTAGATGACTAATATTCAATAGTTTTTGGTAAATGTGGGGTTGTATTGATCAATCTTTGTTTGTTTTAAATAACAAATTGCAAGTTTCAATGAGAAAAATTCAGTAGAAGAGGTGAACTAGGAATGTGTTCACCATTGCTCAATCAACAACCTCGGGCTATAGTTTGACGGGGTTCCTTTCATATGCCTAATACGAAGTAATTGAAATTATTCTTACGTTTAAACGTTTCTCAAAAAAATAGATGCATTGTGTTTTCAATTCTCTTGAACTTGAAAAGACTACAATTACAAAACTCAATTTATACCCTAAGTAGATTAACCTCTCTAGAGCGTCAATCATTAGACGGGAGTTAGTAGTCCTAAATCCTTGTTATTAATCCAATTTTCCGAGTTTTAATTCCTTTGTTCAAGCAAATCAAACTTAGACTTGTTCTAATGTTTGCAACCATTAGAAAATGATAAAACATAAGATTAACAACGTATTATGCAATATATATTGAACCCAATATCACCCGAACCCTAGATTATTACTATGCCATGGCTCCCAAAATGATAGTTGTGGGAAGTTAGCTACTCATGCTAGTAGAGAAAGATAAGATAATAGTATTCATGATAGAAAGAAAGGATTCTTACAATCTATTAACACAAGATTCAATTTATCCAAGAACAAAATCCAAAATCCCAAGAACAATTAAAGAAGAAGAAGAAAACGTGTTGTGTTGTATTTTTCCTCTCCAAACTCATCTAAAACGTTAGCAAAATTTTGGGTAATGAATAATAAAATAACCCTAACACTGGGTATTTATAGTAGTCTAGGAAATAAGGTCCAAAAATAGAATTCGGGGTAGCCAGCTTCAACTTGACGGATCATTGTGACAAGTCGTCGTGGCCTTGATGACTCGTCAAGAAAGGCGTCATGGCTAAATAGTGAGCTGGAGATTCTGCTTCAAGTTGATGGTATGAGTGTAAATCGCATTTGACAAATGCGTTTTATGTACAACTTGTCATGATGACTTGTCAGCTTATCCAGTGGGTTTCCCAGCCATGCTCCAACTTGGTGGTTGGGTTGATGGCTCATCATAGGGTTGACGACTTGTCACCTGAGTCGTCAGCCTATCTAGTAGCTTCTTAACTTTTGTTTCGCCGTGGTGGCTTGTGTGATGACTCCATATGGACTTGGAGAATCATTATGTAGGTCGTCACTACTAAACAGTGGGCTCTTGTGGGTTGCCTTACTTTGGTGGCTCGCTTGGTGATTCACCAAGTCTGTGGTGGTTCTTCAGGTGAGTCACCACCCTTAACCAGTGGGCTATTTTGTCTTGGTGGCTTTCCTGGTGATTCACCAAGTCCGTGGTGGCTCTTCCGGTGAGTCACCACCCTTAACCAGTGACTTTCTTTCAGTACCTTTTCAACCATTTTCTATCTTGGATCAATTTCCTGCAAGTTAAACATAAAACCATCGAAACAATAACGAATGCTTTAAACTCATGATTATTCTTAGTTAAAGGAGTTAAATGTTCCGTAGAATGCCGGCACATCAACACCCTCAACGTAAAACGTACGCTTGTCCTCAAGAAACATTACAACAAAAACAAAGAGACGACTTAACTAAGAATACAACCAGCATGTCTCTAGCAAACCATGGTCATTCAACAGTTTAATCAATTTAAACCAAGTCGCCCGGTACTCCACAAGTGTTCAAAAGATTAACTTGTAAGGATCCAAGCATGTCATTTTTATATGATAGAATATTTTACATACACACAAAGCAGTTATCCCAACAATCAGTAGATAATACCAAAATCCTGGTGCCCTCACCATAAAGAAGTCCCACACACAAGATTTTGGGACTAAGTAAGGCGCTCACACTCACAAATAATTTCAAACCGTGCACATGTGATACCATAGGCATGCCCTTGCTATTCTATTTCAATTTTTCAGAAAGTTTCTCAGGATCACTACAGGACTTGTTTTGGCTTGTAATGAGGCTTTGGGTGAAGGTAGGATACATTTGGGGAATAGTGACTAAACCCTCCTTGTAATCATCGACATATTATTTCCACTCAACCTTATTCTATCTACTCTTAATCACCTTTGATTTCCTTATTTCTTGCGGCAGGTGTGGTCTTTTTAACTTGATAACTCTTATTCTTTCTTTTTCACTTCCTTTTTAGTCCTTTTTTGTCTTTTTCATTTGGCCCACACCTGCACTTCCTATCCCAACAACAACCAATGAAGAAAATCCCTATTTTTCTTATCATGTACCTCTACAGTAGCCACCCTCAACTTAGGCTAATTGCCTGAGTTGAGGTGTACAATGTCCAAGGAGGGACCAGGGACAAAATAGAGATTCAAAGTTAAAAGGGAAAGGTAAGAGGTTATCGAAAGAACAAAGTCAACTTTGTCTCAAACAGGGATCAAAATGGTTATTTACATTTGGATGGTCTTTTAGGGCCTGTGATCCTTTCCTAAGCAACTAACTTCAAACTTAACAGAATAGGACGGACAAGTTCTAGATGTATGCACAAAGTAAGAATTTGTAACAATAAGCTCATACACACTTGGCACCAAGAAACCATACCACTACCAACTATCAAAACAACAGCTCGGCTTAAGCACAATTATTACAATCACAACCACACAATGACATTTAGGGATCCAGAAGAGTTAATCATTTCAAACATCAGTAAAGAATTAATATTTTTTAGAGGGGGCTCCTTTTAAGTTCAACTTGAAAAACGTCATGCTTGCTATAGACACCACAACATAACACAAACAAAACTTAAACCACAACATAACACCCGAATTGCTCTGAGAATTCCCAAAAAGTAATCACACTATCAAGAAGGTAATCTATGAATTAAAAAAATACTAATGATACTCACATTGCTAAAAGTCTAGCCGGGTTAAAATTCAGGTCACAAGCAGGACCATGGGCCTCGTAACTCTAAGCCAGATATGAAAAAGTGCACAATGATCCCAAAATTCCCATGAGTGCATGCTCCAAAAATTAGCGTAAATGGACCAGAAAAGAGGGCTAAAACATCCCACAAACTAAGAGAATTAAGGAGGGAATCGAGAACAAATAACTAGAATAAAAGGGAGAATTTACCTACCACGAGGAGAGGGAGCAAGTCTACGGGATGAAATCCATGAAACCATGAACAAGCACTCCCAATTCAAGCAACTACAACCAAGAAGACACCCCAAGCTACAATGAGTACAACAATGAAGGTTTAGGCCATGGAAAAGAAGGATTTTGGGGAAGAAGACTTACCAAAATGAGGGAGGAAGCAAGTAATATCGTTAATTTATGAATTCCCAGAGCTAGATACTGATTTTGGAACAAATTTTAGGAAAGGGAAGTGTTTTTAGAGTGAGAGAACCATGAAGGAAATGGATGGATATTCGAGTTACTACACTTATATAGTGCAGGTTGCAGACCAGCGTAATCGCGCTGGCCTAGCGCAATCGCGCTGAAGGGTGCAGAAAATGCACAGGTGTGATCGTACCATAGGGGTGATATTGATGCTGAAGGGGAGCACACATCCTAGCGCCATCGGCTGGTATGGCACCATCGGTGCTGAAGGGGATCAGCATCCTAGCATGATCGTGCTGCCTTGGCGCCGTCGGCGCTGAACACATGCCTGCTGTAGAAAACCAGCAAAAAATGAAAACTTCTACAGGATGTGTCGGGCACAATCAAAACCCGATACTCATAAACCAAATATGCTACTGGAGTGGAAATGATATTCCCAACTCAACAAAATAAATGAAACATCCATATGAGGTCATTTCAGATGAAATGTTGACCCAATTCAACATTAGCTAAGACCAACCAAACACCCAAAATGAACTCGGCTCACCCGGGACCCAAACCAACTACCTACCTAACCCAAACTCGACATTCCAGAGCTAATGGAACCGTTAGATTTCAAATTTGATTCTCCAATCATCGAAAGTTGAACAAAGTTAAACTTTTAACTCCAATTGGCCTGAAATCTCAAAAAGTGAGATAGAATCATATTGGAAGTTCCCGGGCCCCGACTAAAGGTCCAACTAGACCAAAATCCATGTTCTGGAGCTAATAAAACTATCAGAATTAAATTTTGAGCATTTTAGCTAAGAATGTTGACTAAAGTCAATGAATTCCTAAGTTTAAGCTCTAAAATAGGGAAACGGCCATAAAGACCAAACGAACGTCCAGGGTACCAAATCACTAATCCCACCAAGCCATAAATGACTTGGAGCCACTGTAGGTAAGTTATAATAGTACAAAGAAAGCAAAAATGTGGGAATGACCGGAAAGGTTATTACCCAATGGGATCAATAAATGTGATGTTTTAGAAAGAGGCCATTAAAAGTAAATTACACTCTACAATTTCTAATCACACTTGAAACTTGTATAATTTGCCTAAAGATTGTAAACTCATAAGTAGCAAGTGAATATTTAAGAAGAAATTGCGACCAGATGGTACAATTGATAAATATAAGGCTAGACTTGTGATTAGAGGTTTTAACTAAAATAAAGGTGTTGATTACTTTGATACTTATTCTCATGTGACTCAAATAGCGATTACTAGGACTCTTCTTACTCTAGTCGTTATTCATAGTTTAGTGGTACACCAAATGGATATGAAAATGATATTTTTAAATGGTGATTTAGAGAAAGATATATATATGACTCAACCTGAGGGTTTTGTGGTCCAAGCACAAGAAGATAAAGTATGCAAATTGAGAAAATTCTTGTATAGACTAAAGCAGGCACCTAAGCAGTGATATGATAAATTTCATTTTACATTAGTGGATAATGACTTTGTTGTTAATTCATCTAATACATGTTTTATTTCAAAGTGATAGAATAAGATTATGTGATTATATGTTTGTATGTGGGTGACATGTTAATCTTTGGCCCTAATATAAATGTTATTAATGAAACTAAGAACTTTTTGTCTTTTATGTTTGAAATAAAAGGCCTTGGAGAAGCAGATGTGATTTTACGGATTAAAATCAAAAGAACTGTTAATAATTTATCTTTGTGTCAATCTCATTACATTGAAAAGATGGTGAAAAATTTTAATTATTTTGATGTAGTTTCAGTGAGAACTCCTTATGATCCTAGCATGCATTTGAGAAAGAATAAAGAATCTTGTGTTTCTCAAATTAAATATGTTAAAATAATTAAAAGTGTTAGGTTTCTCATAAACTATACTCGGTATGATATAGCTTATGCTGTTAGCAATTGAATAAATATATTCATAATCTCAGTAGTGAACACCGGAATGCTTTTTATCACTTTCTAAGGTATTTGAGAGGTACGGTGAATTGGTGTTTGCATTTTAATAAATTTTTTGTTGTTTTAAAAAGTTCTTGTGATGCAAATTGAGCAACTGACAATGATGAAGTTAGCTCCACTAGTGGCTATGTGTGTACTTTGGGTTCAAGTGTTATTTCATGGAAGTCTTCGAAATAGACTTGTATAACACATTCTATGATGGAATCTATATTCATTACTCTCGAGTTGATAAGAGAAGAAGCTGAGTGGTTGAGAAAACTTTTGACATATGTGTCGTTATAGGGAAGACAAGCTTTACAGATCTCTTTACGTTGTGACTCACAGGAAGTAATTGAGATTGCCAAGAATAGTATGTACAATGAAAAAAAAAGATATATATGCATCAGATATGGTGCAATTAAATAGTTGTTGAAACATGGTGTTATTTCCTTGGAGTATGTAAGGTCTGAAAGAAATTTGACAGATCCTTTGATCAAGAGTTTGACAAGAAAAATGATCCTTGAAACATCGAAGGGATGGAGTTAAAGCCCATGGATTGAGGTAGTATGGTGGATACATGTTTGTGATCAAACGAAACCATATAAGGCCTCAATATACACCTATAAAAAATCATACCCTATAAAGATTTAAGACTCTTTATTATACTAAAAAATCTACTTTTTAATATTTTTAAAAATAAGTAAATAATTACAAAACCTACCCGATTTTATTTTCTAAAGATTTATTAATAATTTATTCTTTTTTCCATAAAGGTTCTTTTTAATTTATTTTGTAGGCTTAAATCTAAGGATTCATTAATCAACTAAATATATGTTTTCTTCTAATCTGTCATTCTCTCTCTTAAATTGTATTCATCCCCCAAATACACCTTTTCTACTAACAAGTTAAATTTTTAAAAAGAAATTCATGTATTTTTTATCTTTATGATGTGAAAACTGATGCTAAACATGTGATGTTTGTTAATAGAATAATTATTCTTTACTCTATGAATATTAAATTTATATCAAATTTTTACCAATTTGAATATCAACTTGTATACCAAATTGAATAATTTTGAGTATGCAATGTGTATAGAATAGGTGGGAATGATTTTATGTATGCAATGTGTATATAATATGGTTGCATAATGATTCTTGTATAGACTATAGTAGTATAACTTAAATACCAATTTCATACCAATTTTATACTAACTTTTATATCAATTCTATACAAATTGAACAATTTTGTGTATGCAATGTGTATTCAATAGGTGAAATGGTTTAGAAACAATAATCTGGATAATATTGGTGTAATGACCGTTCCGGTCATTCTCGCATTTCTGCCTCCTTTGTACTGTTAGAGCTTGTATGTAGTAGCCCCAAGTTATTTATGGCTTGCTGGGACCTGTAGATTGCTGCCCGTGCCATTTGTTTGGTCTTTATGGACGTTTCCCTATTTTAGAGCTTTAACTTAGGAAATCATTGACTTCAGTAAACATTCTTGGTAATCATGCTCGGAATCTAATTTTGACAATTTTGTTAGCTCCAGAGCAGGACTTTGGTCTAGTTAGACCTTTGATCAAGATCCGAGAGCTTTTCAGCTTGAAATTCTCTCTCATTCTGTGTTTTCAAGCCAGTTGGGCTTGTATGGTTGACTTTGGTCAACATTCGGAGAAAATGGCCATGGATGGAAATTCTGCCAGCGTTGTTAGCTCCAAAATGTTGAGTTTAGTCTAGAGGGACTATTGGTTTGAGTCCTAAGGCTTCCGGACTTGATTTTGGCCTTTAGGTTCTGTTTTGGTTTAGTTGGCCTAAAGGTTGATTTTGGGCACGTGGCCCACTTTTCATTAAATCAAACTCCAACGGGATTTTCATCAATTCTATTAAGTCCAGAATGTCATTTCTAGCTGAATACCTCAGCTCGATTGTGTTTGTAGGACCCCAAATATATTCTCGAGGGTTCATTGGAGAAGTTTCATGTGTTGGCATAGTTGTTGGCAGCTGGTTTTTGTCATGGAACCAGCAGGCCTACGCCCATGCATGGGCATGGATGTGTGCGTACAGCAGTGCCAGCTTCCCCTTTTGCTCTTGGCCTTCACGTGCGCATCGCCTGGGCCGCGTGCTCATGGTTGTGTGTGCAGTGGCCGGTGTGCATGCGCGCTGGGAAGCGCCTAGCCTGGCCAGTGCCTGGCCTATGCATGTGTCTGTGCCCAGTTGTGTGCATATAGGCCACGTATGCAGCGCCTGGCCGCGTACACAGCGCCTGGCCGCGTGCGCCTGGCAGCCTATATCTTGGCCACCTCCTTCTTTTTCAATTCTTTTAAACCCAACTTCATTCCACCATTGAAACCAGCTCTTAAAACACCATTTCTTCACCTCTTTTCATCCAACTTCTTGGAGAAGGATTATCATTGATTCGTGGTTGTTTTCCCGACCTTAATCCGGTAAGTTTCCTTGTTAATTTCTGATAAATTCCCTTTGATTTACCTCTTTATTTTCTCTTAATTGGTGGGCTGTCTTAGCCCCATTTTTCTGGCCTAATTCCTTTAAATCTCTGAGCATGCACTCATGGGATTGTTGTGATCACCATGCGCTCTTTAATTTATGGCCTCAGGTTGCAGGTCCCACGAGCCACTTGTGACCCATATTTTGACCCGACTATGTTTATAGCATCATGGGTACCGTTGGCTTCATATTAATGAGTAGTATATTGTGTTGATAGTGTGTTCACAATTCGAGGTTTCTTGGAGCAATTTGATCTTGGATGACGTTGTTCCAATGGCTAGTCATCGGATGATAGGTAAGTTACGGTCTTCCCTACCTTAGACTTTGCGTATATATGTTATAATTGCATTAATTATTATCCTCGGGTGGGTTATTCTAGGTTGGTACCCTAAACCTTGTCAGTCGCTTTTGTCCATTTATTTCTTACATTGTTTGTAGTACTCAATGTAGTATTGTTATATTACCTGTGTGGCTCCATGTGGCACCATATGGCCTTTGTATAAGCCTTTCGACCATAGATGATGGGATATTTAGAAATGCCCATGAGTCCCGGATATCATGATGTTACTTTAGACTGGATATCTTTGTTGTAGAGTCGATTGTGCCTGTGCAGGGCCGATAGGTTGTTTGTGAGTCATTGGGATAATTTATTGTTTGCGAGCATATCATTCATGTAAAGGATTTTCTTCATGTTTTAATATTGTTTCAGCTTTGGGCCTATTATAAACTATTTTCTAAATGTTGCATGGCCCCAAGGGCCTATTTTTGGTAAAAATGATTATAAAAGGATTTTGGAACTAATTTTATGGTCTTCTTGGGGTAAAGAAGATATTATGATGATTTTATCACCAATTTTCACACTGATACTAGACTCGGTTGTGCTATAGCACTAGACATAGCGCACAGTAGTGCCAGCCACCCCCTTTTCACTTGGCCTTTGCCTGCGCATCGCCTGGGCCGCGTGCGCATGACCGTGTGCATAGTGGCTAGCGTGTATGTATGCTAGGAAGCGCATGGCTTGGTTAATGCCTGGTCTATGCATGCGCTTACGCCCGGCCACGTGCGCCTGGAATCTGGTAGCCTATATCTTGCCCACCTCCTTGTTTTTAAATTCTTTTAAACCAAACTTTGTTCCACCATTGAAACCAGCTCCCAAAACACCATTTCTTCACCTCTGATCATCCAAATTCTTGGAAAAGGATTATTATTGATTCGTGGTTGTTTTCCCGCCTTAATCCGGTAAGTTTCCTTGTTAATTTTTGGTAAATTCCCTTTGATTTCCCTCTTTGTTTTCTCTTAATTGGTGGGCTATTTTAGCCCCATTTTTCTGGCCCAATTCCTTTAATTCTCTGAGAATGCACTCATGAGATTGTTGTGCTCACCATGCGCTCTTTCATTTTCAGCCTCGGGATGCGGCACCCACGGGCCACTTGTGACTCAGATTTCGATTCGGCTATGTTTATAGCATTATAGGTATCGTTGGCTTCATCTTGATGAGTAGTATATTGTGTTGATAGTGTGTTCGCAATTTGGGGCTTCCCGAAGCAGTTCGGGCTTGGATGGCATTTTTTCAGCTACTAATCATCGGATGACAGGTAGGTTACGATCTTCCCTACCTTAGACTTTGCATATATAAGCTATAATTACACCAATTAGTATCCTTGGGTGGGTTCTTCTAGGTTGGTACCCCAGACCTTTTCTATCTCTTCGGTCCATTTATTTCTTACGTTGTTTGTAGTACTCGATGTAGTATTGTTATATTATTCATGTGGCCCCGTGTGGTCTTTGTATAAGCATTTGGAGGATAGACGGTGGGATATTTTGGAATGTCCGCGAGTCCCAGACATTGTGATGTTACTTTAGGCTGGATATCTATGTTGTAGAGCTTATTGTGCCTGTGCAGGGCCAATAGGTTATTTATGAGCCATTGGGCTAATCTATTGTTCGCGAGCATATCATTCATGTAAAGGATTTCCTGCATGTTTTACTACTATTTCAGCTTCGGGCCTATCATGTCACGCCCCTAACAAAGGGAAGCACGACTGGAACTTGATACCTTATTTGACCGAGTTAGCCACTAAAACATAGTAGCTGACTAAACTGTGAGCCCAAAAGGTCGGGTAGCATAACATCTAAAATACCAAGCCTAGATCATTAAGGTCATAACCTGAATGACAACAAGTCATACAGACAAAGGTAGACAAAAAAATAATAATGAAATATTAGCTAGCCGACGAGGCCGCAACTGAAGACATACATACATACATATACATACATTCCAAACCTATGGGGCTGGAGACTGGAAGCTGCAAAAAGAAACCCATAATACCATGTCCACAATAGCCCCTAAGAGTGCCATAAAGACTGGTCAGGACAAGTCCCCGACTATGCACAAACTGTACAACAAAAGTAAACATCCTCTGATAGCCCCAGGAAGAGGTGGAGCTTACCAACTCACATTTGAAACCCAAATCCTAGCAGAGGGGTCGATCACAATCCCTACCTGGACCTACACGCACGAAACAAAATGCAGTGTCCCCAGGCAATGGGACGTCAGTACGAATAAAAAAGTACTGGTATGTAAGGCAGAGAGTAGAATCATAAATAGCTGTTGTAAAAAGGGTAATAGAGATACCACCTAAAACTGAAACTCTGATAGCCTCCATAGCCGACATCTGACCTTATATAAATTAAATATGTATGGTATGCTCGCATAATTGTATGTCATGAATACATATATATAGATGCAAATGCATGTAATACCAAACCAAGTGCTAGCAATGGTGGTGTCTTCCGATAGCTAACTGGTATCATAACTGCCAACTCGTGGCCATCTGTATCTCATACGTATAAATATAGGCAATAGGCTCCATACCTCCCGATTATAGCTTGAGAGTTGGATGCATAGCATGTCATGTCATGGATGCATAATGCACGTATGTCATCATAATTATGTTGCCAATCTTGTCCCATTGTTACTCTTGTTATCATAATCTCGTAATTACTTTCATATAACATGTAAAATCCTCGTAGAACCTTATGTGCTATTAGAATAGATTTGAACACTTAACTCGACTTTAGAAAGGTAACTTAAACCTGAGGATGTTCATAAAGAGTTTATGGTGCTTCACTTAGTTTCTATATATGTTTACTTAATAGTTTGTAAAGGAAAGTATTTCAAAAACCATGTCCTTTGGTCGTTTAAAAATACAAGTTACATTTGAGAGTTTTAAAAATCGACGTATTATTTTAAAGTTTTTTGAAAATCATTTTAGCGAGAAAGGAGGGCTGGTTGCAAATTCTTAATGTTCCTTTGCAATTAAGTCACAACACCCAAAGAAAAATAAGAACTCCTACATATAGACATATAGTTAAGGAAGTCGACAAAATAATATATATATGTCGAATATCCTATATAACCGAATGAGTGGAATATCACCATAATAATACCATAAAAATACTTCAGCTGAAATTCCAATACCTTTCACAGAAAGTCTTTCTAGCAGTAGAATAGTAAAATATCGCATTTGACGATTTAGGAATTTTCTGAAATTCGTGCTCAAAAGAAGGACAACACTTAGCCTTAACATACCTTTCCAACGAACGTCCGAATTCTTACAGTTCCTTCATGAAAGTTGTTCATTATGTCCTAATCTTTGCAAATACTATATACGCAGCTTATACACACCTAAACATAGTTTATAATTAAGCTTTAATCGGCAGATTTACCGTAGGATCATAACTTGACGAAACGTCCGTAGAACTTTATAAAAATGATCATAAAAGAGCCCCAAGATGGTTACCTTAGCAAACCAAGTGTAAATATTGAAGAATCACCAATAAATACCAAGTCCTATGTACTGAAACTAGCTCCAAACGTGGCATATCGAAGGGGAAAATGGTTGCCACGCGTAGAGATCACATTTCTAGGCACGGGAGCAACTTTAGCGATAAAATCACCAAAAACGCACCTTGATCACACAAGAACTGTTTTGTAACCCTCTCCTATGTTTCTCCCTATTTCAGAACTGTTTTTAGAATGTTTTCACGACTTAAAACGTCAATAGACAAATATATTTAATCTTGACCCGACCCGGTTTGCGACCCGGTTTCAGCACAGATAGTTCATGGTAAAATAGTCATAACTCTTTACTCCAAGATCGGTTTGACATAAGGTTTTATACGTTGAAAACTAGACTTGTATACCTTCGATTTGGTAGGTAGGAGGCCCTCTAAATCTTCATATATTGCGAGAAAAGCTCCAATACATTTTACCTAAAGTTCATAAAATTTATTAAAGAAACTTACTATAACTTTTGCCGACTTTTATTTCGCAACTTACTTGACTTCAAAACTTAATATACGATATTGAGAAATTATAATACGTCATAATACATCCTTCTTAGGATATTATACACTCTTAGTCTTACCCTGAAGCTACGGGTTAATTTAAACTTTCCAAACGAGCGAGGTGGTACACGAGGCATTTCTTTAACTCAAACCTTTGTTTAAGGGCTATCCTTGACCTAAAACTTTAGTTTAATTCTTTGATATTACTACTCATTTGCAACCTTATTCTCCTTACATGCCACACCAAATCATATACACCTTATACACTCATGTCACGCTACGTATATTATACAAAAAAAAATATGGGGTCTCACATATCATAAACGATTTTCTATACTTTGCATGGCCCCGAGGGTCCGTTTTTGGTAAAGATGATTATAAAAGGAATTTGGAACTGATTTTATGGATATTCTTAGGGTAAAGAAGATATTATGATGATTTTATCACTGATTTTCATATTGATACTAGACTCGGCTGTGTCGTAGCATTGGACATGTTTTCACTATGGATTTAGACTCGAATATACTTTTGGCACCCTTTTATGGGGGTTTTGAGAATGTGATTTCTAATATAGACCCATGATACATGTCGCGCACCCTGTTTAGAGGTTTTGAGATTTCTTCAACAAATTTAGACCCGAATAGACTCTAGCATATATTTTGAGATTTTGGTTACTACTTTTGATCCGGATACACTCCAAATGATTATATTGAGATTCACATTTTAGTATGTGGTCACAGACCTCCATGGACCTTACCGATCCATACCACATGCTATGTGTCGAGTGTGTCGTAGGAGGGGTATATGGTATAGTTGATGTATACGGGTCGTGTCCTTCCATGGATCCTACCTACTGGGCCTATCAGTGACGGAGGAGGTACATACTTGGTTACTATCACACTGATTCCATCATATTTTATCATCATGCATATTGTATTCGGATCCTCCCTTGTTTGCTTTGTGCTCAGTGTATGCTCCGGTAGTATGGGATGTCGGATGATTTGTTTTCAATTAATTATTTTTCTCGGGTGTATGGGCACCCGTTGGGACTATAGGTAGATTATTGCTTATATCTTATTATAGAGCTTGTTATGGCCTTTGATTATTGGTGGATTAGTGGATTCTAGCCTGTTGAGGTTCTGATTAGTTGGACTTTTGGTCATTGACTGATTAG
Organism: Jaltomata sinuosa; assembly: GCA_003996215.1. Taxonomy (NCBI): domain Eukaryota; kingdom Viridiplantae; phylum Streptophyta; class Magnoliopsida; order Solanales; family Solanaceae; genus Jaltomata; species Jaltomata sinuosa. The sequence continues at coordinate 745,465 of QJPP01000702.1, forward strand.
TGGGTCCTATATTATTGAGGCACTGTTTATGTGGCCTTCTGAGCAGTTGTAGGTTAGCGGATTCTATCCTTTATCGTGGTGCTGATTAGTGGTTTTTGTTCTTTGTGGCGTAGCTTATTCCATCCTAGGGTTGTACTTATGAGGTGGAGTTTGTTCTGTTCTTATCTTGAAGTTGGGTTTTTAGCATGATTTCATTAAGTATATTGCTTCTAGCTTGAGTATGTTTAATTGCTTCCTTTCTTCCCTTTTTACTTAAGGTTACCGGCATACCGCCATCTTTCTAAACTCTCTCTTTATATATATTGTTGCTGAAAGGACTCCAGGTGTGTTCTTCTTTCCTTCACCTATGTTCTGTGTTGTATATATATTTTCTATGGCTATCATATAATTTTTGTATTTCTTATTGACTTCTATCCGAGCTAGTTTTCATGTGCTTTCTCTATTACTTCTGTGACTGGTTTTTTGTTATTTGCTATTTACTGCCTTTATATATTATATGTGCTCAGTCGGCTAATGATGCATAATGGGTACCTGTTGCTTAGAAATTGCTACTCATACTATACTTATGCATCTTTCTGGTACAGATTCTAGTTTGAGCCTGTGTCATTGATCATGTGGAGACTCGTGCAGCTTTGGATATTCGAGACTAGGGTGAGCTCCTGCCGACCGGGGCTTGACCACATCTCATCTCTTGGCACTGTTACTCTTTGTTTATTCGGAGATAGTTGTATTTACTATTTTGTTATCTCTAGCACTTTGTATTTTATTAGAGGCTCTTATACTTTCGATACTAGGTCTTTGGGTTGGTGTAGTTTCCTTATGTTTTTATATTCAAGTTGTTGCTTCTGTGCTGTTCTCTTTTATATCTACTTCCACTTATTTTTTCTTATTGTGCGTATTAGTTTAGGTAGTATCTCATTACTAACCATTTTCGGCAACGGGGATTGGTTTGCCTACTGGGAGACCATCATGACCTGAGAAATCAGGTCGTGACAATTGGGATTGAATTGCAATTTATCGAATAAGAATTTCTGGACGAAGAAGAAGAATTTTGTCGAAGAATTCCTACATATTTTAATAATTTGGGTAACTTTGAAAGTGAATCTGTTTGAATTATGAAAGAGTAAAAAATGGTTGTTGGAAAGATATGGGGGACAACTGATATCCTTTTTTAACTGTCAGCTTTTTTAGGGATGTTGTTTTCCAATATATTAAAAACTTTTACCCTTTTTTACTATTTTGTTAGGCAATGTTTAAAATCTATTGTTATGTATTACAAAGTAACAAGTATTGGTATGACTTGTAATAATTAATCTAATATCGTAGATATGTATTTTTTTCTCTTTTCTATCCCTATAGCGCAAGGTACTTTTTGATAAGGTTGAACTTATTTTGCTCTTAATAATTTCATAGCCTCACAGTGATCTATTTGAGATATACTTGATAGAATTGCCAACGTGAGTGTAAAGTTTTGATCACCTTTTATGAATGACTTTGGTCGTCTTTCTAGAGCACTTATGAGACTCTAGTTGCATGCATTACCATAAAGGCACGTTGATAGTATTACGTATGTTGCTTAAATAATAGATATGGTATGTGTTATGGGGGTCTCAACTTATATCCATTCAGTTCAAAAGTACTTCACTTTATGGATATTAGTTGTTACCTCATTTCACTATGTGTTAATTCAAAATCGAAAGATATTGATACTTAAGTACATGTTTCTTTTTTTTTCCCAGAATTTATTTTTATTCTTTATCTTTCCATTAGTGAGAGATTGTAACACTAATCCTATCCGTTATTTATTTTTATAATGCAAAGAATAAAAAGAAAAACATATATATTTCAAAGGAGTTGAACATATACATATATGTTATGTAGGGGATGAACATATTTTGTTCCAACTGTAAATTCTGTAAAAAAATGTGATTGTAACGACCCTCACAGTCATTATAGGGTAGTTAGGACTATAGGTATCCTGTTAAAGTTTTTCTAGTGAATTGAGTTAATAAAATCTCAAGTTGGGGTGGTTTAAGACTAAAATATGGTGTTGTGTGTATTAGTAGTAAATTTTGATTCATGGTATTATGTTTTAAAGTATCATGTTCTGTTAGGGGGCGACCTAGTAATCTGAACCTCCGTAGGATATTCTAAGACTACAACTAAATTCGTAGCATGTAATTTTAGTGATTGCCGCATTGGGACTATTTCGTGATGTCTTAAGTTTAAAAAGTGTATTGCAAAAAGGGGCTGCTGAACAGATTTTTCAAGCTACTGATTCAGGCATCGTGTAATGACTCTTTAGGTCATTTTCTCTATTTTCTTATTTTTCTATATTGTGAGCTTTCCCACAGTGGCTACAGGTCATTTGTGACTTACTGGGAATGACAGTTCGATTCTTGGGCAGTTAATTTGTGTTTTAAGCCTATTTTCCTATTTTGAAACTCTTTAAGTTAGAAGAGTTAACTTTGGTCAATATTCAGAGAAAATGGGCTCAAATGGAAATTACGGCAGCGTTGTTAGCTCTGAAACATTAACTTTGGGCTAATGGGACCTTTGGTTCGGATTCTGAGGCTTTCGGACTCATTTTGGGCTATCAGGTTACTTTTGGTTAAATGTTGATTTTTGGGTATGGGGTCAACTTTTCATCGAAATGATGTCCGTTGGAAATTTCATTGATTTTGTTGAGTCTAAAATATCATTTTTGGTAGGGTAGCATAGTTCATTTGCGTATGCGGGACCCCAGATAAATTTTGAGTGAGCATCCGAGCATTATTGAATTGTTGATTTTGCTGGTTTTTTGCAGTAGCTAGTGCAGCAAAACCCAACCCTTTGCCAATGAAGGGGGTTGGCCGCGTTTGTGAGGCCACCTACGCGGCAGAGCCATCTTATCCGCGATGAAGAAGCGCCTAGCCCTGACTTCCTTTCCTCTTTGCATATGCAAGGGTCAGGCTGCATATGCACTGCCCTCACTGCATCCGCGAAGGGCAAATTGCTGGCAGTATATATTGTTCCTTCTTCATTTTAAAACATTCCAAAATCGATTTTCACCATTGTTGAAGAGCTTCTTCACCCAAATTCAGTTTGGGATCAAAAAAGGGTGTTAAGGGTGGTAAGTTCTCATCCATGATCATTTTCCCGTCTTCAAATTGTATGTTTTCGGCCCCTTATTTTGTTAAATTCTCAATTTCAATTCTTGTTGATTCCTCTAAGTTTGAGCTGATTTGGGCTCAATTTTTGAGCTATTTTTTTTTTTGCTAAATAATTTTGGCATGTGATCCTTATCCCACGAGAAACATTTTTTCCAGTCTAGTTTTTGAAATTCGTATGCAGGCCTCACGGGGGATTCTTCACCCGATTTTTGGCCTAAATTGTAAAATAACAATATGGATTTCATTGTTCATATTTTAACACGTAGATCATTATTATGATAGCGTGGTAGCATTCAAAAGCTACCCTGAAAGGAAAAGCTCCGGATTAGTAGGTGTGAGCGCGCGTCTTCAGCTACTAGGTAGGTAACATCATACCTACTTCTAGACTAGCTTGTTTAAGGGATTTGTATGGTATTGTGCTAATTGTTGGTGGAATTATGTGTTGTGAATACCATTATTTTATCAATTATAATCCTTATAGCCGATTTAGGTGATTTAGTATAGAATCGGGATTTGGGATTCTTAGCTTACATATCGGGTAGTTGCTTTCTTAAGGTGAGGTCTTGGGGACTTGGACCTAGTCTAGCACTTCTCATTGTAATTCGGTGCTTTTCTTACCATTGAATCTTGGAATTTTATTGCTTGACCTGGTTAGTTATCGTTATGGTTATCGGTTTAGCTCCACCTTGTTATCAAAGTTATCACTTGATTAACTTCGGTCATGTTGTTAAATTTGGCTTAAAAACATAGTTTCTGGAAAAAAATGGGAGCTTGGTCTAACTAAATGATTTGGGTTTTTATTAAGGGAAAATAGGTTAGTTTAATTCTGATTCGAGTCTGGCATTCATATTTACTTGTTATATTATATCTGGTTTGAGTATGGGATTCATATTTACTTTTCATGTTATATTTGATTCGAGCGTGGCATTCATATTTACTTGTCATATTATATCATGTTCGAGTCTGGCATTCATATTTACTTATTATATCATAACCATTTTGAGTCCGGGTCTTGCATGTTCATTAAATAAACCTCGGCCCAAGTTTGGTCACTTGCTATTCTAATTTACATCTAGGGGTGTGGTTAGAGTCCTGCGTATATCACTTCCCTGGGCACCTATGTTTTTATTTAGGTTCATTTCCTTGTTAGGATTGGTCGGTATTAGGTGACTTTTTAGTTTTTTGCATCCATCCGGATTATGGGGGTTCGCTCGGGTTATTGCTTATTCATGTATGTTCCTTTCAAACTTATGGGGGTTTGGTTAGGTTATAGCTAGGTCACTTTACTTTGCCATACTTTACTTCTTTTATCCTCTATGAGTGAACTGCTTTTTCTTTCCCCTATGGTACCTAGGTATGACCTGTTATTCATTTTCTAACCCCTCTTCTCTTACTTTTTTAGTATACTCGCACTTTGTTATTCTTTTATCTTATTTGAGCTTAGTCAGCCTATGATGCCTACTGGGTACCGCGTGTTTTAGTACTCATGCTACACTTTGCATCTTTTCTCTGGTGCAGACCCTAGCACGAGTTATCATCGTTTATATTGTCCTAGTGTTGTATTGCTGATTTGAAGATCCAGGGTGAACTTCTGGCATTTGAAGCTGATGTATTTCCTTCTATTTTGGGATTAGTCCCATTTTTGTATATTCAGAAATTGCCTTGTATATTTTGCATCTATCTAGTACTCCATATGTCATTGCAACTTTTGTACCTATCGACACCAGGTCTTGGGGGATTTTATGTATACTTTGCATCTTTCCCTCTCTATTATATTATGACTTCTTACGCTTATTATCCCTATTTGAGTATTTGTTCTTCCGCTTTTACCTCATTCTCACGGTAGCCCATTACACGTTGTTTAGAGCTAAGAGCCTGGCTTACCTACTAGTAGGGTATAGTAGGTGTCATCATGACCCGAGTATAAGAAAAAATATCTAGTAGGGTCTTTTGGATCGATATGATGATGTTCATATCCTATTTGCGGGAGGCTATAAGGCATTCTTAGAAAAATCCCATCTTTTTGATTCTATACCATGCGTCCTAGACTTTTATCAACTTTTAAATATTGTTTGTTTCATTCTTTCTCAGATGTTTAGGATGAGGGCTACCGCGGCTGAGAGCGAGGCCCCCACGCCAGTAGTTAGGGCCTTAGTTTGGGGCAGAGGTAGAGGTTGCCCCGAGGTTGAGGTTGAGCTTGAGCTGCAGCACTGGCACGGTGCCAGGCTAGAGAGCCATCACCAGAGCTTGTCTATGATCAGAGACCTGAGGTTTCTCCAGAGATAGCACCAGAGGATCTACCACCTTAGCAGCCAGTGGGGCAGGGATCAGACCAGCCTCCACCCATACCTGCAGTTTCATCGGCACTTCAGGCAGCTATAGCTCAGCTCTTGAGTGCCTTGGGAGGCATGCCGTAGACTTCAGCTCACGGACAGGCCTAGGGTATTTAAGGTGCAAGAGCGCAGCCTGCCACTATGGCTCCCTATATCGAGGTACAACCTGTCCAGCTAGTTGCTTCTCCAGTGGCAGTTCAACCAGTCATGACTTTTGAGGAGAAGAAAATGTTGGGTCAGTTTCTCAGATTGGCACCTCAAAGATTTACAGGCTCCCCAGGAGAGGATGCGTAGGAATTTCTTACTTGTTACCAAGAGAGGTTTCATAACCTTTCCCTAGTGGAGTCCCATGGGGCAGAATACACCGCTTTTCAACTGGATGTCCTAGAGACATAGTGGTGGAGAGCTTATTCAGAGATTAGACCATCGGGGTCTCCTTCTATGACTTAGGCACAGTTCTCCGAGGCATTCTTGGGGAATCATATACCTCGCAACTAGTGTGAGAGACTTTGGAATGCATTATCAAAGTTGGAGCAGGATTCTATGATTGTGGCAGAGTATGAGTTGAGGTTCCACGAGCTATCTAGACATGACACGATGATTCTACCTACCGAGCATGAGAGGGTGCGTTGCTTTGTCAGAGGGTTAAGGCTTCATCTTTGCCTAGCTACGAAGAGTATAGTATCTTTGGGCTAGTCCTTTTTAGATGTGGTTGATCATGCCCATATCATCAAGAGCATTCATCACGAGGCCCAAGGGGGCAGCGATAAGAGGCCTTGTCATAAAGGCAGCTACAGTGGTTCCCAGTTCCGTGGTAGGGGTTCTTTTTGTAGAGGTCAGTAGCAGCGGTATTTTTAGCCTAGAAGGCCCGTGCAGGCCTCACTTCAGCTTTTTGATGGTAGTCAGCCTAGGTATAGCGGTCAGAGCTCTGGTCAGTATTTGCGGGGTTCACATTCCTGGTCTTCCAACTGTGGTGGTCTTTTTGGTTCAGTAGGTACTTCTCAGCAGGGTAGGGATCCTCATGTTATGATTATGGGGAGTTTGGTCACTATTCTCAAGATTTTCCTTGATGTAAGATGGTCAATCTTTCGGCAGTGACTCAGCCTTTTGGAGCAGTACTGCCACTGGCTAGAGGTGTTACTCAAAGAGGTAGGGGTACTCGTGGTGGTGCTTAGCCGAGTAGGATCGATGGTCATACTGGTGCTCAGCCTAGTGGTGGGCGCAGTCAGTTATATGTCGTGCCAGGTAGACCAGAGCCAAAGGCTACAGATGTGGTGATTATAGGTATGATTTAAGTCTGTCATCTACTAGCATCTATTTTATTTGATCTAGGCTCTAATATTCCTATATGTCTGCTTACTTTGCTTCTCGGTTGGGATTGTCTAGCAAGCCTTTGCCGGTGCCTATGAGTGTATTTACTCCTGTAGGTGATTCTTTAGTAGTGGATCAGGTATTTAGATCTTGTGTTGTGACTATTCGAGAGTATGACACTTGGGAGGATCTTGTTGTACTTGATATGATTGATTTTGATGTTATTCTAGGCATGGAATGGTTATCCCCTTATCATGAAGTATTGGATTTCTTCACCAAGATTCTTACCTTATACATGCCTGGCATAGCCCTAGTTGTGTGGAAAGGTTTTATTAGTCACGCACTGATAGGGATCATTTCTTACATTCAGGCTAAGAGTTTGGTGTTAAAGGGGTGTCTAGCCTATCTTGCTTATGTCCATGATGCTAGCTCTGACATTCCCTTGCTTGATTCTTCTCCCGTGTTTGTGAGTTTGTGGATGTATTTCCTACTAACTTACTTGGCCTCCTGCTTGAGCGTGATATAGACTTTGCTATTGATGTCGAGCTGGGCACCAAGCCTATTTCTATTCCACCTTACTGTATGTCTTCTGCTGAATTGAAGAATCTTAGTGTTCAGCTTCAAAACCTTCTGGGTAAAGGTTTCATTCAGCCGAGTGTTTCTCCGTTAGGTGCTTTTGTCCTTTTTGTGAAGAAAAAGGATGGCACTATGCGTATGTGCATCAATTATCGGCAGCTGAATAAGATGACAATTAAGAATAAGCATTCAATATCGCGCATTGATGACCTATTTGATCAGCTTTAGGGTGCATCCATATATTTTTTGTGATTGATTTAAGATTTGGATACCATTAGGTGAGGATTCTGGTAGCGGACATCCCTAAGACAGCTTTCAGGACTCTCTACAGCCATTATGAGTTCCTGGTGATGTCTTTTGGGTTGACCAATGCCCTAGCAGCGTTCATGGACTTGATGAACCGCATGTTCAGGTTGTATTTGATTTCTTTTGTGATTGCATTCATTGATGACATCCTTGTATATTCGATGAGTAGGGAGGAGCACGAACAGCATTTGAGGATTGTGCTCTAGACTTTGAGAGATTAGTGACTTTATGCCAAGTTTTCAAAGTGTGAGTTCTGGATTGATTTTGTAGAATTCTTAAGGGACGTGGTGTCCAAGGATGAGATTATAGTAGACCCAGCAAAGAATGAGATAGTTCATGATTGGGCTAAGCCCTCTTTTCCTACTGAGGTCCACAGTTTTGTTGTGTTAGCTGGTTACTACAGATGGTTAGTAGAGGATTATCTTCCATTACAGCACCTTTGACTAGACTGACTAGGAAGGATGTCTTATTTTAGTGGTCTGATGAGCATGAGGCAAGCTTTCTAAAGCTCAAGGCCTTGTTGACTACAACTTCTATATTGACTCTTCAAGTTGAAGGACAAGGGTTTACAGTTTATTGTGATGCATCGGGTGTCAATTTGGGTTGTGTTCTGATGCAGCAGGGTCGAGTGATAGCATATGCTTCTATACAGTTGAATGTGCATGAGCGCAACTACCCCATCCATGACTTGGAGTTGGCGGTGGTAATTTTTGCGCTTAAGATTTCGAGACATTACTTGTATTAGGTGCATTGTGAGATATTCACTGACCATCATAGCCTTCAGTACATTCTAATCTAGAAGGATCTTAATTCGAGGCAGCGGAGATGGCTTGAGTTGCTGAAGGACTATGATACCTTCATTCTTTACCATTTGGGTGAGGCAAATATGGTAGCGGATGCCTTGAGCCAAAAGGCGGTAAGTATGAGAAGTTTAGATTTCCTATCAATTTCAGAGAGACCATTGGCGTTGTACATCTTGTCCTTAGCCAATAGTTTGGTTTGACTTTACATCTCTAACCCAGGGAGAATTCTTACCCAAGTTGAGGCTCAGTCTACATTGTTGAAGTAGATTCAAGAGCGACAGTTTGAGGGTAGTCGACTTTGTGAACTTCATGACCAGGTGTTGAGGGGCATGGCTGGGAAGGCCGCCTTAGATTCAGAGGGTGTTTTGAGATTCAAGGGTCATATTTGTGTTCTGAGGGTTGGTGACTTGATTCAGTTGATATTGCAGGAGGCTCATTCTTCTAGATATTTCATTCATACTAGGGCAGCAAAGATGTATAGGGACTTGAGACAGCATTACTGGTGGAGCAAGATGAAAAGGGATATAGTGGAGTTTGTATCTCGGTGCTTAAACTATCAGCAGGTGAAGTCCGAGCACTTAAGACCTAGTGGTTTTTTAGAGATTACCCATTCTTGAGTGGAAGTGGAAGAGGATTACTATGGATTTTGTGATTAGATTGTCGCATACATTTCGGGGTTTTATACCATTTAGGGAATTATGGATCAGTTTACTAAGTCTACTTACTTGCTACCCGTTCAGTCTTCTTCAGTGTGAGAGGTTGGCTTAGATCTATGTGCAAGAGATAGTCCATTTTGACATTGTGTTGGTATCTATTATTTCAAATAGAGGTACCCATTTCACCTCTCACTTTTGGAGGGACTTTTCAGAAGGAGTTGGGTACTCGGATTGACCTCAGTACACCATTTCATCCGCCGACTGATGGCCAGTCCAAGCAGACTATTCAGGTTCTAGAGGACATGCTCTGTGCTTGTGTTATGGATTTTGGGGTCAGTGGGACCAGTTTCTAGCCTTGGTGGAGTTTTCTTAGAATAACAGCTACCATTCAAATATTCAGATGGCTTCTTTTGAGGCTTTGTATGGTAGACAATGTAGGTTTTCTATTGGGTCATTTGATGCTTTTAAGGCCAGGCTGCAGGGTATTGATTTGTTGCGAGAGTCCTTGGATCAGATCCGGGTGATTCAGGATAGACTTCGAGCAGCACAGAGCAGACAGAAGAGTTATACTAACTGTATGCATTATGCTTTAGAGTTTTGGGTTAGTGATCATGTGTTCCTTTGAGTGTCACCCATGAAGGGTGTGATGAGATTCAGGAAGAGGGGAAAGCTTAGTCCCAGGTATATCGGGCCGTTTGAGATTCTTTAGCGAGTTGATGATGTTGCTTATGAGTTAGCCTTGCCTCCAGCTTTTTTTGCTATTCACCCTGTTTTCTATGTGTCGATGCATCACCGTTACATTCTGGATGAGTCTCACATGCTGCAGTGGAATTCAGTTCAGTTAGATGATCGTTTGACTTTTAAGGAGGAGCTGATAAGTTGGTAATCTACTAACTTATTGAGCCGTTATTCATGAATTATCGTCATGTTTTGATGTAATTTAGAGGTACTTATTGCCTCTATTATCTTAAATGCACGTACTCTTAGTCAATTGAAGGAAGGAAGGGATTTGAACACAAAAGAGCTTAAAATGGAAGTTGAAGAACATGGATGATCGGAAGGTCAAGGATCTGCTAAGATGGGCGAAGGGACATGCGAGCAGCAAGAGAGCACCTGTTTTTCGTAGGTGCCAATGAATACGAGAGTTCAGATACTACTTGAGCAGCCAGCCATATGTGAGTCATATATCTTAAGGGCAAATGCCCCTTCCTTCGCACCTAACATTGCAAGTACTTGGACAATATTGCCAAGAAGATTGGGCACCTGCGAGCCGCAAGCCCCAAGAGGCGGCCACAGGTGCCTTTGCCCCTTGTTTTGCACATGCTCCAAAGGGAAATTCTGTCCAAATATGTATGACATAATTGGAAAGGTTCCAAAATGCTTTTAGGGATTTGTACCAAGTATATACAGCAGGTTTTACTTTCCCAAGGAATATAGTTGATAGAGTACAATTTTTATCTTCTTCTTCTCTAGTGAAAAACACCATTGAAAAAAATTTGGAGCTTGGAAATTGGATTTAGCTTTCAAAATGAATGGAATTTTGGAAAACCCAATTGGTATCTTCTCTTATTCCTTCATTATGAGTAGTTAAACTGAATTCTAGGAGTGTGTGCATGATAGGTGTTTGAATTTGGGAATGGGTATTGATTATTTGTACTTATAATTGATTATTAAGTATGGGTCTATTGAATTCTTCATGTTTTAACTATAAAATTGATGGTTGCAAACATTGATTTAGCTTATTATTATGTGTTTGCTTGAAGAAGGAGTTCATAAATTGGGTAAGAGTTCAATAGTGGGGATTTGGGATTTCCGCCACAAATTGAGGCTAGAAATAGCTTGATTATAGGAAATTCCCACCTAAGAGTCAAATCTAAAGATAGTTTGATTCACCTAAGAAATAATTGGTTGGTTTGATGTCAAACTATGGGGCTTAAAAAAGACCATAGTAAATATACTTCGTAGGTTGAAAAACTACTAAGTATAGCTTAAACCAAGCTACCCATGCCATTATTTGAAAGTTACTTGATTAATCAACCCATATCCCATTGTAAGACCCCATCCAAAGCACACTCCTAGTCTTCCAACTCTTGATTAAACCAATTGTGTTCATGTTCTTTTTTGCTACATTTTGAATTGTGATTTCCCAAAACCTTTTCCCCTAATTTTACTTTTGCTTATTTGAACAATTGCTTACTCTAGTGAATTGATATTAAATGTTTAGTGGTAAGTCATTATATCATTCTCCATGGATTCGACCCCGACATTCGTTGGGTACTTATTGTTTTGCTTGGCAACTGTTACCACCTCCTTCAAGAGAGTGCTTTTGAACGTCATCAGGAGCCAGTAGCCATTTTATCTTGGGATGTTAGACGGTTGAGGTCCAGGGATATTCCTATGCTTAAGGTTGAGTGGAGGCATTATCCTATCGAGGAGGCCACCTGGGAGACTGAGCATGACATGTGGGCCCAGTATCCTCACCTATTCCAACATTCAGGTACTACCCTCTTCTTGACTTTTGAGGATGAAAGTCCTTTTAGTAGTCGATGTTGTAATGACCTTTTAGGTAATTTTCTCTATTCTCTTGTTTTTCCATGTTTCGGGCTTTCCCGTAGGGGCTACAGGTCATTTGTGACTTGTCAAGACTGACGGTTTGGTTCCTGGGTAGTTCATTTGTGTTTTAAGCCTATTTTCCTGTTTTGAAACTCTTTAAGTTGGAAGAGTTGACTTTGGTAAATATTCGAAGAAGACGAACTAGGATGGAAATTTTTGTCAGTGATATTAGCTTTGGAATGTTGACATTGGACTAGCGGGACCTTTGGTTCAGGTCCCGAAGCTTCTGGACTTATTTTGGGCTATTGAGTTACTTTTGGCTAAATGTTGGTTTTTTGGTGCGAGGCCCACTTTTCCTCTAACCGATCTCCATTGGAAATTTTGTCAATTCCTTTGAGTCTGAACTATCATTTTTGATAGGGTAGCATAGTTCGTCTGTGTATGCGCGGCCTCGGATGAATTTTGAGGGTCCATCCAAGTACTTTTGAGTTGTTGGTGTTGCTAGTTTTTTCCAGAAGCTAGTGCAGCAAAACCAAACCCTTCGCATATGCGGGAGATTGACCGCGTTCGTGAGGCTCCCTACGCTGTGGAGACATCACGTCTGTGATTAAGGGGAACATGGCCTCAAATCCCTTTCCTCTTTGCATATGCGAGGGTCAGGCCGTGTATATGGTGGTCTCCCTGCGTTCGCGAAGGGCAAGTCGCTAACAGTATATATTATTATTCCTTCTTCATTTTAAAACACTCCAAAACCGATTTTCACCATTGTTGAAGAGCTTCTTCACCCAAATTTAGTGTGGGATCATAAGGGGGTTTTGAGGTGGTAAATTCTCATCTTTGATCATTCACCCGTCTTTAAATTGTAAGTTTTCGGCCCTTATTTTGTTAAATTCTCAATTTCAATTCTTGTTGACTCCTCTAAGTTGGGGCTGATTTGGGCTCGATTTTTGAGATGTTTTTTGCTCAATATTTTTGGCATGTGGTCCTTGTCCCACGAGGGACATTTTTTCCAACCTAGTTTTCCAAATTCGCATGCGGGCCCCACAGGTGATTCTTCACCCGATTTTTGGTCTGAATTGTAAAATTACAGTATGGGTATCACTGTTCATATTTTAGTGCATAGATCATTATTATGATAGTGTGGCAATAGTCAGAGGCAACCCAGAAAGGAAAAGCTCTGGATTAGTGAATGTGTGCGCGCGTGTTCGGCTTCCAAGTAAGTTATGACTTACTTACTTCTAGACCAGCTCGTTTAAGATATTTGTATGGTATTGTCCTAATTATTAGTGGGATTATGTGGTTTGAATACCATTATTTAGGCAATTATAATCTTTGAAGCCAGCTTAGGTGATTTAGTGTAGAATCGGGATTTGGGATCCTTAGCTTAAGTATCGGGTAGTTGCTTGCTTTAGGTGGGGGCTTGGGGACTTGAACCTAGCCTAGCACTTCTCGCTTTATATCTCTTGTAATTCGGTGTTGTTATTATTGTTGAATCTTGAAATTTTATCGTTTGAGCTGGTTAGTTATTGTTATGGTTATCGATTTAGCTCCACCTCGTTATCCAAGTTATTATTTGATTAACTTTGATCATGTTGGTAAATTTGGATTACAAATATAGTTTTCAGCAAAAAGTGGGAGCTTGGTCTAACTAAATGATTTGAGTTTTTCTTAAGGAAAAATGGGTTAGTTTAGTTCCTTTTTGAGTCCGCATTCATATTTACTTTTCATATTATATTCGGTTCGAGTTTGACATTCATATTTACATGTCATATTATATCCAATTCAATTCTGACATTCATATTTATTTGTCCTACTATATGCAATTTGAGTTTGGCATTCATATTTACTTGTCAGATCATAACTAATTTGAGTCCAAGTCTTGTATATTCATTAAATAAACCCTGACCCAAGTTTGGTTGCTCGCTATTCCAATTTACATCTAGGGGTGTGGTTAGAGTCTGGCGTATATCACTTCTTTGGGCACCTATGTCATTATTTGGGTTCATTTCCTTGTTAGGATTGGTCGATATTAGGTGATTTTTTAGTTGTTTGCATCCATCGGGCTTATGGGAGTAGGCTTGGGTTTTGCTTGTTCATGTGGGTACCTTTTAGACTTATAGGGGTTCAGTTAGGTTATAGCTAGGTCGCTTTACTTCGCGTTACTCTACTTCCTTTATGCTCTGTGAGTGAATTGCTTTTTCTTGTCCTATGGTACCTAGTTATGACCTATTATTCATTTTCTGACCCCTCTTCTCTTACCTATTTAGTAAACTTGCACTTTGTTATACTTTTATCTTATTTGAGTTCAGTTGGCCTATGATGCCTACTGGGTATTGCGTATTTTGGTACTCATGCTACACTTCTACAACTTTTCCGAGATGCAGACCCAAGCACGAGTTATCGCTATTGACGATGTCCTTGTGTTGTGTTGTTTATTCAGAGATCCAGGGTGAGCTTCTAATGATAAAAGCTGATGTATCTCCTTCTATTTTGAGATTAGTCCCCTTTTTATATATTCAGAGCCTTTCTTGTATATTTTACATCTATCTAGGACTCCATATATTATAGTAGCTTTTGTACCGATCGACACCAGGTCTTGGGGGATTTTCTGTATACTTTGAATCTTGCCCTCTCTATTATATGATGCCTTCTTACGCTTATTATCCCTATTTGAGTATTTATTCTTCCGTTTTTACCTCATTCTCGCAGTAGCCCGCTACTCGCTATTTCGGGCTAAGGATTTATCTTACCTACTGGTGGGGTATAGTAGGTGCCATCACAACCTGAGAAATCTGGTCATGACACACTACTGCAGCGAAAGGATTCTCGCTGCATCGAGACCATCATAACGGTCGGAGTGTCGCCATAGAGGAACCCAACAAATCTCTAGGGCTCACCATAACGAGCCTTATTTCACCATAGCACTGTAACGAGAAACCATCTGCTGCAGTGAGTGACAGGAGGCAAAATGTCTTTTTAAGTAACTTATTCCGAGTTTCACATCATAAACTCTAAAACTTTGTTTCAGAGCTCTAGAGAGGCAACTTTTTCAAGACTAGGGTGGATTTTTTTATTGAGGTAAGTTATTCAATTAACCTCTTCACTTAGTAATCCATTATAATCATAAAATCGTTAGGAAGATTGTGATGGTGGAATTTTGGGGTTAGAATCCTAGGTGTGAAAATTGTGAAAAAGACTACATGTAGATGTAATAATTATCTAGAATACTTCTAGGGTGCAGATAAACACTTTCTAGCATAAAATTGGTGTTCCTAAACATGAATTGTACTGATTGGAAACCTTGAGTTTCATAAAAATGGAACCTTTAGCATAAAAACTGCTTAAAAGGGGAAAATTGGAGTAGAAACTCTATAAATGATGATAATATGGATATTGTGAAACTAGGCTATGATAAATTAACCCTTGGGTAATATTATAGAACTCGAATAAGGGTAGAACTAGTGAGTTTAAATTTTAAAGCTTAAAACTGAAGAGTAGATGATTAATTACTATTATAATTATTGTTTCTAGACTTTGAATGTTCTGAGGTGTTGAGGAAAGGAAAGGCTCTGGTGATTGAGCTTGCTTGATTTAGGTTTTTCAGATGAAGTAGGTTATGGTTTCTATGTGGAGTTAGACTTAGTATATTCTCTCATATGTGTTATTGAATTGACAAGCATGTTGGTTGGTCTTCAGACATAATTTATTGGTTGATTACTTGTTTGGCTTGACAATGCTTGCATGAATAAGCTTAGAATTGTTTGAAGCCTGCCTTTAAATGACTTATGAATGAAGTGCACTTGTTATATTTTGTGTACTTGATGATAATATCCTGAGAGATAGTTGAGTATGGGAACATACTGACATATGTAGAGAGAATAAAGAATATGTGTACTATTATGTTGTTGAGTGGCTCGAGTATGATGTGAGCTTAGGAACGAGCGGATATGTGAAGGATAGGGTACCACACCGGTACGGTACATAGACCCTGGGTTGTCCCCTGCAGGTCATGACTAATTGGGCAGAAATAAGACCCTTTAGCATGTGTGAACAAATTGAGTGATTATTGTAAGACTGATGAGGTACAGACACTACATATCTGGGAGATCAATAAGGACATGAATCCATGCTTGTGATGTGACTGCATTATATTTGCAGAGCTATTTGGTGACCTATATGTTTTCTACTCAATTATACTAATATGTTTGTGGGTGATTTATCTAGTTGATGTAACTATTTGGCTGTCTGAGTGATTATGTGTTGACGTACCTGCCTACTTATTTATTTAATTCATGCGATATACTTGCTACTATTTGAGTCATCCTATGATACCTACTAGTACATAATTTTTGTATTGTTGCTACTCCAACACTTTTTTTCAGAGTGCATACTGTGTTCCAGAGACTTTGATGCGACCTTGCATCTAGTGTTGTTCGGTGATCAATTCGAGGGTGAGTTACTCCAATTCATGGTTGTCACAAATCTTCTTAGTTACATATGTCATCTTTTTGGAAAATGCTATTTATTAGTAATTTTGGAATACACTTAGACACTGTTTAGTTAGCGTCCTTTATACGATGACTTTCGAATTTTAGGGATGTATTAGTTAGATTTCCACACTATTTTGTTCAAATTTTGAGATTTTGACTATTATACCTTGAATTATTTTATTATTATTAAATTGAATTGGTTAAGGATTGATTTGGTTGATAACGTTAGGTTCACCCATCGGGGGTGATGTGCCGGGATTCTATGGCACATTTGATGCCTTTAACTAAGAATACTCGGGAGTTTTCAAGCAACTTTTGTGGTTTTTGATGTTTTATTGTTATATTTGCAGGAAATGGAGCTAGAGATGGAAACGGAAGAAAAAATGTTCAAAAACCTCAACTGGTTAAGCCTGACAGTTGGCATGACTGACCGTTACACCTGTGACTAGCCGTTATACAGGCCGCCAGGACGAGACAGCAAGTTCATCGAGCACTGCCTAGGAGTGACGGCCCATCTGACAGCCCGTCACTGGCCTGACGGATCGTCACCCAGGACACCAAGTAAGTCGTCACCTGCTGGACGACTTACCTGAAGATTTGCTTGGAAGCTCACTATTTAGCTGTGACGGCTTAAGTGACGGCCAGTCACATGCATGACGGTCCGTCAGGCGACACGTTAAGGCGAAGCGGGATTCCAAAAATTCTATTTTTGGACTTTATTTCCTGGAGTACTATAAATACCCAGTGTTAGGGTTATTTTATGAGGCATTACCCGATATTTTCCTTTGGTTTTTTAAGCGATTTTGGATGACTTTGGAGCGGAAAAACACGACACAATACGTTTTCTTCTTCTTCCTCGATCTTTTCTGGGAAATTTTTGGCTTATTGTTCTTGGAAAGCTTGAAGCTTGTGTTCATCTATTTTGTAAGAACCTTTTCTTATTATTATGAATACTATTACTTCATTCTTTCATTTTGCAAGCATGAGTGGCTAAAACTCCCACAACTAGGGTTGTGGGAGCCATGGCAAAAGTAACAATATAGATTCCGGGTAGCGTAGGGTTCAATTTATATGTTGTCACGTTGTTAATCATTCGTTATTCACGTTTTCTAATGGTTGCAAACATTAGAACATACCTAGGTTTGATTTGCTTGAACAAAGAGATTAAAACTGGGAAATTTGATTAACTACGAGGATTCAAGACTACCAATTCTCGTCTTATGATTAATGTTGTAACTAATTAATCTACTTGATGTTTAGGATTGAAATAAGAAATTTCACCTTTTCAAGTTCAAGAGAATTGAAAAGGAAATTCATCTATTGGTTGAGAAACGTTTAGATGATACCATTAATTCAATCACATCGTGATATACATATAGAAAGAACCCGGTTAAGCTTGAGTCAAAATTGTTACGACGCCATGGTGAATACTACCCTAGTTCACCTCTTCTACTGAATTTTACTCGTTAAAACTTGCAATTTTTTATTTGAAACAATCAAAAATTGATCCATACAAACCCCCCATTTACCAGAAACTATTGATTATTAGTCATCTAATTCACTAACGACTTAATTTGCACCTTATTCCCTGTGGGATCGACCCCAACCTCTGTTGGGTTCTATATTTGACGATGACCGCTTATGCTTCTTAATTTGTGGTGTAATTTGAGCGTTATCAAATTTTGGCCCCGTTGCCGGGGAATACGGTTGTTTATTAAGTCCGGTGTGTTTATTTGACTCTTAGTCATATTTCCTACTTTTAATTTTATTTGTTGTTTTTGTTTGTTACAGGGTACATAGTTGTGCATGCCAAGTACCCGGCGCTCGGGCGAATCAACATTACCTTACGATCCCGAGCTTGCTAGAACATTAAGGCAAACCATGAATGCACAACAAAGAGAGGCAGCGAGACTCGCTGCAGCTCAGCGAGCCCAATAATATTTGAATGCTGATGATATTGAGGATGATGTTGGGCTGGAGGAAGAGGTTGTAGTGGGTGAGGGCAGACCAGCTGATATTGTTAACAACAATGCTCCAGCCGATCAGAGGCCACAACAGCGAGGTAGAGGTCAACAGCAACTAAGACGGTATGTTTTGGATGATGATGAGGATATCGACTTGGATGGATTTGGTGCTACGGGGGCCATTGTTCTTCCTCCGCTATCTCCTGGAGCTAAGTTCAACATTACTAGCATGATGATTCAGCTGTTGAACTTAAAGAGACTGTTCCGTGGTGTTGCTGGTGATGATCCAAACCGACACCTGATGAATTTTGTAGGTAACTGCAAGTCATTCGAATTGCCTGGAGTAAGTCAGACAGTGATTAGGCTCAGGTTGTTTCCATTGTCTCTGTCTGATGAGGCAGCATTATGGTTGACAGAGCTAACCCCCGACTCTATCATAACCTGGGAAGAGTTGAAAGGAGCTTTCCTAGAAAGGTTCTTTCCTCCCTCTAGGATGATACAGTTGAGGGATGAAATTAGCAACTTCAGACAACAACCTCAGGAGGCTTTACATGAGACTTGGTTGCTGTTCAAGAAAAAACTGACACAATACCCAAACCATCAGTTGACCGATAATTTTTTGATGCAGACATTCTACAGGGCACTGAATTTGGCTACCTAGCCGACACTAGATAATGCAGCAGCTGGAGCATTTATGGGTTTCACTTTTATTGAGGCCACAACTATTTTTGACCGGCTCACCAAAACCAACAAGGCCTGGCATACACGGTATACAGAGGTAGCAGCTAGCACTTATGCAGTTGGTATGTCAGCAGAGCAGCGCAGGAAGGAGGAAGAGAGGGACCAAGATATGGCCCATCTGAAAACGCAAATGGACTTACTGACAAAGCATTTGTTGTCAGCAGGTATTGAGAAAGTGAAAGTTGTGGGTTCCCAAAGTAGAGCAACAGAGTCTGGGTCTGATGAGGAGGCCAATTATTTGGGTGGTTTCCAGGATTATGGCCAAGGAAACCAAGGTCGGAACAATTACTATGAAAAGTCGGGTTATAAGAGTCGAGAACAAGGTGATTGGAGGAGCAAAGACGATAGAGGTGGATTATACATACCTCCTGGGAATCGTGATAAAGCTAGTAATGAGTCAGGGACGTCCAAACTATAGAATATGATGGCTAAGATGCTGTTAAAGGTAGAATCGACTGACTCTGGGGTAAAAGAGATGAGGACTAAATTATCAACAATGAGTCAGGTAGTGGATTCACATTCCACCTCGATCAAGAAATTAGAGCAGCAAGTGAGTCAAATCACGGCGTCTCTAAATCAAAGGATGATAGGTACCTTGCCGAGTGACACCATTCAAAACCCGAGGAATGATGGGAGTTGTATGGCAATCACTACGAGAACCGGTAAAATATTATCGGAATCACATCCGGTAATTCAGACTCAGAAAGGTAATGTTGCTGAGGAAGATGAGTTAGTAGATTCTAAAAATATGGTCGATGAGGGTGTGAGGGTATCTGTTGAAAAACCCGTTGTGGTAGAGGATGCTACTCAAGTGCTCACGGATAAAAGAAATGAAGTAAAAAAACTTCCAACTATGATGCCTCGACCACCGCCTCCTTTCCCACAACGGTTGAAGAAGAAAGTGGAAGATAGCAAGTTCCTCAAGTTCATGACCATGCTCAAGCAGATATCATTGAACATCCCACTGGTGGACGCTCTTGAACCAATGCCTGGATATGCCAAGTTCATGAAGGACTTGATTACCAAGAAGAGGTCAGTGAGCTTTGAACCAGAAGATAACCTCACCACTGAAGTGTTATTTCTTCAAGATCGTTAGTGGAAAAGAAGGAAGATCCAGGTGCTTTTATTGTTCCCTGTACTATTGGGAAATTCAACTTTGAAAAAGCCTTATGTGATCTTAGTGCTAGCATCAACTTGATGCCGCTAGCAGTCTATAAACAGTTGGGTTTGGGATCTCCCAAACCAACTACCATGAGGGTGTTAATGGCTGACCGTTCAGTAAAGCGATCGGTGGGAATATTGTATGATGCGCTGGTAAAGATTGGTAAGTTTATATTCCCAGCTGACTTTGTAATCTTAGATTGCGAAGTGGATTTTGAAGTTCCCATAATCTTGGGATGACCATTGTTAGCCACTGCAAGAGTGTTGGTCGACATGGAAAAAAACAAACTGACATTCAGATTGAACAATGAATTGGTCAAGTTTGATGTGTGTAAATTGATGAATCCACCAAGAGACATGGGGGTGGTCTCAGTTATAAATGTTATTGATGAAGCCCCTACGGATGTGCATATTAAGGAGAAGGGTTTTGTTGAGACCCTAGCTGTTATGAGAATGATGTTGGGATCACAAGAAGAGAAACCTATAGAGGAAGGCGGTGAGAACAAATCAAGGAAAAGAAAACACCACAAGAGAACCAACAAATAAAAAGAGTTAGAAAGAGTAAAGAAGTTGTCTCGACTAGCTGAGGAGCCTATAAAAGAGGAAGTTGGAGCTCAACAGGATGATGTCGCTTGCACCTATTCCAGAGATTGCTCCTGCTTTGGAGACCCTGGCGGTCTCCAACATCATGCCAGACTCGGAGTCCTATGGGCTTCACAGGTATTCCTTTATCTCGCAGTTTAGTTGCCATATGTGTACATTGGGGACAATGCATGAAGTTAAGTTGAGGGTGTTGGGATACCTGTGAGTCTGTCACCACCAAGGGTTTTTGTTGCCGTGTTTCTTTACCCTCGGTGCGCTATCTAGTAGAACCGGCATATTTAGGTTGTCGTTTAAATTATTTATTTATTTTTTTGTGTTGTGTTGTGTTGTGGTGTCTATAGCAAGCATGAGCCCCCTCTAAAAAAGTTGATTTTGTACTTATGTTTGAAACGATTGACTGTTCTGGATCCTTGAATGTCATGGTGTGGTTGTGATTATAATAATTATGCTTAAGCCGAGCTGTTGTTTTGATAGTTGGTAGTGGTATGGGTTCTTGGTGCCAAGTGCGTGTGAGCTTATTGTTATAAACTCTTACTCTGGGCATGCATCTAGAACTTTCCAGGTCTATTTTGTTGAGTTTGAAGTTGGTTGCTTAGGAAAGGATCACAGGCCCTTTTTGTGTGCAGTCCACTTAGCCTAAAAGACTATCCAAGTGTAAATAACTCCTTTGATCCCTGTTTGAGCCAAAGTTGACTTTTTTCTTTCGATAACCTTTTACCTTCCCCTTTTAACTCTGAATCTCTATTCTGGCCCTGGTCCCTCCTTGGACATCGTGCACCTCAACTAAGGAAATTAGCCTAAGTTGGGGTGGCTACTGTAGAGGTACATGACAAGAAAAATGGGATTGTGCTTAGTTGGTTGTTGTTGGGATAGAAAGTGCAGGTGTGTGCCAAATGAAAAGTCAAAAAAAGAAATGAAAAAGAAATAAAAAGAGTTATCATGTTAAAAAGGCCACACCTGTAGCAAGAAATAAAGAAATCAAAGGTCATTATGACTAGATGGAAAAAGGTTGAATGGAAATTATAGGTCGATGATTACAAGGAGGGTTTAGTCACTATTCCCCAAATGTATCATACCTGCACCCGAAGCCTCACTACAAGCCTAAACAAGTCATGTAGTGCTCCTGAGCGGCTTTCTGAAAAACTGAAATAGAATAGCAAGGGCAAGCTTATGGCATTGCATGTGCATTGTTTGAAATCGTTTGTGAGTGTGAGTGCCTTACCTAGTCCCAAATCTTGTATGTGGGACTTCTTTGTGGTGAGGGCACCGAGATTTCTGTATTATCTATTGACTGTTGGGATAGCTGTTGTATGTGTATATAAAATATTCTATCATATCGGAATGACATGTTTGGATCCTTGCAAGTTAGCGTTTCATACATTTGTGTGCTACCGGGGGTCTTGATTTAAATTTAATAAACTATTGAGTGGCCATGATTTGCTAGAGATATGTGTTGGTATTCTTAGTTGAGTCGTCATTTTGTTTTTGTTGTCATGTTTCTTGGGGACAAGCGAACGTTTTAAGTTGAGGGTGTTGATGTGCCAAGATTCTACGGCACATTTGACGCCTTTAACTAAGAATACTCGGGAGTTTTCAAGCAACTTTTATGGTTTTTGATGTTTTATTGTTATATTTGCAGGAAATGGAGCTAGAGATGGAAACGGAAGAAAAAATGTTCAAAAACCTCGACTGGTTAAGCCTGACGGTTGGCATGAATGACCGTCACACCTGTGACTGGCCGTAAGACAGGCTGCCAGGACGAGACAGCAAGTTCATTGAGCACTGCCTAGGAGTGACGGACCGTCACCCAGGCCACCAAGTAAGTCGTCACCTGCTGGACGACTTACCTGAAGATTTGCTTGGAAGCTCACTATTTAGCTGTGACGGCTCAAGTGACGGCCAGTCACATGCATGACGGTCCGTCAGGCGACCCGTCAAGGCGAAGCGGGATTCCGAAGATTCTATTTTTGGACTTTATTTCCTGGACTACTATAAATACCCAGTGTTAGGGTTATTTTATGAGGCATTACCGGATATTTTCCTTTGGTTTTTTAAGCGTTTTTGGATGACTTTGGAGCGGAAAAACACGACACAATACGTTTTCTTCTTCTTCCTCGATCTTTTCTGGGAAATTTTTGGCTTATTGTTTTTGGAAAGCTTGAAGCTTGTGTTCATCTATTTTGTAAGAACCTTTTCTTATTATTATGAATATTATTACTTCATTATTTCGTTTTGCAAGCATGAGTGGCTAAAACTCCCACAACTAGGGTTGTGGGAGCCATGGCAAAAGTAACAATATAGATTCCGGGTAGCGTAGGGTTCAATTTATATGTTGTCACGTTGTTAATCACTCGTTATTCACGTTTTCTAATGGTTGCAAACATTAGAACATACCTAGGTTTGATTTGCTTGAACAAAGAGATTAAAACCGAGAAATTTGATTAACTACGAGGATTCGAGACTACCAATTCTCGTCTTATGATTAATGCTGTAACTAGATTAATCTACTTGATGTTTAGGATTGAAATAAGAAATTTCACCTTTTCAAGTTCGAGAGAATTGAAAAGGAAATTCGTCTATTTGGTTGAGAAACGTTTAGATGATACCATTAATTTAATCACATCGTGATATACATATAGAAAGAACCCGGTTAAGCTTTGAGTCAAAATTGTTACGACGCCATGGTGAACACTACCCTAGTTCACCTCTTCTACTGAATTTTACTCGTTAAAACTTGTAATTTTTTATTTGAAACAATCAAAATTTGATCCATACAAACCCCCCCATTTACCGGAAACTATTGATTATTAGTCATCTAATTCACTAATGACTTAATTTGCACCTTATTCCCTATGGGATCGACCCCAACCTCTGTTGGATTTTATATTTGACGACGACCGCTTACGCTTCTTAATTTGAGGTGTAATTTGAGCGTTATCAGGGGGTTAGTGTGGGTTCCACTCATGATCATTTGGATCGTGAAAGTGATTTAATGGTTTTTTAACACCATTAATATTCACAATTCTCCATTTCTCAAATTCACTCCTTTCTTTGCAATAACATCTCTTGCAATATCCTATATAAACATCATCTTTGGTGAACAAATAAACACACCATATATATATATATATATATAAATATATATATATATATATATATATATATTCCTCCTTTGTTCTTCTAGTTATTTGGTTTGGGTAATTGGTTTAGGCAACTTCTAAACTTTCAACCACGAGTGCACGTGTTTGAAAGTAACTCTGGAACTTTGGGGAGTTACCTTCTACAACGATTTGCATCGGAGATAGGCCAAAATCGCATTCAAGATAGTGACTTACCACGATACAATATTTGTGACACTTTTCTTACTATTTTTAATTAGTTCTACATCAATATTGTAGTATTTTTCCCAACAGTAAGTACCAAATAATGTTCTCTAAGTTTACAACAAATACCAATCCAAACAAAATAGCAATTTTAAAAATTTTGAATTCAAAATCAATGTTTCAAAACTTTTTAATGCCAATGGTGGAGAATCAATGACTGAAATCGTAACTGTATCAACGACTAAAACCGTAACTCTTTCACCGGTGAGTAGCGACGATGTGAAATTCAATGTTTAATTTCTTCAAAAAAAAATTTAAAAAAAAGATGAAAAACAGAGAAAATAAAAAATTATAAATAACGCAGAGAGAGACGAAGAGAGATCAATTATTCTTTGACAGCGATGTAAAATTCATTTGTTGAATCCTGAAAAAGAAAAGAAAATAGTGATAAGAAGCGAAATGGAAAATATGAAAAGAAAAAATGCAGAAAAAAGAGGTAGATGAATAGATAGAGTAAAAAAGAGAAAATCAATATTTTTTTATTAAATGTCTAATATTAATGGATTCTTATTCTTTAATTTTTGTTAATTAAGGTGAAATCTTATTATATATTGTAATAAAAATAAAGTATTCTAAAACTCTTATAAGTAGCTTACCCATGTAAGAATTCCTTTGTGCACTTAGCCAATGTATTTCATGAAAGGAAAAATATATAGATATACTATTTAAGAGTCAATATAACAAAACACAATAACTGTTTCTACTTTTCAAACATAGCAATAGAATTATAACAAAACCTAGTCAATAAGGTAGAAAAAAAGGGAAAAAAACACGTTAAAAATATAGAAATTAGGTGAGTATCATTTTATCTGCTTCTCTCTCATCAAAGTCAAATAAAATCTATCAAATAAGGTAAAAAAAAAACACATGATAAATAATTTATCACCAATTACGTGAGTCTTGATCTTCTTTCCTTTATTTTCTCCTAATTTGTTATTAAATTCATAATTCTTTTTCTCTCTCTTCACTCCATTTTCTTCTATACTTCTTCCATATATATCTTCTGAAAATTAAGCAAAATCTGTCATACATAACCAAAGATTTTATCCTTTCACCCTAATTTTCTTTCATACTCCTTCCATTATTGAAGAACCAGATTTATACATCAATCGAAATAATTTTTTCAATTCTTTTTATAAATCTTGAAACACAACATGATTTATCCTTTATTTGGTATGAAAGATGATATTGTTCATTCAACCTTGATTTTACACGTAGATAGATCTGATAGAATCTCAATTCAAAAAGATAAGCACATGAAATATGAAATAGGTATATAAATTGATATCACCTAAATTGGTATGACATATATATTTTAATTGATATACGTCAATTAAAATGATATAGAAACTGATGTTTGGAATGGTTATTTAATTTCCTCCTTGAAATATAGTATGAAAATGATATGAAAACTGGTTAGATCAAAATCCACGCTCCGGAGCTAACGGAACTGTCGGAATTCAATTTCAAGCGCGTGTACCAAGAATATTGACTGAAGTCAATGAATTCCTAAGTTAAAGCTCTAAAATAGGGAAACGGCCATAACGATCAAATGAACGGTCAGGGCATCGAACGGCCAATTCCAGCAAGCCATAAATGACTTGGGACCGCTACAGGAAAGCTCTAACAGTACAAAGAAACGTAAACGTGAAAATGACTGAAAGGGTCATTACATCATCCACTACTAAAAAGGACTTTTATCCTCGAAAGTCAAGGAAAAGAAAGTACCTGAAGGCTCAAACAGTTGTGGATATTGGGCCTGCATATCCCTCTCGGTCTCCCAGGTAGCCTCCTCAACTGGACAGCCTCCACTGAACTTTTAAAATCAGAATCTCCTTAGATCTCAACCTCCTGACATCTCTGGCCAAAATATCAATTGGCTTCTCAACAAAAGCCAAACTCTCATCTAATTAAATTGAATCCCACCATAACACATGAGACTCATCTGGAACATACTTTCTCAACATCGACAAATAAAATACAAGATGCATGGCTAAAAATATCGGAGGCAAAGCTAATGTAGGAAACACTACCAACCCTCTGAGGAATCTCAAATGCCCCAATGTACCTGGGGATAAGCTTGCCTCATCGATAAAATCTCATCATGCCCTTCATGGGTGATACAAGAAGGAATACCAATTCACCAACACTGAACACTAAGGCATGAAGTCTACGATCCGCGTAGCTCTTCTGCCTACTCTGAGCTGCTCGAAGCCTATCTTGAATCACTCTGACTCTATCTAATGAATCGCGAAGCAAATCTTTACCCTGCAGCCTATACTCCAACCCATCAAACCAACCAATCAATGATCTACAATGCCTACCATACAACACCTCGAAAGGTGCCATGCCAATGCTCGAGTAAAAACTATTATTATAAGCAAACTCGGCCAAAGGCACAAAATGATCCCAAGAACCTCTAAAGTAAAGAACACAGGCCCGAAGCATGTCCTCCAGGACCTGAATAGTCCTCTCGGACTGGCCATCCGTTTGAGGGTGGAATGCAGTACTAAGCTGAACCTTTGTACCCAAATCTCTTTGAATAGCTCTCCAAAATTGAGATGTAAATTGAGTGTCATGGTTCAAAATGATAGAAGTTGGGACCCCCATTCAACCGAAAAATCTCATGAAGGTAAATCTGAGCTAACCTCTCTACACTGTAAGTAGTCTGAACCAGCAAGAAGTGCACTAACTTAGTCAGCCGATCCACAATCACCCAAATAGAGTCGAAACCCCTAGAAGTACGAGGCAATCCAACTACGAAGTCAATAATCCCTTCCCACTTCCACTAAGGAATGGAAAGTCGCTGCATCAAACCACCAGGTCTCATGTGCTCAAACTTCACCTGCTGAAAGTTCAAGCACCAAGATACAAACTCTGCTATGTTCATACCACTCCACCAGTAAAGCTGCCTCAAATCTCTGTACATCTTGGCTGCGCCAGGATGGATGGAATACCTAGAACAATGCGCCTCTCAAATAATCAACTGAATTAGATCCCTAACTCTCGTAACACAAAGTCAACTATCAAATCTTAGAACCCCATCTATATCTAGAGTAGCCCAGCTGGCCTCACCCCAAACAACCTGATCACGAAGGTCACAACATCGCTGATCCTCAAACTGATGGCTCTGAATCTGATCAATCAAAGCAGAATAAACCTCAACACTGGCAAGAACTCTATTAGGATCCGACAAATCAAGTCTAACTAAACGGTTATCCAATGACTGGATGTCCAAGGCCAAAGGCCGCTCTGAAATTGAAAGTGAAGCTAGGCTGCCCATACTCACTGCCTTTCGACTCAAGGCATCCGTTACCATATTTGTCTTGCCTGGATGATACAGAATGGTGAAGTCATAGTCCTTTAGTAGCTCGATCCATCTCCTCTACCTCGAGTTTAGCTCTCGCTGACTCGTGACATACTGAAGACTATAGTGATCAGTGAATATCTCACAGTGAACCCCATATAAGTAGTTCCTCCAGATCTTGAGCTCGAAAACTATCACCGCCAACTCCAAGTCATGAGTAGGGTAGTTGCGCTCGTGGACCTTCAACTGCCTTGATGCATATGCTATCACACAACCCTGCTGCATCAACACACAACCAAGACCAACCCTTGAAGCATCACAGTATACCGAGAAACTCTGACCCTCAATTAGCAAAGTCAACATATGAGCTGAAGTCAATAAGGCCTTAAGCCTTTGAAAGCTATTCTCACACTGATCCGACCACTGAAATGGGACATCCTTCCTAGTCAGCCTGGTTAAGGATGTTACTATGGATGAAAACCCCTTGACGAACCTCCTATAGTACCCTGTTAACCCAACAAAGCTGCGAACCTTAGTAGGAGTAGTAGGTCTCGGCCAATCACAAACTACCAAAATCTTACCTGGGTCCACTCTAATCCCATCCTTAGACACCATATGTCCTAGGAATGCAACTAAGTCAAGCCAAAACTCGCACTTTGAGAACTTGGTATAAAGCCGATAATCTCTCAAAGTCTGGAGTATAATCCTCAAGTATTGCTCATGATCCTCTCTACTGCACGAGTATATCAAGATGTCCTCTATGAAATCGATCACAAATGAGTCCAAGTACGGGCTAAGCACCCTGTGCATCAGATTCATGAAAGTTGCGAGGGCATTAGTCAACCCAAAATACATCTCCAGGAACTCATAGTGGCCATAGCGTGTCCTGAATGCTGTCTTAGGGATGTCCTCTACCCTAATCCTCAACTGATGGTAGCCTGACCTCAAATCTATCTTTAAAAACACTGCTGAACCCTGAAGCTGATCAAACAAATCATCTATGCGCAGCATCGGATACCCATTCCTCACAGTCACCCTATTCCACTACCGATAATCAATACACATACACCTTGACACATCTTTAATCTTCACAAATAGAATAGGAGCACCCCAAGGCGATTCACTCGGCCTAATGAAACCCTTAGCTAAGAAGTCCTGAAGCTGCTTCTTAAGTTCTCTTAACTCAGCTGGAGCCATACGGTAAGGAAAAATGGAAATAAGCCTGGTGCCCAGCTCTAACTCAATAGCAAAGCTGATATATCTCTCAGGTGGGAGGCCTGGTAGGTCAGTAGGGAACACATCTAGGAAATCTTTAACCACAGGAACCACTCAGGGGAAGAAAGTTAGGCACTAGTATCTCGGACATATGCTAGATAAGCCAAACACCAATGGGAAATCAACTTTCTAACTCGAAGGCAAGAGATGATCCCAGATGGTGCGCGGCTGACAGAACCCTGCCACACAACCAGGGATACGCCGCGCATGGCTATGGTAACGGTCTTGGCATAGCAATCCAAAACTGCACGGTGAGGGGATAACCAGTCCATGCCCAGAATCACATCAAAATCTAATATATCAAAAATCATCAAATCACCCTAAGTCTCCAAATCACCAGCAGAAATCATGCAAGACCTTATAATCCAATCCAGTACTAAAGAATCTCCTACTGGGGTCGAAACAGATATAGGCACAGATAATGGCTCACTAGACAACCCCAAACAAGGCAAATAGTAGGCAAAAACATATGAGCAAGTGGATCCAGGATCAAATAAAGTATAAACTAGTTGACGGCATACAGAAATTGTACCTATGATCACAACATCTGAGGCCTCTTCCTTCGGTCTCCCAGGGTTTACATAAAACTGATGATGACCACTACTTGACCGACCGCCATCCCTACTACCTGTCCTGCCTCGTAGGGCATCATCTCTAGCTTGACCACCACCTCTTTTAGCCGGTGGCTGAACTGAAAGAATGTGCTGAGATGGCTGAACTGTACTCCACTGGGAGAAATATCTCTCATATTAACCACTAACCCCATACTCGTAGCAAGTTGAACCCACTGGGGGCACTCTCTGGCATAGTGACCACTAACACCATACTCATAGCAAGGCCCTGACAGCCTATCCTATCGCGACGGACCAGCTGAACCTATATGGATCATGGCCCGATGCCCCAGAAGCTGCACCCCTCAAAGACTGACCATGGTGCCCATGCTGGCTACTCTGACCCTGCTCAAGCTGAGAACTACTAGAAGACTTAAGTGAAGCCTGAATCGATCGACCAGACTGACCCTGGTACTGCTGTGGCTAATAACCTCAACCCCATTGGCCTGAACCCCTACTACCATGATGAAAACCATTATAGCTACCCTAATGTAGAGGCCTCTTATCTCTGGCCTTGGAGTCATGACAATGCAAATCCTCTACGGTATAGGCCTAATCTGTAATAGCCTGGAATGATCGACCACTAGCAATCAATATCTTATCTGGCTCTCTAAACTCTATTCATAATCCCCAAAAATACCTACGAACTCTGTCAGGCTCGGTAGGTATACCCCAAATGGAGCAAGCTGGTGGAAACGAGTCTTATACTCTAATACGGTCATAGAACCTTGCGTAAGTCTAGTGAACTGCTCCCTATGATGCTCTCTGTCTCTCTGTGGCAAGAACTTGGACATAAAGGCATCATAAAACTCTGACCAAGACAATGGAGGAGATGAAGATGGTTTACAAGCAACCTGGGCCCTCCATCATAACTTAGCTGGGCCCTCTAGCTGATAAGTAGTGTATCCAACTCTCTGAGTCTCTAATAATCCCAAATGGTGTAGCATCTCCTCACAAGTAGTAATGAAGTCATGTGGATCCTGACAAGAAGTACCAGCAAACCTCAGAGGTGCAAATCTCATAAACCTACCCAGCGCCTTCTGCTCCATCTCTGTCATAGCTGGGCGAGGAGCAAGAGGCTGTGCAACCGATGGAACCGAAATAACCTCGGCAAAGGGAGCCACAGTAGAAGGCTATGCTTCTGAACTCTGTGCACCCAGGGCTGCCCCCTAAGAGGATGTTTGTGCTACCTCAGAAGGCCACTCTCGAATCATACCCAAAATTTGTAGAAGTAAACCCCGATCATCTGAAGATAGAGTTGGGGCTGAAGCTGGTACAAAAGTTGGTTCTAGAGCTGGTACTAGGGCTGGTGGTACCTGGGCTGCCCCCTGGTCCACATGTTGTTGCTCGGGAACAAACTCGGGCTCAACCTCAACCCTAGGAGCTCTAGCAGATGTCGTTACTTGAGAACATCCTTGAACCCTACCTCTATGACCTTCTCAGTCCCTAGCTAGTGTCGGGGGTGCTGGAGTCGAAGGCTCTCCCCCTCCTGACTTTAATTATCTCGTATGAACCATTTGCGGGAGAATGAATTTGAACAAGTGAGATTCTAAGAAACTTTCAAGGGTGCTATGCACTAGATAGAAGCAAGAAAAGGTCCATATTTCCTAAGATGCCATTGTAGCCACCTGAAGATTGAGTATAGACGTCTCTGCCCCGATCCGCAAGACTCTACTAGACATTGGCTCATATACCAATGATATTGGTGAACCTAGGCTCTGATACCAAGCTATCATGACCTAATTTCTCAGTCATGATGGCACTAACAAGCCCCCAGTAGGTGAACCAATCCCTGTATCCCGGAACGATTAGTAATGGGCTAATATCTAACAAACAGGCGGAAGAAAACATAATATAAGCACAAGCAAGGGATATAGGATCAAGAAAAGGGACAACAAGATATATATAGAAGTTAAAACCATACAAAACCTGGTATCATAGTATAAGAGTCGGAACTACATCAACAGAGTACAAAAGCATCTAAAATAATATATACAAATATCTCCGATTATTAAGAGAGTACATAATACAAAAGATAAACTAAAATCTAAGCTCCGTTCGCCAAGAACTCACCCTGAGTCTGGGATGGTCCAAAATCTTCTCGCACGAGTCTCCATGAGCTAACGGCGATAGCCCACACTAGGATATGCACTAGAATATGCAGAGTGCAGTATGAGCATCAATTCCTAAACAATGGGTACCCAGTAGGTATCATAGGGAGACTGGGCACATATAAGATATAAGAGCAGTAATATAGCAGAATAGAAGCAAATAGTCACAGAAAGCAATGAATAAGCGCACAGAAGCTAGCACAGATGAATACAAGAAGAAAACAACAACTTGGCTAGCTACTAGAATATATATCACACGGACACGGGTGAAAAGAAGGAATAACGCACCTGATCCTCGCAATAACAATATATATATAGAAAATTTTAGAAATAGGCAGTATACCAGTAACCTCAAGTGAAAAAAGGTCAGGAGAGAAGCAATTAATCTAATCATGCTTGAAACCTAATTCTATTACTAAAACATGCCAATAATCTAAGTAGAACATGAAGTGAACCCGAATACAACCATAATCAGTGCCAGAGATGCTATAGGGTGATAATAAGTCTACCTACAGTCCCAACGGCACCCATACACTTGAGGAACACAAACAAGTGAAGACAAACCCTCTAGCATCCCATACTACTGGAGCGTATACTCAACAAATAGCAAACAAGGGTGGAATCACACACAAATGGATGATATGATGCAGTAGTGAACACCAGGTGGAACATGATAAGTTGCTATTTTACCTACTTATTTAACTTTTAATCTTATGCTTTTGCTGGTATAAAGTGGATAAATAGTGCAATTGACATGAATTACTTCTATTTTATAGGTTTCTGTGTTTTAGAAGTGTTCGGGAAAGATTCGATTAAAACCTAGTCAAATGGAGCTAAAAGGAGCTGTTGATCACTGGCAACAAGTTGTCTATCGTGACTGCAAGCTACAAGCCACGCGACTGCGATGCATAAGGAATCAAAGCCACGCGATCACGAGAGTGAAGCCACATGACCGTGTGGAAGGAAAAGATAAAGCCTTGCAACCGCGAGGATAGGTCACGCGACCGCGATGAAGAAGTCATCAGATGCAGGACAGATTTGGAAATTCCCACTTTTGGAAACCCCAATACACATAAAACACTTCTCAGCCATTTTGGAAAGGATATTTGGCAAATTTCACAACTCTTGACAAGCTTGGAGAGCAAGTTCATCAACCAACACCATAGGAGTGAAGATTTGGATGCTCTTTATTGTAAAATCATTAGTTTTCATTCTTCAACTCTTGTTCTTAATTGCTAATTTGTAGGTGTAATTGTTGAATTGAGATTTAGATGTTGTATTAGAGATAATACTTGTTTGGGTATTGAATTCATGTTTTGTATTTTCTTTTGCTTAATTATATGGGTCTATTGAATCCTCCATGCTTGAATTTATAGTTAATGGTTGCAAACATTGACTTAGCATTCTAATTGGGTTCTTGCTTGAGAGAGAAGTTCCTTAATTCGGGAAGGTTCATTAGTGGAGATTTGGGATTCCATTCTAGATTGAGGCTAGGAATAGCTTTATTCATCGGAAACCCCCATCTAAGAGTTTGAGCTAGAGATAGCCAACTCACCCAAGTTGAATTGGTTAGTTATTGTTCACTCGTGGTGATTCGAGAGAATACATGAGATATATGCTTGATTTTTTGAGAGACATTTAGGCATACCTTTAACCAAGACTACCCATGTGTTAATTGGGTGAAAGTCTTGTGAGTTAAATTATCATTCTCAATTCTCCCTTATTGTCCTTGCTTGTTGAAAACAAGGTGAAAGCCATTTATCGAATCTGTATTTTATTTGATCTTCTTTTATCTTTTGTTTTAGTTTAAAACCCCCCTATCATTATCTTTTATTTTTGCTCTTTAAACTTTAACAAGTTGCTTGGATTCTTTATTAGCTCAATCGCGATTACATTATTCTCTGTGGGATCGACCCTGACTCCTATCGAGAATATAAATGTATTTTTCTTTACGATCACTGGTACCTCCATCTTTGGAGAGTACATTTGAGCATTATCATAACAGTAACCCTGTATGTACCTCATCTGGTGCCTATGGGCCTAGTAGGTAGGATTCATGGAAGGACACGGCTCGTATACCTCAACTACACCATATACCCCTCCTTCGGCACACTCAGCACGTAGCCCTTGGTCTAGATCATCAAGGTCCATGGAGGTCCTCGACCACATACTAACTCTCGTAACCTCAAAGTAATAGTCCGGGGTAAATTAGGATCCAAAGTAGTAACCCAATCCAAAAATGCATTCCCGAAACCTATCCAGGTCTAAATCGGTGAAATAAGTCTCAAAATCCCTACAGGGGTGCCCAGACATAACTGGGTCTAAAACAGTAGTACAACAAGTCTGATGCTTGGCCTAATCGAGTCTAGTACCACCTCTAATCAACAGTAAAACAGGTCTAGCACTCCGGCCCTGCCGGGTTAAGTAGTAGTCTGAAAATAGTAGTAAAATC
The DNA here is from genome assembly GCA_003996215.1 of Jaltomata sinuosa. NCBI lineage: Eukaryota > Viridiplantae > Streptophyta > Magnoliopsida > Solanales > Solanaceae > Jaltomata > Jaltomata sinuosa. The sequence continues at coordinate 779,253 of QJPP01000702.1, forward strand.
AACCTATTAACTTTTTTACCCCAAGAAGATCCATTAAAAATCATTTCCAAATATAACCACATTTTCCAAAAATGGGCCCTCGGGGCCATGCAAGGTTTAGAAAGAACCATCAATAGTAGGCTCGAAGCCCAAACCATAGTAAAATATGCAAAACCCTCTTTATATGCATGAAAATGACATGCTCAATCACACACAGCAGCCCAACAGCCCATAATCAAACTATCAGCCCTGCATAGGCTCCAATCGCTCTACAGCACAGATAACCAGCCTATGATTGTGATATCAATGCTCGGGACTCACGGACATTCCCAAATAACCCACCATCTATGGTCCAAAGTCAATACAAGGTCACGCAGGACCACAAGGGTGATAATACCATCTATAACAAACACTACAATCATCGGAGAAAGCAAAATAAGTCAGATGTGAAGAAGAAGACAAGGTTTGTGATATCAAGATAATAAACTCAACCCAAGGATGCTAATTAGTAAAATTATATCCTATATATGCTAAGTTTAGAGGAGTTAAACCATAACCTACCTGTCGTCTGATGATAACCTAGTGGAATGATAATGTCCAAGCCCGAACCGCTTCAAGAAACTCCAAACAAAAATCAAAATATCAAGAACATAAACTACACGTTAAAATGAGACTAATGATACCCATATTGCAATAACTATATGCGGGTCTAAATTTGGATCACCAGTGGCCCCGTAGGCCCTGCAATCCGAAGTCAGAAATGAACGAGAGCAAAATTATCACAATGATCCAAGGAGTGCATGCGCATAGAAAACAAATAGAGCAATTGAGCATGATTTTGGGGCTAAAACAGCCAACCCAAGTTAAGAGAACAAAGAGAGAAATTAAAGGGATGAAATCAGAAATTAGCAAAGCAACATACCGAAACAATAACAGGAAAATGATCATGAAGCAATGGTTAATCTACTCCAAGAAAATGGTGTCCAGAAGTGGAGCAATTTGAGTTTTGGGAGTTGTTATCAATGGTGAAATCGGAGTTGGGTTTTAAAATAAGAAGAAAGAATAAAGAAGCCAACTTAAAGCTGCCACCCATGCCTGTACGTATGCAGCCATAGCATTGGTTAAGCGGCTATGCATACGCGGGTCGGAAGTTGCACACGCGAAGGCCAGGTGCTTGCCTAGCGCGCACGCGGCTAGGCCACCATGCACGCGAGCATGCGTACGCGGCCAAGGCATCGCCTAGGTGATGGCTGAGAAAATGGGGCAGCTGGCATTGCCCTATGCTTAGGCAGCCATGCCCATGCATAGGAAAAGTCCGTGCTGGTGCCATGACAGCAACCAGCTGCCAACTCCCAAGCCAAAATAAGATTTTTCTCTGACGGGCCCTCATGAACACATCCGGGGTCTCGCAAACACAAACGAGTAGAACTATTCGACTAAAAATAGTATTTTCGACTCAACGGAATTGAGAAAAATCCCAACAGGGGTCGATTTAACAAAAAGTGGGACCCACTCTCAAAAACTAACTTTAGGCCAACTTTTCCAAAATGGAACCCCATAGCCTAAAACGAGTCTGAAAGCCTTGGGACCTAAATCAAAGGTCCCCCTAGCCCAAAGTCAATATTCCAGAGCTAACAGCGTGGTCAGAATTTCCATCTGAGGCCATCTTCTCCATATGTTGACCAAAGTCAAACTTTCAAGTTCAACTGGCTGAAAAACATAAAAAAAAACACCAAACCAAACCAAGAGCTCCCAAACCCCGACAAAGGGACCATCTAGACCAAAATCCATGCTCTGGAGCTAATAAAATTGTTGGAATTTGATTCTGAGTGCGTTTACTAAGAATGTTGACCAAAGTCAATGAATTCCTAAGTTAAAGCTCTAAAATAGAGAAATGGCCATAACGACCAAATGAACGGCCAGGGCACCAAACCACCAGTCCCAGCAAGCCATAAATGACTTGGGTCTACTACAGGAAAGCTCTAACGGTACAAAGAAGCATAAATGCAAAAATGACCAGAAGGGTCATTACACATAAGGAAAGGAAATCTGCATCATCCCGTACGGTTGCCACAATGAACCATTTTTGCTCAAAAATAAACCATATCAGCATCATGATAACTTATGTCATTCACCTAGTTTCTGGAAGGTAAAAGGAAGCCAAAATAGACCGTTATGGCTCAAAATAATCTGTTATATTGGTTGTTATAACTTACTGAATTTGCACAGCTTCTGGTTTGGAGAACGACCACCAAAACAGCCAGTAATGGCTAAAATGGGTAGTAATGGTGACCATTTTAAATTCTTGTTTCTTCTTCACTTCTATCCTTTAACTTCGATTGGCACCACAGCTCATAATTCTTCGCAATGACTTGTAATGAGCCTCTTTTCCTAATATTGTCATCCTTGTGGTTTTTTTAGCCCATTATACCTATAACTCAACTAAAATGCATCATATCACACTAAAACATGCTCAAGAACTACCAAGAATCCTCATCAAAAGGTATGGAATGTGTCTTAAAATCCTGGCACATCATTAGTCTAACATCAAGACTTGTAGGAGTGGTTGACCATATGAATTCTGCGATCTCTGATAGAGATCACCAGAAAAGGGATGCTGCTTGGATAGAATGCTCGATTAATAATTGCACCCATACTACTGCTAGTGTAAGTAATTTGACTTTTCCTAACAAAAATAGGCGTTCTTTTCCCTTTGATGGAGATTATTTGCATTACCCTTTTTAGGCTAGTGTCTTTCCTATAGAGGGTTTTCAGTGGGTCTTAAAAGAGACAGAAGATCTCTTGTTGAGATGCTCCCACCTTAAGAAGACTCTGGCTGTTATAGGAGATCTTTCGATCCTGGTGCAGGTCTTTGCTTAATAAGCCTCTGAGTTTGAGGTGTTAAGAGCTCAAAGGGACATGATTTTGAATGAAAATGAATAGTACAACTAGGACGCGTTTCATTGGTCTAAGATATAGGTATCTTGCAGCATGAGAATAATGAGCAAGTTGGTGCAATCTAGAGGTTCATAGGAAAACAATCCAAATTAGAAGAGCGTATTAATTCAACGGGTAATGAGTCAACACTCTTGTCCACATCTTTTCCTTCCAAGGAACCATCTCAAGATGAAGTACAGTGCTTGTTAGAGAAAGTTAGGGTCTTGTCCAAAAAATTCCAAACTCAAGGATGAGCATCTAGATATGAAGAGAGTCATAGACACTTAGTCTAATGACCTATTCCATTATTATAGATGAGATTTCGTGTGAATAATCGTGCTAGAAAATTTCCGATTTAGAAAGTTGGAAAATTTAGGCTAGGCTAGTCTCGGACAAATTTTGAGCAAGGTAAGGTCTAGGGTAATCTGGGAAAAGATTGGATAAAATAACTAAGGTTGAGCTAGATTTCCTGTTACCTAAAATGTTAAGGATTCCATAGGACTTTCCGGAAGTGAATTCGAGTGAGTAGAACTCCTGATATCGAACTTGATGTGAAAGGGTTGGTTTGGAAAGTCAAGGTTTGAAGATGTGTTGTAAAATGGGAAAATCTGGGTTTTTTTAGGTTCTAACCTATGTCAACCATAATAGTTGTTGACACTTTGCTACAAAGACTACCGCTATAGCAGAGAAATTCTCGTTATAGCAGAAGTCAAGGCGATCAATACCGTTATAGCAGGCCATTTCTGCTATGAAGGTGACGCTATAGCAGAGTGGGGACTGCTATAGAAGAGTAAGTCACAGTTAATGCAGAAACTTCCTCAAAAATGTTCAGAATTGTTCAAGAACATTTTAGGGAAGGACAAAGGCGATTTGGGAAATTCTATATCAGTTTTCTGCCAAATTTCTCCCTAAAGGTAACTATTTTGTTCCCCTACTCTATTACTTTGATTCTCGAACCTTAGAATTGATAGTTATAGAATTTGTGAATGGTTTGGCTTGACCTAAAGTAGAAAATCTGATATAACAAGGAATGTGGGTGTAGAAAGCCTTGGGTTTTGTATGTAAGTTGTTTATTTCTTGTTTTAACACCATAATTTGCTAATGTGACCATGAAAGTGGTCGTTTTAGGAAAATTATAGGTGGAAGGGCCCTAGGTTGGGTGGAATGATCATGGGTTTGGCCTGGGGATTAGGATTTGAATATAATCTGAGAATGATTAGGCCATATTTATTGATTCTAGTATTATTGTGTGATTGTTTTAGACCAAGGGCAAGCAAAAGCTTCGGGAAATGGGAAGGCTTTAGTCTAGTAGAGCTTTCAAGATAATTCGAGGTATGTGAAGGTTGTTGTTTTCCCAAGATGTGCTATATGTGCATATTAACTATTACATAGTATTTTTGTACATTGCATGCTTAGGGAATAAGGAACTTTGTATGAAATGATATCTTGTTTTCAATCCCGTGCAATGAACTTGTTTTAATGCTTGTTGGATTTACAAGTGTGGTTTTATTCATTGTGTCTGTGATTATATGATATTTGTGATTTGTCAGTTGGATCAGGTACCACGCCTGGTACATGATACTTATTAGTTGGCTCGGATACCACACCTTGTAAGGGATATCTATAGGTTGGCTCGTACCATGCCTGGTATAGGTTCTATGATGACTTGATCGGGTACTATGCCTCGTATATGTTTGCTTGTTCTTTCTTATGTTGGTTCCATGAGTGAATTGAATTAATTATTGTGATGCATTTATTTCCTATTGTTCCATGAGTGGTTAGATTGTTGTGTTTAAATGGTGGAATGGTTCTTATATAGACCGGGGTTGCTTGTTAAACACCATAGCTGATGTCTTTGGGATCCTTGGATGGTTCGGGTACTTAAAGGTTCGGTTGAATCTTATCTGAAGTTGTTCTTGTGGTGGTTTATGGACATGGTATATGTGGTTGTTAAGTTAATTAATGATTGAGAGTCTTATTTATACTCATTGGCTTGGATTTACATGTTCTGTCGAGTTTTAGCATATTTTAGTTATTTGTTCATATTTCCTATGTTTGGAGCAGGCCAATGATCCTACTAGTGTACTGTTATTTATGTACTGATATTACACTTGCTTTTCTTTTGTGAGTACAGGGCATATTCTGATGGCTGCTACGCGACCTCAGTTGTAGTTCTAACATTTCCAGAATCCAAGGGTGAGCTGCTTCTTCCGAGCTACCATGGGTTCATCTAGTTTACTTCTAGTCCATTGTTTAGGACTCAGACTTCTTAATTGTTGGGGTTGCATCCCCATATTCTAGAATTAGTATATGTTTTGGTACACAACTTTCATATTCTAAAGATATTTTAACAGGATTTTCTTTTTGATTATTTTAGATATGAATTCTTAGTTTTATTCAATGCAAACTGGATCTAGTTGCTTAATTTTGATAAATGTTGGCTTGGTTACTTGGTTCGCTCACTGGGGGTTTAGGGTGGGTGTCACTCGCGGTGGGTTAAGTCATGAGAAAGCCCTAGGTTCTCTGATCTCGTCATACCAAAATGGGTCTAGTTGAGTCTTGCAAAATGGTACAGAGACGTCTGTACTTTTCTTCAAAAGGCTACAAGATTTTAGGAAACTATCTCTTCATTCTTCCTTCATGCTATAACTTGATTCCAATTGGTATCTGTTGATCCAAATTGGTATTTAACTTTCTTCACTTTTTTATCCGCAGATGGTTAACACTAGTCATAATGGCACAAGGGTAGTAGCTCCAGCTGCGAGACCGATGGCTAGAGGATGAGGAAGGAGCAGGGGCAGGAGTAGAGGAAAAGCAACACCCGCCAGGGGTGGAGCTCAGGCAGCGGCGAAGCCAAGGGTGGTGACCCCTTCCCTACCCAAGGATCCTGTTAAGGAGGAGGTTGAGGTTGGGCTAGAAGAGGGCATGGAACATGAGGAGGCGACACTAATCGGAGGTGCATGTCTTCCCCATGTGTTATCCAAGGTAATTCAATAGGTGTTGGCTTTTCTGATCAGGCTAGAAGGTACTGGAGCCACCCCCACTAGGCCAGCGGATTAGGTTCCGGGCGCTCATTAAGCTGTTGCCGCAGCTCCCAGGATAGATGAAGCATCGGATACCAATGCGTTCTTTCATTCAGTACTATGGCTAGTTATGATCGGGATCGAGCATGAGCTGTTGACCAAGTTCTTGAAGTTGAAACCTCTTTTGTTTCTGGTACAGAAAAGGAGCATGCCTTTGAGTTTATTCTAGACTACTATGAAAGGTTGCACAAGTTGGGTATTGTACAGTAGCATAGGGTAGAGTTTGTGACTTTTCAGCTGTAGGGTGATGCCAAGCACTAGTGGAGGGCTCATGTAAAATGTCGATCTTCAGCCTTGCCTCCGATGACTTAGGCTCAGTTTCATGCCCTATATTTTTAAGAAATATATACCTCGCACTCTGATAGATCACAAGAAGGATGAGTTTCTGGCCCTTGAGCAGGGTAACATGTCTGTTTAAGCTTATGAGGCTAAGTTTCATGCCTTATCTCATTACGCTACCCAACTTCTGGGCACTGGGGAGGAGAGGATTTACCTGTATGTTAAGGGTCTGAATACTGAGTTGCAGATCTTATCTATTCATATGACTTTGACAGGGAAGAGCTTTAATGAGGTGACTGATTATGTGAAAAAACTGGAAGGAGTCAGACAGGTAGGGCAGGATAAGGTGTTAGCTAAGAAGTCCCAAAATAATGGTAATTTTAGTGGTTCTTACTCTAGGAGTCCCAATCAGTAGGTCTATTTGACTCACCCTATTCAGTTGGCCCTGCCAGCTTCTACAAGTGGTCATTCAGGGGGCCATCAGTAGTTTTCAGCTCCTAGAGGACAGGGGGCTTTTTATACTTCTACTAGCAGGCCCTCTCTTAATCATAGATGTTTTGATTATGGTGATGCAGGTCATTTCAAGAGGGAGTGCCCTCTTAGACATGCAGGAAATCAGATGCAGCAGCAGACTAAGGCTGTAGTTCTAGCAGGTGGAGGTGGCCATGGCAGGGGGCGCCCACAGGGTGGGTGAGGGAATTTTTAGGGAGGCCATGAAAACAAAAGAAAGGGTAAAATGGGAAGGGGAACGGTTTCATCCAGCCAGAGAGGTTGCCCAGATTGATAATAGAGCTCATATTATGCCTTCCCGGGGAAGCCTAAGGCCGAGTTGTCAAATATTGTGATAACAGGTATAATTTTAGTCTGTGATTGAATGGCTTCTATTTTATTTGATCCAGGTTCCACATATTCATATGTATCTATTAAATTTGCCTTGGGTCTGGATTTGGTTTATGATGTTCTTCATTCCCTTATTCATGTTTCTACCCCAGTTGGGGAGTCTGTGGTAGTAACCCATGTATATCGTACTTTCTCTGTGGTGTTTGTGGATTTTCAGACTTTGGTAGATTTGGTTATCCTTGATATGCTAGTTTTTGATGTTATTTTGGGTATGACTTGGCTGTCTCCATATCATATTGTGCTGAACTATAATTCTAAGACAATAACTCTAGAGATTCCGGGTAAGGATAGACTAGAGTGGGAAGGTATGTACAGGCCTAAGCTGGCAAAGATTATATCCTTTCTTTGGGCTAGGAAGCTAGTGGGAAAAGGTTGTTCAGCCTTCTTGGCTTATTTTTGGGATGTTAGTGCGAAGTCCCCTTCAATTGAGTCAGTTCCGGTGGTATCTAAATTTCAGGAGATATTTCCAGAAGATTTGCGTGGAATGCCTCCGGATAGGGATATTGATTTTTGCATAGACATGCAGCCGGGCACTCGCCCAATGTCGTTTGGGTTGACTAATATGCTAGCGTCTTTCATGAGTTTAATGAATGGTGTCTTCAAGTCATTTCTGGATTCCTTTGTAATTGTGTTCATAGATGATATTCTGATTTACTCCAAGAGTAAGGAGGAGCATATAGCGTATCTTTGCATTGTTCTAGGAATATTGAGGCACTAGAAATTGTATGCCAAGTTTTTAAAGTGTGGATTTTAGTTGTCTTGAGTTTCTTTCTTAGGGCATATGGTTTTAGAGAAGGGGGTGATGTGGATTACCGAAAGATCGAGGCAGTTAAGAGTTGGATCCAGCCTAGATCTGTGACTGAGGTTAGGAGTTTTGTAGGGCTTGCGGGATACTATCGTAGGTTTGTCAAGAACTTTGCTTCCATTGCTACTCACTTGACAAGGTTGACTTAGAAAGAGGTACTTTTTGTTTGGTCTGACAAGTTTGAGGAGAGCTTTCAAAAGCTCAAGACACTTCTGACTATAGCTCCCATCCTATCATTACCGGTTGAAGGTAAGGATTTTATTGTATTTTTTAATGCTTCACATTCGAGTTTGGGTGATGTGTTGATGTAGGACAGGAATGTTATTGCATATGCTTCAAGGAAATTGAATCCCAATGAGAAGAATTACCCAACTCACGATTTGGAGTTGGCAATGATAGTCTTTGCACTAAAGATTTGGAGACACTACCTCTATGGTGTCAAGTGTGAAGTGTTCATAGACCATCGTAGCCTAACATGTGTTTACACAGAAGGATTTGAATCTGAGACAGAAGAGGTAGATGGAGTTGTTAAAGGATTATGATGTGACCATCCAATATCATCCGGGTAAGTCCTATGTGGTGGCAGACGCATTGAGCCAGAAAGCAATTAGCATGAGTAATTTGGCTTGTTTGGGGGTGTCCAAGTGACCCTTGGCTAGGGAGATTCGGACTCTAGAATCTAAGTTCATGCAGTTGGGCATTTCATAACAGGGTGGAGTTTTGGCCAATATTGAGGTTAAACCCATATTTTTGGAGGAAATCAAATCCAAACAGTTTTAGGATGCACAGTTGAACAAGCTTCAGAACAAGGTGGTATCAGGGAAACCCAAGATACCATACTGGACGCTGGTGGGGTGTTGTGCTTTAGAGGGTGGATTTTTGTTCTTCGGGTTGAGGAATTAATACATAATATGTTGATTGAAGCTCATGGTTAGCGGTACTAGATCCATCTGGGTGTAACCAAGATGTACCAGGACTTGAAGCAACTTTATTGGTGGCCTGGGATGATAATGGACATAGCTGAATATGTGTCCAAGTGTCAAAATTGTCAGGAGGTGAAGTATGAGCATCAAAGGCCTGCAGGATTGCTTCAGAGGATGCCCATTCCTAAGTAAAGTGGGAAAAGATAGTCATGGATTTCGTGGTGGGTCTTCCTAAGACCTTGGGAAGGTACGATTCCATTTAGGTCATCATGGATAGGCTGACCAAGTCAGCTCATTTCATTCCGATCAGGGTGGATTATAATTCCCACCAGTGGGCCAAGATTTATGTCAAGAAGATAGTGAGGTTGCATAGGGTTCCACTTTCCATCATTTCAGACAGGGGTACACAGTTTACTTCCAAGTTTTGGAGCAAGTTGCACGAAGAGTTGGGCACCCAACTCACTTTTAGCACAGTTTTTTATCCTCAATTGGATGGTCAGTCGGAGAGGATGATTCAGGTGTTGGAGGACATGGTGATAACATGTGTGATCGATTTTGGGAGCCATTGGGGTCAGTTTTTATCGTTGTGTGAGTTCTCATACAACAACAGCTATCACTCCAGTATTGACATGGAACCATTCGAGGCACTTTATGAGAGGGGATGTAGATCACCCATAGGGTGGTTCGACGCAGGCGATGCGAAACCTTTAGGCGTTGACTTGGTGAAGGAAGCTCAGAAAAAGGTGAGAGATATTCAAACCAAGTTGTTGGCAGCCCAGAGCAGGCAAAAAGCGTATGTGGATCGCAATGTAAGGGACATGGCATTTCAGGCTGGTGAACGAGTTGTTGAAGGTGTCACCAATGAAATGGGTAATGCAGTTTGGCAAGAGAGGCGAGCTTAGCCCTTGATATATCAGTCTATTTGAGGTTCTCGAGACTGTAGGGTCGGTGGCTTACAGGTTAGCATTGCCACCCATTTTGTCTGGGGTCCATCCAATTTTCCATGTATCTATGCTGAAGCGATACCATGGGGATAGGGAGTACATCATTAAATGGGATTCATTCTTGTTAGACAAGGATCCTCAGTACGAGGAGGAGCCAGTTGTTATCCTTGATTGGGATGTACTAAAATTAAGGATGAAGGAAATTAGATCGGTAAAGGTTCAATGGAAGCATCGTCCGAATGAGGAAGCCACTTGGAAAACTGAGAAGGACATGCGGGACAAGTACCCTCACTTATTTATGGATTCAGGTACTACCTTTTTTCTCTTTTTAGCTCATTTTTTTCATGTTTGATCATTCGGGGATGAATGATAGGTAAATTGGTATCTGTTGTAATGACCTATTCTATCGTTATGGGTGAGCTTTTTGTGTGAAGAATCGGGCTAGAAAACTTCAAGTTTGGAAAGTTGGAAAATTTGTGCTAGGCTAGTCTCGAATGAATTCTGAGCAAGGTAAGGTCTAGGGTAATCCGAGAAAGGATTGGGTAAAATAACTAAGGTTGAGCTAGATATCCTTTTAGCTAAGATGTTAGGGAGTCCATAGAACTTTTCAGAAGTGAATTCAAGTGAATAGAACTCACGATATCAAACTTGACATGAAAGGATTGGTTTGAAATGTCAAGGTTTGAACGTATGTTGTAAAATGGGCAAATCTGGGGCATTTTTTGAGGTTTTATCCTATGTCAACCGCTGTAGCAGTTGACACTCCACTATGGTGACTACTACTATAGCAGAGAAATTCATGCTATAGTGGAAGTCAAGGCAATCAACACCGCTATAGCGGGTAATTTTCGCTACGATGGCACCACTATAGCAGAGTGGGGACCGCTATAGCAGAGTAAGTCGCAGTTAATGTAGAAACTTCCCCAAAAATGTCTAAAATTGTTCAAGAATGTTTTGGGAAAGTGCAGAGGCAATTTGGGCGATTCCATATCAGTTTTCCACCATATTTCTTCCTAAAAGTAAGTATTTTGTTCCCCTACTCTAGTACTTCGATTCTCAGACCTTAGAATCAATAGTTACAGGCTTTAGGGAAGGTTTGGCTTGACCTAAGGTAGTAAATCTTGTATAATAAGGAATGTGGGTGTAGAAAGCCTTGGGTTTTATATGTAAGCTATTTATTTCTTGTTTGAACACCATAATTTGCTAATGTGACCATGAAAGTGGTAGTTTTAGGTGAATTATGGGTGGAAGGGCCCTAGGTTGGGTAGAATGATCATGGGTTTGGCCTGGGGATTAGGATTTGAATATAATCCGGGAATGATTAGAGCATATTGGTTGATTCTATTATTATTGTGTGATTGTTTTAGACCAAGGGCAAGCGAAAGCTTCGAGAAATAGGAAGGCTCTGGTCCAGTAGAGCTTTCAGGTTAATTCAAGATAGGTGATGGTTGTTGTTTTCTCAAGATGTGTTATATGTGCATATTAACTATTACATAGTATTTTTGTACATTGCATGTTTAGGGAATAAGGCACTTTATGTGAAATGATATCTTGTTGTCAATCCCGTGCAATGAACTTATTTTAATGCTTGTTGGGTTTACAAGTATTGGTTTTCTTTATTGTACATGTGATTGTATGATATCTGTGATTTGTCAGTTTGCTCGGGTACCACGCCTGGTATGAGATACTTATTAGTTGTCTTGGGTACCACACCTGGTACGGGATATCTATCGGTTGTCTCGGGTACCATGCCTGGTATAGGTTCTATAATGGTTGGCTTGGGTACCACGCCTGGTACATATTTGCTTGCTCTTTCTTGTATTGGTTCCATGAGTGAACCGAGTTAATTGTTGTGATGCATTTATTTCCTATTGGTCCATAAGTGGCCAGATTGTTGTGTTTAATCGCTGGAATAGTTCTTGTATAGATTGGGGTTACTTGTTAAACACTGTAGCTGATGTCTTGGGGATCCTTGGGTGGTACGGGTACTTAAAGGTTAGGTTGAATCTTATATGAAGTTGTTCTTTTGGTGGTTTGTGGACATGGTATATGTGGTTGTTAAGTTAATTAATAACTAAGAGTCTTATTTATACTCATTGGCTTGGATTTACATGTTCTGTCGGGTTTTACTATGTTTTAGCTATTTGTTCATATTTCGTATGTTTGGAGCTGACTGATGATCCTACCAGTGCATTATTGTTTGTGTACTGATACTGCACTTGCTTTTTTTGTGAATACAGGGCATATTCCGGTTCCTACTACGCGACCTCAGTTGTAGTTTCAACGTTTCCAGAATTCAAGGGTGAGCTGCTTCTTCTGAGATATCATGAGTTCATCTAATTTACTTCTAGTCCATTATTTCAAACTCAACTTCTTAATTGTTGGGGTTGCATCCTCATATTCTAGACTTAGTAGATGTTTTGGTACACGCCTTTCAGATTCTAGGGGTATTTCTTCAAGATTTTCTTTTTGATTGTTTTAGATATGAATTCTTAGTTTTATTCAATGCAAACTGGCTTTAGCTGCTTAGTTTTGATAAGTGTTGGCTTGGTTACTTGGTTCACTCATCGGAGGTTTAGGGTGGGTACCACTTACGGCAGGTTAGGTCGTGACACTCAGATTGCCCATCACGAGATCCTAGAGAAGTTCTGAGCTTGAGGTTTTGACTTAGACAAGGAGATTGTTGAGTCCCATGCCATGGTTGATCTTGCTAACCGACTGGCCTTAGATGACGAGGGGACGTTTACTTCCTCCCTCGAAGGTGAATTGTCATAGGGAAGCCCAGGCCAAAGCTTCAAGGGATATAGTTGAGTAGTATTTTTTTGAAGGGTTTTTTACCCATGTACAATTTTCTCAATTTGTTTATTTTCCTCAGGATCCGCATTTGGGATTTCAATGGAAACTCTTTTTATTCAGAACTAATTTTGATAATAAAGCATCTTGACTCTTCATTTCCCTATTTTTTCCTTTTTTTCTTTTAGATAAAGGCGGGAAGTTGAGAGGATTACTCTATTTGAGATTTGAACCGTCAAATATGCAAAAAAAAAATGGACCAATTTTTATGCCTTGATTTCTGAGAATTGTCTCCTCGAATTTTGTTTGGGTTAATTAAACCAGCCACATGGAAGCCATTTGTGGCCCTTTACTTTCTGCACACTGATTTTGCTTTATACTATAAGTAGCAGCCTTTCATGCTTGGTCCTTTATTCCGCTTAGAGCCTTTCTTTTTAGTATTGAGAGAAAGAAATAAAAGTGATAACAAAGAGAAAAAACTTTCTTTCATGGCACTCCTTTCTTATTTCCTCTGATGTTCAGACTTTGAACTGGATCTCTCCTACAGTTTTTGCCTTATTCTTGTCTTTTATCTTGATGTCTAACCCTGGATTTTTCCACTGAAGTTTTTGATGAGGGAAGGTAAAAACTGTATTCTTGTCTTCTTAGTTTCGAGATTTTATTTGGTAAAATCTTATTATTAATTGCATGGGATCTTCTCACTTAATGTTTGATACTTGACTTCAAATAGGACACTCCTTTTAGGTACTCTTGTCTTGTAGACAGCTTCTTCCTTAAGCAAGATTTCAATAAGTGCTTGGTATTGATTCTAAAATTAGAGTCAATCTAATTTTACTTAGATGAATCAATCTTCTGCTTCCTTAAATCATGCAGGATAATATTTTCTTTCTTTTAGCAAGGTCTTCAATAAGTGTTTGGTACCGATCCCAAAATTAGAGTCAATCTAATTTTGATTAGATGAATCAATCTTTTTATTCATTCCATAATCCTTGCGAATCTTTATAATTGTTTTCCTTATTTTTCCTTATTTCTTGAGAATAAATCTCTCTTTATTTCTTCTTGCTTGGTACTTGATTTTCTTCCTTCTTGGGTAATGCTTTCCTTTTCTGCTTGGTACTTGCTCTTTCTATGACAAGTAGAATATCCTGAATCAATATTTTTTCGTGAGTTCCTACAAGATGAAATTGTCATTCATTAAAATCAGAACACTATCACAATATACTAAGACACTTGTATAATAAAAATTTGTGTATAATAATTTTTTAAGACAATTAAAATACAAAATACAGCTTATTCATATTCATAAGAAAGATCAACTCCTCTCCATATCAATTTAAAATGTTTTACATTATTTTAGAAAAATAATTATAATTATTTATTTTCTAAGAATTCTAAAAATATATGATAAGACATAGCTTATGTTTAAGTAAAATAATATCTCATTCTTATTAATTGTCTTACTTTTTTTATAGAAAATAATCATAATTATTTTAAAGACAACTGAAAATATAAGATTTTGCTTATGCTTAAGAAAAATAGTTTTCCTCCGATAACAACTTAAGTATCTTACATTTTTTGTAATACAATCAAAAATATAAAGCTTAGCTTATAATTAAAAAAATAATACCCCCTCCGTGCCACTTTAAGAGTCTTACTTTTTTTTTGAAAAAAAGTTAACTGAAGTTAAATTTTTACAAAATTAGAAAAAAAAAAGTTAAAACATTTACCATGAAAACCTTGAGTTAACCTTTTTTATCACAAAAAAAAAAAGTCAAAAGCTTAAAAAATATATCATAGGGTAACTCTTTCCTATTATGTATGCTACTGAATTATTTTTCTTGTGTGATAAAAATTTGTATATAGTATGTTTTAAGATAATTAAAACAGAGTTAAAGGCTAAAATACACTTAAAGTATTCCTGTTTTTTGAGTTTCATATCTGAACTATCAAGTGTGTGAGTTTTTCTACCTGAACTATCACAAAATATTTAGAGAAACACACCTGAACTATCAATTGTTTGAGTTTCATACATAAAATTTCATATAGGAAACTCAAACAACTGATAGTTCAGGTGTGTTTCGCTATGTTTTTTGTGATAGTTTAGGTATGAAACTCACGCACTTGATAGTTCAGATATGAAACTTAAAAAAATAGAATACTGTAGATGTGTTTTTTTTTTTTACTCTTAAAAATATAACATTTAGCTTATGCTTAAGAAATATTACATCCACTTCGCATCAATTTAAGTGTAGTCTTATACTTTTTTTAGAAAAATATTTATAATTATTTATTTTCTAAAAAAAACTAAAAATATAAAACTTAGCTTATGTTTACGATAAATAATATTCCCTTCATATCAATATTAGTGTCTAACTTTTTTTATAAGATAATTATGATTATTTTTAAGGCAAGCGACAATATAATATCTCTTTTACGCTTAAGAAAAATAAGTTTCTCTCTGTATCAATTTAAATGTATATTCTTTTTTTTTATAAGAATCAAAAATAAAATACTTAGCTTATGATTAGAGAAAATAATATCCTCTTCATGTCTTAATCTTTTAATTAAAAAAAAGATACAGAAGTTATAAAAAATTAACTCAAAATAAATTTCTTATTAGTACAAAATATGTTAAAAAAATTTATCATGGAATATTTGAGTTTTTTTTTTAATAAAAAAATAAAAATAAATGTTCATTGGTTGACTTTGTTTGTAAATTATTTTATTACAACTAAGTTGACTCAAATTTTTTAATTTTATAATAAAAGAAGGCAAACTTTTATAATGAAAAACTTAATAAAAAAGTACACTTACTAATTAGCAAAAAACAAATTGCAATGTGCACTTGCTAATGAGGAAAAAGAAACAGTTTAATAGCGCTCTTTTTATTCGGGGACGTGAATTTTTTCACTATATTTAGTTTTTGTCAAAAAAAAAAATCATATGTTATTCAAATCACTTTTTTGTTTACACATTATTTAGATTCTGGACTCTTTTATTCATCTAAAAAGTCAAATACTTTGAAACAAATCGAGTTGTGAAAGCAATTAATTTTTAGGATCTACAAACAGAGTAGAATTCATAGAATTCAAAAAGAGGTTAGACATTAATGATACATAGTTCATGAAGATGGTCCTGGGTGATGCTTCAGGACACAGAAATTAATGAAGGTGAGAGTGGGGGCTAGAAGAGGGGGGGAGGGGGGGACACACATCTGACATAGGAGGAGGACAATAGCACACAGTAATACATTCACGTGCACTTCTTCAATTGTATCCTTCCAAAATCCTAATATCAGAATGTCCCTACACACACACCCTACCCCCTACCCCTTCCTCCCTTACTAAAGTCAGCACAGTGCACATCTATCTCCGTCTCTCTGTGTCTAGCAGCCTTCTCCCACACGTGTCCTTTTGTCCTTTTCTGTATTCCCCAATGGGAGTGCATCTCAGATCTTCCGCACCAGTTATCGTTGCCTTGTTTTTATTAAATCCAATCTTTGCTTTGGAATGCCATCTCCTCTTTACTTGAACCCACTAATTCTATTTACTTATACTCCAATATTTTTCACTATAAGAAAAGCCCTTCAATAATAGGGCGTCTCCGGCTAACAAAGAAATCACAATTCAAATTACAAAATACATGTTCAAATGCTACTTCTGCCTAATTATTGAACTTTTATTACAAGACAAATATTGCTAATTTGAAGAATTACATTTATCATATTAATCTAAACTAAATAGATAATGTGCGTAAATCATAATACGAGAACTTATTTGTTGTTCGCGTAGCAGAAATAAAAGCATAGGATGACCACGGTTGAAATTACCGGTCGATGGTGGTTATCACAGTCTGTCAGAGTAATCTCTATACCACAGCCTAAATCATAACTGCCTAAACCGTAACTGAATGAAAGAAAATAAAGTGTAGGATCTGATTGTAATATTTTCTATCTCCCTAATAATACATCATATGTGTTTACATAGAGAAATTAATTAGGATTTACTAATTATCTTAATGAGCCTTAAAACACCTCTTATGGGTGAGCCCAAATTTCCTACATAATTAATAGAGTTAATGATATGACTGACTAATTGCAAGTTTGTGTGAAGAGTAATTCATTATCTTCATCCAAATTACTAATGACACTATATATCATTTTAAGACTTTAAATTACAAGTTATACATGTACTTTTTCTTATTTATAAAATCAAGCTTTTAATTATAAGTCATACCAGTTTAGTAAAAAGTTATATTTTTACTGTATTTTTTTTTAATTTTTAATGAGAGAAAAAAATTAATTTTACTTAATTAATGGTTAGGATATTTATTAGAAGAGAGATAAGTGAGCAAAAAAATCTCAACAATTATTTTAAATGGAGAAAAAATCTCTTATTTTTCTCTCTTTTAATTGTCTTACCTTAATTATATGGTTTCAAAATTTGGTATCAACATAATATTAACTTATATTCTATTTATATTGCTTTTTATAAATTTTTCATATAATTAATGATAGTTCAAATACATTTCTTATTAATAATATTTTGTGTGTGAATATGGTATTAAATCTGGTATGAATGGAATATTAATACATATTCTGTTGAAATCAATTTTTATATTTCTTCCATACACTAAATTATAATCTATATATATTTTCTATTAAAATATTTTGTGTTTGATTATGGTATTAGATTCGGTATCAGTTGAATAACCAAGAAAAATTTGCTAATTGACGATGAATTTTATTATCTGAGTAACTTTGGGAGAGCATCTGTTTGAATTCTGAAAGTGTAAAAAAAGAAATAATTGTTGGAGAGATATGGGGATGATTGATATTCTTATTTAATCACCAATTATTTTTTAGGGATAATTTTTAAAATTAGTTCTAATTTATTAAAATACGGATATGTGTATTAAATTCACTGTAGTTTCCAATTTTATTAAGATACTTTAATCCTTTTTACTCTTTTGATATAATTTGTTAAAAACTATTTATATGAATTGAAAACTAACAAATTATGTTATGACTTGTAATAAAAAAAATTATATTGTGTATATATATATTTTTCCCTATTGGTCAATAGATGAAAGAGACCTCAAGGCAATTGGTGTAATCCTGGAAATGATACGTAGTATTGTGTTCTATCATTGGCTGCTGTGAATTAAAAATATCGCATAATTATTTTTAAGGTCAAGTGGTAGAATATAATTGACCCTAACACTAATAACTGCTGAAAAATCAACATATGTTACTTATTGCACACATTTAAACCGACATATATATATATATATATATTTATATATATATATATATATATATATATATATATTATATATTATATATATATAGGAACACCGAACATAAACAAGGTGATGTGACACATTTTTATGGCCTTCATTCATATTTATTTTTTTCTCTTTTTTTGAATTTTTTTTCTTCATTCTTTTCATAAATTGATTCATTTAATAATTAAAAAAATATCATATTTATTATATCTAATTATATCTCATGAATTACAAAAAATCTCTATCTATTTATTTTTTGTACTTAAATAACATATTTCCTCAACTTCCCTCTACCTAATTCTTATAATTTAACTAATTTATAAATAACAATAATTTATGGAATTGTTGAATACACATTTTCATTTTTTTCCTTCTTCATTAAGTGTATCTTTTTATCTTTTCTTTTTGATTTTTTTCTTCACTTTTTTCATTCACCATGTGTTTATAAATTAAAAGAGATAACACATATAAAAAAGCTAATGTGACAATATGACCACCACTTTGATGAAAATCATAGCTATATTTTTCAGAATTTCTTCTTGTGTCATAATAGTCAAACACAAGATGTAGAAGAAAGTTTGATGGTGGTGTAACATTTATCAAAGGAAGATGGTCAAATTAATTTGGTACAAGTTCATCAACATGAAGAAGGAATTTTTATGATTGTGGAAGATTCATCAAGAGAGATGATCATATTAGTTTGAAAAAATTAAAGTCTGAATGATTTAAAAATCTATATAGATAAGCTTATTGTTGTTTACAAATCTATATAGATAAACTTATTGCTGTTTATTTTAGTATTTTCAATTAATTATTTCTCCAAATATAAGATATGTATCTCCAAGAACAAGACTTCAGTATAAAATTTTATATTTTATGTATCATGGACTGTAACAATCTGTCCCGTCGTTATTGAAAGTTCGCGGGAAAAAGGAAAGAATTAAAAAAAATTGTGTTAAAAATTGTATGTGGTAGAGTAATAAGGGCGGTGTTAATAAAAATCGGGTTAATAAAATGAGTCAACCCTTTGATTGCCTGTGGGGTCCGTCGCTGCAGACAGGGCCGGCCTCGTCACGACGAGCTCGCCATAGCGAGAAAGGTCTCGCTACAGCGAAACTCGCGAGGTAGAACCACGGGTTATATGTTTTCAGCTCCTAATTCTATTCCAAAAAAGAATATTTTTCCTCCTAAAAACGCCTCAAGGTTGTTCTAAACCCAGAAAAGCAAGAAAAGAGAGGGAAAGCTCTCAAAAAGGCGCGATTTCTTCTCCCTTCTCGTGGTAATTCTTCCTCTGAATTTTTGAAAATGAGAACAAGAAGCAAAATACATATGTTTAAGCAGCAGCCCAGCATCGAGGTAGGTTATGGTTAACTTGTAGTAAGACTCTGATTTTGAAATCATAATTATTATATCGTGATTGACGAAAATAGCACGGTTAGACCTTCGGACACGAAATCTGGATGGAATTACATTTGAATAAACTATTAGGACTGGAATCCTAGTTAATAAACATGTTCATTCTATATGTAATTTAATGTGAATATGAGTGGGATAAAAATCATGTGATCTATGAGGCATAAAAAGTTATTCTTTGTAATAGTGAAAGCCGGAGTTAGGTATGAAAAGGAAAATATATCCTTCTAAAATGAATCCATGATTGTTGTTGTGATGATTGATAACCTATGTGAACTAAGTGTTGTACTCACTGAGCCATGGTATAGAATGGCGTCTTAATAGATAATTACCTTAAGTGAAAAACTCGATTAATATGAGAATTTGATAGGTAATAAAGAGAAGGCGAATTATGATTGTGTGGTCTGTATAATGAGACGAAGTGATGATAAGAGGTTGACGATAAAGTGCTTAGGTATGTTTAAGAACAAAAAGGATGAGTCTGCACCACTCATAATGAAGGTTAAAAGTCCTTGTGTGTATAACGTGGCTAAATTGGAGTTGAAACTAATTTTAGTACATGTATGTGATTGAATTACTTAACTAGTGATTGATCTTCGAACATGTTTGAAATGATATTATTTTCATGTTATGCTTGAATGAATAAGCTATGTATACATAAACTAAATAATGAACTTGGAAGAACTTAAGTAAGTACATTATGTTATATCGTGAGAGATAGGACTGAGAACCATAAGTTCACTTGATAGTTTGAATTAGTACCACAAGCCGGTACGAATTGATATTGCACTGATGAAAAATGATTTTAATGAGTAGATAGATCCTGGTGGGTGCACTGCAGGTCATGGCTAATTGGACAGAAATAAGATCCTTTAACATGTTCATACACATTTACATTTACCTTATTGATATTGTGTGAGATATAGAGACTATAGATCAGAGAGATTGAGTGAGCATGAGATCCACATCGTGTTGTGATTGCATTTGATTTGAGCATTTATTGTGAGTTGACGTGTGTTGGTGGCTGTCATGTCTTTGATTATTATGCTCGAACTGTTGGTAACTACTATATCTTTGGTTATTAGACTTGATTATTGCTGGTAATTGTTATGTCCTTGGTTATTATACTTGATTACTATTGGTAACTTCTATGTCCTTGGTTGTTATACTTGATGTCTATTGATGGCTACTATATCCTCAGTAAATACACTTGACGTGATCATAGATAATTGTTGTGTCCTTGACCATTGCTTGAAATAAGTCTGAATAAGGGTTAATTGTTAAACTATGATGGTTCTGGGTGTTCTTAAAAAATAGGTAAGAACTGTAATAATGATAACGGACTGAGCATGAATAAGTAACTAATGTTATGTATAAGTCGAAAGAGAACATGTGTAATATGGGGTATCTTATGACTATGCTTATATGGTTATAGATAACTATTAAGATTGATCAGAATTTAAAGGGGTTGGATTAATTAATGTGCATTGTAGTGGAATAATATTGGAGGCAAAATATTATGTGTGCTTGTAGTTGAAACTTTCGATTAAGAATTGATGTTGAACTATACATGTATTATGTGATCTAATTTTAGTTGATTGATGATATCTATCAGTACGTGTGGTGTACTGATGCTATTTTCGTTACATCTTTGATGTAGATGTGTGACAGGTTGACTGAAGTCTCATTGCACGGCTTGAAGGATTTCAATCATCAGCTTCCAGGTTCTCTACTCCTCGAAACGAAAGTCGTGTCTTTTGTTTGTCATGTCCTTCATTAGTGGCTCTTGTACACGTCTAAATCAGGTCTTGAAAAAGGTTATAATCTGTTTGCAAATGAGAGTAAATTTTGATGCTTTGTTAAATTTTATTTGTTGAGTCTCTTACAATTTTGGCATATTTATTGCTTTACAAGTCTTCTACTTATCATGATTGGGTAAATAAAGAGGTTCTCCTATTGAGTTAGGGTCGAGTAGGTACGTGCATGGCAGGTCATAAATTGGGCCGTGACACGAACAATAAGAAATGATCTTCAACTTACTATTTTATTGCAGCATAAAACTTATAATTGGTATAATTATATAATTTTTTACCTTTTAAATATATAATTTATCTATCTATCTATCTATCTATCTATATATATATATAATAATTATGGCCTGTAACAAAATGATGTGTCATAGTTTTTTGATCATGGATTCATCTCTTTTGATCTTTTTTCAATTCTTTTTCCTTTTTATTCAATCTCCTACTTTTTTTTGTTGCTATTTTACTATTTTTTGTTCAAAAGTATGTTTAATCGCTCTTTTACATTCTAATTGTCATTTCAACTTTTTGTGTTAACAAACTAAAGTGTTACTTCTTTAAATTTCTTAATTATGTTAAATGTGATATAATTAACTCTTTTTATAGCATTTAGAAGAGAAATATTCAGTTTATGCTAAATTAGTTTAACATTATATTTTATCTTCTTTATAAATTATTTTGACTTTTTGCCTAATTCTTTTGATAATAAATTTAATATATTCTTGAGGTTATAATAAATTTATTCTAGAAATAGTTGTTACTTTCTTCATTTTCTATTCTTTAAATTTGAAAAGAGTGAATTAACTCGTATTTTTTCTTTTTTTGTGTGTGAATGATATGTTTGATAACATATGTAGGCTAGATAATGACTCTTTATTATTATTTTTATCTAACTGATATAGGTTATTAGTAGAGCTGTCAAAATGGGCTAGTCCAATCCAACTCAACCTAGCCTCAGCGGGCCAGAGAGTTAAATGGGCTGGGACGGACTGGTCCTTTTAACTAAAGGGCCTTTAAAATAGCAACCCAACCCAACCCTAAGCAGACCGCGGGCTAGGATGGTTTGGCCCTTCAATAAAAATTAAAAGTGACCAGTAACATAATAAACAAAAAAAATGTGATTACTAGAAAATCACCAACCATTATAAGTCTTCGTTTTAACAACAGGTGTATACGATAATAATTAATATTAACCAAATGAAGAACAAAAAATAACTAGCTAGTTAAAAAGATTGTCAACATACTTCTACATATCTGAATTATAATAATCCGAAAATTTACAAATCTTATATGCACAAAAAATTTGCCCAGTTACAAAACTACAAAACTAACATTTTAAAGTGTTAAAATTATGTAATCTATCAATTAGAGCGTAACAACTTCACTTTAACTGTACGGAGATTTATTGAAGGGAGATTTGAACTAAGATAAAGATCTGGACAGAAAAATAAAAAAAAATGCGCACAAAAGGAAAAGAAATGACTTTTAAAAGCCCTAATTTTTTTTTTTGCTTATGAGCAAAGAGAAGTCGGAAGACCAAAGGGCAAAGAATATGTATACATGAATATAATATATCATATATAATATAATATATCGATGTAATGTATTATATTACTAATGACTATTGACTAAATGAGTAATTACTATTGTCTATTTGTAATGTACTTTGTACTTCTTTTAGTTTTTATTTTACCTTGTTTAATTATTTTATATTTTTTATTGGATAAATAAATATATTATTAATTATTTTTTAACTTAGCGGGCTGGCCTCTGATGCCACGAGTTAGGCCTCTGAGGCTGATGGACCAAGTGAAGCTGAGCTTATAAGCCTCACTTCTAAATGGGCTGCAAGAACTTAGCCCAGCCCCACTTAATTAAAGGGCCGGGTTGGGTCGGCCTCACGGGTCAAGCCTATTTTGACAGCTCTAGTTATTAGGTGAAAAGATTGCTTAATTACCCTTTTTTATTATATTACTTATTGCATATTTATTTTAACATTAGGATAGTAGTACGTAGAAGAGAATATATAAAAGAGAAAATAATTTATATATCCAATAAACTAGGCATAGACAAAGTGATGTGATATCTTTCTATTGTTTAGAAAATTATTTATCTTTTGTTTCATTTGAAAAAAAAAATATCTTCATTCTTTTCATTAATCAAATTATTTAATAATTAAAAATAATTCTATCATATTTATAACAACTAATTATATCTTATGAGTTACAAAAAAAACTTTTATCTATTTGCATTCTCTACTTAAATAATATGTCATCTTTTCAACTCTCTTATATCTAATTCCTATTATTTAACCAATCTATAAATTACAATCAATTATGAAGTTGTTGGATTCTAATTTTCATTTTCTCCTTTTCTGTTGACTTTTTTCATTGATCATGTGTTTAATAATCAAAAGAGAGAACATAAAAATGGTGATGTGGCAATATGACTACCACTTTAATGAAGATCATAGATATATTCTTTAGAGTTTCTTCTTGTGTGGCAATAACCAAATAAAAGTTCATCAAGAAGAGGAAAGAAGTTTGATGGCGGTGTAAGATTGATCAAAGAAAAATGATTAAATTAGTTTGGTACAAATTCGTTAAAATGAAGAAAAAAAATTAATGGCGATGGAAGATTCATCAAGAGAGATGGTCAGATTAGTTTAGAAAACTAGAAGTTTGAATGAGTTACAAATATATAGATACACTTATTGTTATTTATTTTTATATTTTTAATTAATTATTTTTTTAAATACATTATTTGTACCCTCCAAGAACAAAGTTAAATTGTAAAGTTTTACACTATGTGTATCAAGGATAACAGAAAATAGTCTCTAACTGATTATTTTATTGCAGACATAAAATTTATTGATATTTTAATATGAACTTTTACTTTTTAATATATAATTTGTATATTATATAATTGTGGTCTATAATGTTGATATGACATAGTTTAATGGACAATAATACCTCTTTTTTGACTTCTCTCTTTCTCCTTTTCTTCTTCTCATTCAACTCAATCCAATTTTTCTTTTTTTCCTTTGTATAATTTATTATCTTTTTTCTTAGCATATATATATATATATATAATCTTAAGATATCAATAAGTGTCTTAATAAATTACTTAATTAAAAATTAACATTTAAGAAAATAAAAAGTCCTTAAAAGAAGAATTTACGTTATCAAATTTCATATTTTTTATTTTTTTAGTATATTTTTATTTTCTATTTTTTTAATTCAAATTCATACGTACTAAGCTAAATTGGTCGTTCCTTATTTAACTTGAAATATTTATTACAAATTCTTTATAAAAAAAACTTTATACATAGGATACTAAAAAGATTATAATCAGAAAATGTTGGAATCATGAACAAATGTTTGATTAATAAATATTGATTTTCTTCAATAAAAATTATGAGATTAATATTCAATCATATGTTGATGTTATTATAATAATTGTGCGAGATTAATATTTAATCATATATTGGTGTTATTTTAATAACCGCGTGAAGTGCAAACACTAGTATAAAAGTAAAAGATAAAAAAAACTTGTTGGGATTAATTGGCACTAACATTATTCTTGGTTAAAAATAGTTCTAGTATTTTTTTTAAAAAACAAGTACTAGTAACAATCTTTTTGTTTGATGCACATTACAAAAAAGGAAAAGAAAATCTATGATTAGCATTAACATTAACATTGCGGTTGGCAAAATAATTCTACTTTTAGAAAAAAGTGATCACAAATCTTTTTGCTCCGTGAGCTATTCTATTGATTTTGATTTGAATCATTAGCGAATGATCAGAATTAAGAAATTTAGAGCTGGATTTTGGGAATTATACACAAGTCCAAAACCAGCATTGTCATAAATAAATTACTCTGCAGAAAGCACTCTCAACGAAAAAGTACAAATACCGGAAAAAGAAAAAAAGAAAGTGTAAATATTTACGAGTGATGGATAAAACCCGGTAACCCGGCCCATAATTCTCTTTAGCGGCAGTTCCTGCTTGGGAAGTAGAAGCAAGCAAGCAGCATATGCATATCTATCTACATATTCTCTCTCTAAAACAGTATTTCTCTATCAAACTCCTCCTCCCAAAAAACTCTTTCATCCTTACCTTCTTATTAGGGTTTCTTAGCATAGTACAAAAGTTGTGTGTTTTTCTCTCTCTAGTGGGATCTATATATTTTGTTCATCTAAAAAGAGTAAATCTTAAGAAAGGCTATGCAATCAGATTATGAGATGGCTGGGATCCATCGTCAAAGAAACCAACAGCCACAAGTGGAAGAGCAGCAGCATAGATTCATGGTGGAAAATGCTTCAACTTCTTCACCATTTTTCCCAATAAACCCAAGCTATCACTTCCCTCATCAACAGCCTCATCCTCTCCTTCAACAAATCCACCATATACCCTTTACCCAACAGTTTTTCCAGTATCAACATCCCCATTACAACAGATCCATGTTAGACCACCAACAACAACATCAAGAAATAAGGTTAGACCCCAGTCCGGAATTAGTGCAAGGTGTGTCGGGTTCATTTTTTCCTTTAAGTTTCAAGTTGGGTATGGAAGCTGATAGTGGCCCATGTATTGAAGTAGAAGAAATTAGAGGAGGACAAGAAGATGCTTTGATTCGTGGGAGTGAGCGATACTGTACCCAGGCTCGACAAACTTCTCTAGCTGTGTCTCAATGTTGGCAAAACCAACAAGATTCTGCTATTAAACAACCTTTCTGGTAATCTTTTCTGCACTCAATCACATGTAAATTATAATTACTCTACTACCTACTGCTTTGTTTTTTCCCCCGTACACCCTATTAATGAGCCTACTCTATTACTCATATATTTAAATTCCTGCTTAGATGTTGGTATACTATATTAATACTATCTCTTTTATTTTATTTATTCTTTCCTCATTTTTGGGTACGTAGGAAGCCCCTTACTGCGGAATTTTCAAATGGGAATAACAACAGCAATGAGAGAGAGAAGAACAAACAAGAAGAGGATCAAGAAATGCATCGGCCAGCTGAAGAAATCCACCATCATCAGCAAATTATCAAGAGCTTAGAAGAAAATAAATGTAGAGTACTATTTGGAGAGTTAGAAGCCATTTATGCTGACAACACTAATGCTGATATTCATCGAATTGCATCTGAATCTGTTCTCACTGCTGATGATTTGCCAACAAATCACAATGTCTCTTTACCTGTACCGGCTTTCAACGATTCTAATCAAGCCAGTGGGGCCACCACAGCCATGGCTACAACTGCTGCTGGAATTGATATTGGATCAGAGAGTGCATCCGTTGGAGGAAGAGAAGCAGAAGCAGAAGCGACAAGGGGCGAAGTTCATAAAAGGAAGAGAGGAACAAACACTTCCATGTCACGATTTTTTGAGTCCTTAGTGAAGAAACTCGCAAACCACCAAGAGGATCTCCAAAAGAGGTTCATGGAAACGATTGAGAGATTGGATCAAGAAAGAAAAGAAAGAGAAGAAGCCTGGAGGGAGCAAGAATTGGCAAAGTTCCAAAAAGAAGCAGCTTCTAGAGCCCATGAAAGAAGCTTGGCTTCAAGTAGAGAAGCTGCTCTTGTTTCTTACTTGGAAAAGCTCACTGGTCAGAAGATTAATTTTCAACCAATCAAGAATGAAGATAAAAGTTGTTCTAGCTACGCCAAGTTGAATAACAAGCGATGGCCTCAAGTTGAAGTTGAGGCCTTAATTCAGATTAGAAATAGCTTGGAGTCTAAGTTTCGAGAGCCTGGCGGTCCAAAAGGGCTACTTTGGGAAGAGATAAGTAACTCAATGGCTTCAATGGGATTTCAGAGAAGTGCCAGAAGATGCAAAGAGAAGTGGGAGAATATGCACAAGTGTACTGTCAAGAGAACAAAAGAAATCACAAGGGAACAGTTCAATAGTAGTACTGCAACTGTTGACTTTGTAAATCAAGGAAATGATACTGTTGATCATTTGGCTATTGTCAATCTACCTGAGGGGAATGATGATGAAAAAGATAAACATGAAAATGGAAGTGGGAAAGAAGATATGGAAGAACTAAAAGAATAATGAATTAAGGATTCATTCATCAGAATCCAGACAAATGAAACAAACAAGCTAAGAAAATCACTGGTTCTTTTCAGGTGGAGGCTTTTTTTTGCTCTTTACTTTTTCTCTTTTCTCATCATTTCTTTTTATCTGTACTGGTATTTGTTCATCCTGTCATTTCGTTTTCTTCCAACACTGATATGAGCTTCCATGTCGTTTTTGATATTTTCTAGTGGTTTAAAATCTAAAGTATTGTGTAGGGCATACCAGCACAACTTTGCCCCAAAAGATATGCAAAACATGGTGACTTGTATAATTAGCACATAGTTCAACCTCATTTCTCTTCATTTTAAGTTATCATAGGTTGGCGCTTTGCTGTGTTTAAGTTAATGCAACAATTATGAAATAAAAAAACACTACTCATCACATGAAAACCGAGGAAATAGGAAACAGGATGAAAGTTTAACATGGCAAACGACCTGTTACTCCTCCTATCAATTTATGTGGCACAATTAAAATTTTGAGATACAAATTTTAAACTTTGTTCATGAACTCAAACATAAAAACTTGTAGGATCTGTCTGGAAAGCCACCTGGTAATTGGAATTGGTGTAATTACTAGGGTAGTAATTACCAGCCAAGTAATTACAATGACCTGTTTGTATGTCACAATGTAATTACAGTGTAACTACAAGTGTACTGTTTGGTTGCACTAGTGTAATCAAATGGTTATATTAAAATTTTAAAATAAAAGCTAATTATCAAAAACTAAAAATGTATATTAAACAAATAAGAGCCTTTATAAATGATATTAAATTAAATATTTAAGATATATATATTATCTTTTGAAATATATTAATTAATAAACATATATTATACAAAAAATAATTGATTTATATTTTTTAAATTAGTATATTTTAATTAAATTAATCATAAAACCTTAAAGTATATGATTTTTAAGAACATCATGAAATGCATGTTTGACAAAAAGATTAATATTATAAATATAATGTCATAAAATTAATCTATCAATTCTAACTAAAAAAATGAATGGCTTGCAATGTGAAATATCAAGTCAATACTAGTAAAATAAATAGATTGAAACTAAATATAACATAGTTCAAAATTCAAAACAAAAAAGTTAACATAATACTCTTATGTCAAATTTAATATAACGTACCTAAATATGATTCAAAAGAAAAGAAAAATCTAAGTGTATAACCTTATTCAACAATAGATTCTACTTTAATTTAAAAATTAGAATACTAAATAAATTATGCTAAATAAAAAAAAATAAAAAATAGCCAAATACATCCTCAATCTATTATCAGATTTCCAAGTACACACTTTAACTTTACAAGGGTCCTATTACACTTTAACTTTACAAGGGTCCTATTACCCCTGAGCTGTTTAAAAAAGGAATATTTAGCCCCTTGAAAATTCATACCCAGATTTATGTTAAGAAGTAATTTACACGCGCCCTGCCACGTAATTACACGTAATATTACCTTTTTTAATATAAAAAAATTAATTATTTATCTTTATTCTACTTTTTCCTTTTTATATTTCTCTTTTCTATCTATTTTTCTACCCTTTTCCATTCCCTTTTATCTTTTCCAGTCCTGATAATATACCGCCATTGCTTCCACAGAGCTACTAGCACCATTGGTGTTGCTATAACCAAACACCAAACTCTGTCCTTGGAATTCGTGTCCTAAATCATAGCTAAGTGTATATGAACTAGGGTTTTGAGGATGGAGAGCGGAAGAATAGGGGTCCATCACTGCCATTGATGAAGGGTTAGGATATAAGGTTGGGTTTGGCGGTATTCCAACTCATGTATTATAATTGTAGTCCATCGAATTGGAAGTTATACTCAACTCTAGATGTTGAGGAGAAAAGAGAGCTTCATTTTCGCTTTGCTCTTTGACTTCCCGGTGTGAGTGCTTTTTCCGGTGATCGGAGAGGATCGTGGTGAACCACGACGGTGAAGAAGAAGAAGACGGGCAAGCATCACTCAAATTCTCGAAACCCTAGGATTCAAATTTAGTTTTTTTTTCAAATTTTTATATTTTTTTGTTGAAAGTTGAAAAGGGGATTTTTTGTGTGTTTTATGCTCGTGCAGATCCATGAAATTGGAATATACAGAAATCTCATTGAACATGAGGAGGAGCCGACTGTGTGTTTTACGTCATCATCGATGGCGACGACGACAATTTTGAAGAGGGGGGAGGAATCAGATGGTAAGTGATAAATTCATGGTGGAGATGATGAATTGAGAGAAGCATTGGAGAGGTCTTGAATCCAAGATTTGAGAGGAAGATAGCGTGATGGAGATGGAATCACAAGAAGTAAAGATTGAGAAATGAAATATAAATAATATAAAATAAAAAATATATTTTTAAAATTATTAGAATAATAAAAATAAAAAAGAATTTAAAATAATAGAAATAAAAAATAAATAAAAAAAAAGAAGAGAAAATTTAAAAGTAACCAGCTTGCAATTACACCATGTAATTACCGGCAATTCACAGTTCTCCCTTATTAATTGGAGAATGTAATTACTCCCTGCCAATTACACTCAATTACCTGCTGACCAAGTAATTACCTAACCAATCAAACATGCCAAACTGTGTAATTACACCCAATCACACCAAATCCAATTCTCAGGGTGACTTTCCAAACATACTCTAAGTTTTTTTGAAATAAATTTTATATATTTAAAAACTATGTAAGAAGTACTAAAAAATATAATAATTAACAAGTTAAAATATTTTAAAAGAATAAACTATTTTTAGTCGAAGAAAAACTTGATTGATTCTCAAAATTTCAACTGTGCTACATAAATTGGAACGGATAGAGTATTAAACTACTCACTCCATTACCGTTTGTTTGTATGGTTTTAACTTGACAAGGAGTTCAAGAAAATAATTTTTTTTTTTGAATCTTGTGGTCTTAGACTAAAGATATATAAAATGTACCAAAATGTCCTTTAATCTTTGTTTGAAACATGTCATATGAAAAAGTTGAGATTAAATAATTGCCTGAAAAAAGAATAAATATTTTTTTTAAACGAATTAAAAATGAAGATAAGACAAACAAATTGGGATAAAGGGAATATATGATAAGAGTAAAAATTCTCTACACTGTTAAATCCCTATAATACAATACATTGAGGTATTCTTTTTCCTATATTTATACTCCACACTTTTTTATATGTTAATTTAGTAACAGATGATTGCGATTGAGGCATGCATTAAATATAGACAATAGAATTTCTTTCACTTAATAAGGTGAGTGTCAACGACCAAACAAAACTTTTATATATATATATATATATATATATATATGTCTTTTTAACCTTTGTATTCTTTCTTTCCATTCTTTTAACAGAGTTATATCGGAAAAGAGTCAAAATTACTCCTCAATTATTAAAAATGAATCAAATATACTCTCCGTTTGATTTTAACCTAAAAAATACCTTTACCGTTAGTGTATTAGTTTACTTTTACCCTTCAAAACTAACAAATGCCATGTCATATTAAAATTCACATAAAAGAAATTATTTTGCTGACTTGGAAATTCCAATTGGAATAAAATGCTAACGTGTATTCTACCTCTTTCTCTTCTCTTTGGAAAAAAATTAAGCGTGGCATCATTGAAGACTTTTCTTCATCTGAACTTAGTCCAACTCTTTATCTTCTCCTTCTTCTTTGCTTCTCATTTTTTTTTTCTAATTTAGATTGTTAAACTGTCAGTCACTGTGGAAGATCTCTCTTTAGAGAAATAGTCAAAGGAACAAAAAAAAAGGCCTCTCAGAATTTTGTTAAGGAAAAATAAAAGATAGAGACTTTAATATTATTGGGTGGATAATTACAAGTCAAAATTCTCTCATAGGTTTATCCGTTTCCGTTGTTTTCGGAGTTTCAATTCTTCATAGTATATTTTTCTCTGCTATTATTTTTCTCCAATTTCAAAAAAATAAACATAAATAAGAGAAGCCCAAGATGATGATAAAATAATTTAATATCTGAAAATTCATCAGTTTAAAATTTTCGCCGAAGACTCGCCGGCTCCGGCGAATATTTCAGTTTCTTTACTCTAGTTGTATTTATGATGATTTGATTTTATATATATATTCAAGATTTACAAAAGGGTATTCAAAAAAAGCAAAAAGGAAGGATTTTGCTGAACCCATTTTGTGTATTTTGTGAAGGATTTAACTCGGTTGCTCCAATTTTTGTAATTCATTTTTGAGGTTTCAATATTCTGACGAAATTGAAAAAGAAAAAATACTCCCACCAGAGATTCACGGGAAAAGAAGGCAATTTTGTCATCCATTTTTGAGGTATGAATAACTGATAAAGTGCATTGTCACATGCTTTGCAGATTCATGACTTTCCTCGTTACAATTTGCTCATTAGGATTTTTTTCCAATTGGAATTTTCAAGTCAGCATTTTTTTTAATGTGATTTCTAACGTGACATGGCATCTGTTAGTTTTAAGAGGTAAAAGTGAACTAATATACTAACGGTAAGGTTATTTTTGAACCCAAAATTAAATGAAAGGTATATTTAATCTATTTTCAATAGTTGAGGGGCATTTTTGACTCTTTTCCCTAGTTATATTGGCTTGGACAATGCCTAACAACTAGTACAGATTCATTGTTAGACATGGTCCAAACCTGTGAGATCTGGGGTAAGGCGATTTGTACTATTTAACAATTGTTGGGTTTGGTCTTGCTCCAAAAATATAAAAATTAAAACAGTGAATTTGGATTTACATTCAAGCTATACTTCATGTTTCCTATATCCAAAAGAAGACTGGATTTTACTATGGTTTTTACCATGGATCAATGTTTTCATATGCTTGAATCAGAATTTCTGTTCTTTATAAATTTCAAGTCACAAAATTCACGTGAATTTTGTTCTCTAGTGACATCCAAATGCACTTCTCAATTGAGAAGAGTACATGATCGTTGCAATCTAATTACCCAATGTAAAGTCGAGGTTGATTTCACAGAAAATAAGATTAGAGTTTTATCCTGACTAATGTAAGATTCACTATTCTATTACATTTTAAATAACAAAAAAAAAGGGGTACGAGAATTTAAAAGTTATCTAGTAATTCGATCACGCAATACATTTAATCGAGGTTTATATCAATAAGAAGAGAATCTAGGGATGTGCTATGATAAGATTAGCAATTGTAGTAGGAATTTTGGATCTACTTCTGATTTGATTAAACCATGGGTGGAATTAGTTCGGAATATGCAAGTGGGTTGTCAACCCACAAACACCTTTATCTTGTGTTTTCTCAAACCTCAAAGTGTATACAAAACACAACCAACCAATAATTTACTCAAGTAGATTGTACTATTTCTAGCCATAATCATTAAATGAAGTATTTTCCAAGTCCTTGCTATGAACCCTTACCCAATTCCTATCTTCTCTCTCAAGCAAGATTTGAATCAGTACAAAAATAATGCCTAATTTGCGGGGGCTATATGTATCAATTGCGGCAGTTATATCGACCCCCGCTAAATGATACTATGGTTGTTTCCAAAATCCTCGCAATTTACGACGAGTTTAAAATTAACCGCCGCAACCTTATAGCGGCCGTTAAGTAGCGGCGGTTTGACCCCCGCAATTTGTAAAGTAAATCAGCTGCCGGTTATTTCATTTAAGATATAGCGGCAGTTGAAAACTCCGCTATATGATTTAACAAAAAATATTTTTCTTCTAGCTTAGCGGCGGTCAAAACCCCCGTAATTCGTTGGATGATTTTTTTTTAAAATTGCATGTTCCTGACCAATATTAAATCTGAATATTATTTGGCGATTAACCTATATGTCAATCATTGTCAAACTAAAAGAATACATCTTAATATCAAGAAATATCAAAATATATTATATCATAAAAGCGTTATCACAAAGTATTATCATCAATCTTAAAAACTAATTTAAACACAAAACATTCCTCCAACCATTCGATAATATTGTCACAATTACTAATCTAATACGATTACAGAAAACTTCAAGAGTTGTCACTAGAATTATTATCACTAGTATGGGTGGAGCTACCTTTGTTCGAGGCGTGTCAAGTGATATTTCTTCGTCGGAAAATTATGTTGTATATATAGGTTAAATTTTGATTTTTAGGATATCTTCAGTCTAGTGGTAGAGGTCTTGCAAACCTTCCCAAGGTCGCATGTTCGATCCCTCGTGACGACTTATATATGGTTTTTTTACTGCAGTCATTTTTCAGTTTTAAACAATTAAAAATCTGAAATGTGGACTCTATTTTTTAACAAAAACATGAAAATCAAGGGTTAAAACAATGCATTAGGGTTAAAAAGTAAAACATAAGTTACTTTCATTTTTCACTACCCTCTATTTCTTGAATTCTTAGGGGTCATTTGGTACACCAAATGAGATAAGTAGGGATATCTCATCTCATAGAATATTTCATAGGCCTATTTTATACCACCCTTCATATGGGATAGTAATCCCACCATTTGTACTAAAATAGTGGGATAAAATAGTCCCGAAATAAGTTGATACCTCATATCAAATATGAGATAAAATTAATCCCAAACTTTATCCCAAGACTATTGTTAAGATGGAATTTGAGCCTACAATTGTGAAGTGGAATTTTGGATGTGTTATTTTGATGTGTCTGTGCTAGGCTGATGGTTGCTGTTGTGCATTGTAATTTGTAGGTTAGCATTATGTTGTTTCTACTTTCTTGGTTAGCATTATGATTTTTCGTGTGTTTAATTCTTTAAATTTTGACACTCCTTAATGAGAATTTTGATTCTGTTACTGATCACTAGATGATCTCACATGTGAAAGGTCCACTAGATGCATCACTTGGCTACAAAAAAAAAAGATAAAAAAGAGTAAGGTCTTTGAATGCTAAATCTTACATAACAATATGTTAATTTAATTTTTTTTCAAATGAAAAAGGAAATTCAAGAAAACTATTTACCGTAGTAGTAGGAGAAGCAAAAAGTCTTGCAAACTATTCAGATATCGTCCCTTCTTTCATTATCATATATGCCTTGAAAGCATTCATCATTAGATTGTGAAAATTCACCATTTCTCTGTACTTCTCTTGACCTTAATTGTAATTTTCTTGGCAATGGAACGAACATGAATTGTTACTACTTGAAGCACTCATACAACCAAAATGAGATCGTGTTTGTTTAAAAGCTTTGCTGGGAACAACTCCTAATCTCAAGCACCTCACCCTTTCGGAGTGCTCTTTTCCTAGCGACTTCCCAAAAACATCATTTGGTGAAACTTCAGACTCGTTCATGGTGCTTTGACTCACAGCTAGTTCAATTGTTTGCTGAAGATAGTACAACACAAAAATCATTGTACAACTTCAATTAGTAATTGACAATAAAAGAAGAAAAAAAACAAGAGATGGATGCTGCCTTTTAAAACTGTAATGATATTGTAATCTCATTGCCACTTGTTATCTACTAAGAGATGTATGATGACACATACAAGTAAGAAGCTGAATAAGAGTCACAAGAAAGTCACATCTCCTCCTCTCCAAGCTTGAAATGAGATTTCAAGCATTTTTAACTAGATTTTTGTTTCTCTTTTAACTAGATAGGTACAGTACTGCTAAATGAAAGAAAAAACTAAGTAAACAATATAAAGAGACAGCCCCTACAGTTGAAAACAATACTAGGAGAATGAGGTACTTTGTCAACAACAACGCTATCTTTTCAATTGTACAAATCTTAAGTCTCACACCTTAATCTCTTGTGCCAAAAGTGAAATCCAGTACCATGCCTAATAAATCAACACATGACTTTGCTTACTGAGAAGTTAATGAAGCAATATAAATCATTACTTGTTGTGGTACAAGCAAATCTGTAGTCAAAGATTTGTTGTGAACCAAATCTGTCTACTACATAACTGTCATGCCCCGAGCCTACCTCCTGGATGTAACACGGGACCTGAGACCACAAGTGATCCCAAGCTAACCCTTAACATTAGCATGACTATAAAAATGAACATAAACATATGGAGCGGAAGCTTAACTAAAGTAATGAGCAACTTAATCTGTTATATAAATATACATCTAAGAATGACAATCTGAATTTAGGCTGAATATCTAACTCTATATCTGAAATCCTCTACTAATGACGAGCTACTGGGACAAGTTCCAAGCTAACTCTAAATACTGAAAACTGAATAAAAGAACTAAAATACTGAAATGAAGTTAAACTCCAAGTCCTCAAATGAGGAGGACTCACCAAGCTGACTGGGTGTGCTACTGATCTACTAGCCACGAGTCTGGGAGCGAGCTACTAAATCTACATTATGATAGGATGCAACACAAAGAGTATACGGTCAGTACTATGGAATGTACTGGGTATGTGAGATATGCATATGTCATGATTAAAGCATACTTGAAAACATATTTGAAGCTTAAATCATATTGTATTATTAAAACTATAATCCAATGACTCCAGTAATGTCATAAGTTGAAAGCATATTCATAAACATAAGTCATAAGTAGTAAATCTGAACTTTGAAAACTAAGAGTCAAATGCATGTAAATACTTAAAACCATTTCTGTGGGGGAGTTTCTTATAACCGACATATAAACAATGTGAGCATCATGGAGTC
Organism: Jaltomata sinuosa; assembly: GCA_003996215.1. Taxonomy (NCBI): domain Eukaryota; kingdom Viridiplantae; phylum Streptophyta; class Magnoliopsida; order Solanales; family Solanaceae; genus Jaltomata; species Jaltomata sinuosa. The sequence goes on from QJPP01000702.1 coordinate 815,092, forward strand.
CAGTGTCATATACCCACACTGAAAAAGGTTGTCCTAACCGGCCAAAGTTTGAACCATAAACATAAGGATCCTAAAGTGAGCCACAAGGAGCAACCTACGGTGGCAACGTAGTTCTGAGACTTAAGGGTACGCTAAACCCTAGTCCAACTCGGTGTTAAATACTACTCTCAAAATATACATATAGATCATACATAACATGTGATATATCTAGATGTTAAAATTGTTCATAATTTATGTGGACATTTCTAGATGTCAAAATTGTTCATAATTCGTGAATGACAAATCTGGATGTCATACTATTCATGAACTCTACTATGGTTCATTAGCATTGATGACATATCAAGATGTCATACAAATCATGAAATTTACTGCTGTAAGCCTAAGCTCCGTATCATATCGTAAGTCATATACTAAAAATCATGTATTTGAAAACATGCCTTGTACATTATGCTTATAGCAAAATCATGAAAAAACTTGCGTACAACATGCATAGGTTCATAGATTCTAAAAATAGAGTTTTTGATTCATAATATCATAAAGGCTCTAAAATCATGCATAATCAAGTTTTTAATAAGAACCATGATCATAAGACAACATAGGAAAACTAAATTTGAGAAACTAGTCATAGTTGGGTAAAACTCCTAAATCATGGATTTTGCTTGAAAACATGCAATAATGTGAAAACATGCTAAATTTATTCTCAATTCATGGGTTTGAAAAATACTTGTAGAAACTCATGCTAGATCATGTATTTAAGATTAGAAATCATGTATTGATGTAAATAGACTGAATTCGTAAGAATTTCATAATTTGGATAAGAACCCTAGTTTTATAATTTCATAAACTCAAAGTAAAATTTGAGGTTTTAGGCATAAGGGCAGAAGAAAATCCTTATTTAATACCCACATACCTGAACTTGACAAATCTTAGGCTAGATCTTGAAGATGGAGACTTGGAGAAGAAACCCTACATCTTGAAGCTTGAGAGAAAAATTCCTTTCTTTCTTCTTGAGGTTAGATTGAAGAAATGAGGAGGAATCTAACTAAGTATGAATAAAAACCCTCCAAATAGGCCTAAAATGACTTAAAAGAGTAGAAAATTAAAAAAAATTAAAAATTTTAAAAATATCCCAGGGAAAAGAGTTTGAAAAACTACTGAAAATTTTATCACAGGCTTCCATGGTCATGAACTACGACTCAAGGAATAAACCACGGTCTGTGGAACGGGGGTCATGGTTCCTGGGCACTTTTCAGGCCTCTGGACTGATTTCCACGAGGAAAAACCATGGTTTGTGGTTTGATCCATGAGCCGTGGATCAACCTCATGAATCTTAGGCCAAAAAGTGATCTGCAGGTTCAGTTTCACAGAGGCAAACCACAGGCCGTGATTTGATCCACGAGCCGTGGATGCCTCCTGTAGTTACCGTCTATCATTTTGACTGACAGACACATTTTAGTAAAATATTAATAACTTTTTACTCTAGACTCGGATTAATGCGCGATTGGTGGTGTTGGAAAGATGTCTCAAAGACCTTTAATTTGGGAGGGTACTAGGCCACCTAACTCTTAATATTCTAGGAGTAATAATCATTTGAAGTTGACTCTAGTTTAGTCTTACATAAAAACATAATTGGTTGGGTGCTTTCAACTCAACTTTGAGATAGGAGTTCTTTATGACCCTAATTCGTAGGTGATAGACTCTTCACACTTAAGAATTCATATTAACACCTATGATCCATTAGAAATCATTGGGTTTGGGTCTAACAACATATGAAGATAGGTTCGGATCTTAGCTTAGAATATTTGGGGTGTTACAATATCTCTCCCTTGGGATCATTCTTCCTTGAATGAATACTAAATAAGTTGAGATGGTAGGGAAAGAGATGCAATACCACCAACTGAGTTTTAAAAGCTGAAGTACTAAGATGGTTACTAATTTCTAACTGAAATATAAATCGAGCTAGATTCATGAGACATGTATGCATACTAAGAGCATAAGAATAAGTGATGAGACATGAAACTGAATATCTAACATGATATCTAGTCTGGATTAAGAGTATGGACTCAGCTGAAACTCATAAAGAACGAATGCATCTTTAGAAATCGCAGTTAATTGAAAGGGACATCAAACTGAGAGGAGTAACTACACGAGAAAAAAATTCTCTTCTAACTAAACTTACTGCATGGAATGAACTGAACGTAGGGCCTACTGGCCTTAGAAATAATTACTGGCAGGTCTGAACTGATCTGATATGAAGAGTCTAGTATCTTGCAAACTGAAGCTACTGGACATAAGATATGAGCATCCTGGGCAGGGAGTAAGAACAAGAGTATTCCCGCCTTAACAATACGGTTGACAATTTTTAAACTTAGGAATACCTTTTAACTGCACTAACTTCTCTGAATACCACAATTTTCATTTGTAACTAAAAATTCTCATCAGCGCACATATTGATACTAAGGCCTGACTCTAACTACATGTTGTCACCATATTCAAGCCTATCTCAATTAAATCCCTTGCATATAGTCTAACTCTAACTACCTGCTGTCACCATATTCAAGCCTATCTCGATTTAATCCCTTGCGTATAGAGTTATCTCCCAAGAATTATTCCTTCTTCTCACGAGAATCAACTAACCTTGAGCTCTTAATTAATGGGTCACTAGCTGCACAAAGCAAAGGGCAACATGTATCTCATCCTAACATTCAAGCCTATCACTATAATCACCTTATGGTTTGTAAATCACACTATCCAAAACTTCTCTCCTTTTCCGTAGCATATCCTGAAGCTGTAACTTCAAGGACTTCTACAAAGAGACACATCAAAATTTCTCATCTAACTATTAGACATGAATGATCCTCACCTTGTACTTCAGCCATACTTACAACCTAATGTGAAACTAGTACACCAAAAAGAGATATCTACTACTTTCTATCTAAGCTACTACTTAGCTTTCTCTACTAACACCTATGATAACATAAGCCGAAATTGCTGAAGGAATAGAGTGGGAGAATGAGCATCATGAATGAAGGATTACTGATCGGTCTTGACTTACACATAGCATGATCTAGACACTCAAGGTGAGGTATGAGAAGTGAAGTGCAGTGGAATGAGTGTATCACGTCATGGACACATAAAGCATGGTTAGAGTAAGAAAATCATAAGCAACCTTATACTTCAGCCATACTTACAACCTAATGTGAAACTAGTACACCAAAAAGAGATATCTACTACTTCCTATCTAAGCTACTACTTAGCTTTCTCTACTAACACCTATGATAACATAAGCTGAAATCGCTGAAGGAATAGAGTGGGAGAATGAGCATCATGAATGAAGGATTACTGATCGGTCTTGACTTACACATAGCATGATCTAGACACTCAAGGTGAGGTATGAGAAGTGAAGTGCAGTGGAATGAGTGTATCACGTCATGGACACATAAAGCATGGTTAGAGTAAGAAAATCATAAGCAAGATCTATTCAAGAAATCTGATCTGAGCATATACATGACATAGCATAGTTTCATTAGCCGTTAAGGCATATCTTGAGGACTAAACTGAGTACATAGAACTGTGCATACTGTGAGACATAAGTTTATGTATATAACGAGTCTCATGGCATAAAGATGGTAGAGTAAGACTGGAATCACTGTCTAGAGCAATTTTTGTTTATTCTGGGAGCTGAGTATGGACATGAATCTATATGAAATTCATGAACTTAGTCATGAATATGACACAAATACATTTGAGTATAGCATCATCTTGACTAAATTACTGGGGATCCGCTAGAATAAGAATGGATTGATATACCATCATATCTTTTTCTGGAATTCTATACTGGATGATTCTCCTGACTTGACTTGGTTCTTCATCCTATCATCTCCCCCTTAGCTAAAAGATCAATGTTCTACCTCTATGGATCTGTTCTCTATTATGGGTCATAATTAACTAGCTCTGCAAGTTCATGTCAAATAGATCTCTTGGCTTTAGATGTACAATCACATTCCATTCTTTATCAGTTTCATCATTAACATAGTAGACCAAATTTTCTTAAGATGCTTCAATATAAGGATCATAATCCTCACGATCACCGGTGTGAATCAACTTAGAAAAATTGACACAATTAAAATTTCAAACATCTCTTTTGAACCCTCTATCCCAAGTAGTATCAGCACACTGGCATTTAAAGAGCAATTGTACTAATAATAATAATTAAGCTCAAAAATATCTTCCAACTTCCCATAAAATGGCAACTCTGCTTGCCTTGCATTTCTATTAGCATTAGATGCAATACAAAAGGTGTCAGATGTAAGAAAAACTTCACTGTTTTGAGTTTTTAATCCTTGTTCTCTAGACAAAGTCAAAAATTTAAATCCATTAATGTTGTAAGAAGTGAACCTTGTGCAGTTGGGCTTGGACCTCTTGCTAAGAACTCTAGGTCAGAAGATATGGTGTTTTCTATATCTGGATTCATAATCTAAACATACAAAATTATTTTTATTAAATTTTTATATTCAAAAAAGAAAGTGACACATATATAAACATTTCTAATACCATTCACTCACTCGTTGTGGAAACCAATCAACAAATTCCTTAGTAACTCTCTTCTCCACCTCTGTTGTTGAAGGTCTTCGGCGTCTTGAACTTCTTCTTATGTGATCCTTCAATTCACTATGAAGGAGTTATCTCTATCAAACTTAATCACTTCACTTTATAACTTCTGTAGAAAAATAAATCAATTTAAATTTCTTATTCAATAAATGGTTGTACTGCTGCATAATTAAGTAGCACATATCAATGAGCTTAAGTCTTCTCTAAAGGAGTCAAGGGGAATATTGAGGATCCCCTGACATGTTTACCTTATCGAGGGAACATAGATGACATTTTAGAAGTCCCATTATGATTTGACTCATCGTTTACACGGTTAGGACTATTTACCCTTGACTCGATATCCTCAAAATAATGGGAACAAAAATTTAGAGCTTCTTCAACCATGTAACCTTCAGCTATGGAACCTTCTGCCTATGATTTATTCCTTACAAATGACTTGAAATGACCTAACATTCTATGAACAAGATAGAAAGGTATTAGAACAAGCATTTACTCTTAATCACTATTACAAGATTGATTTAAAGAATTTTGAATAAGAAATATTTTATCTTTTGACAAAATGCATCAAACGATAATGTACTAGACCACCTTGTATTACTTCATTCACTATATGGACAACTAAATAAACCATTACAGTAAAAAAGATGGAGGGAACAACATCTCTAAATGGTAAAGTGTGAGAACAATTTGATCCCGTAACTTTTCTAAGTCTGAGAGGCTTATGTTCTTCAAACAAAGGAGTCTAAAACAGGAAGAAAGCTCTACCAAAACTGCAACAACATGGTTTGGAAGCACATTGCGAATTTCTACAGGTAATAATTATTTCATAATAATATGGCAATCATGACTTTTAATTCGAATATCCACTTTTGTTCTATATCAATACAATGAGAAATATTACTTGAGTAACTATCCGGCACTGAGATATTCTTAAGAGTTTTGAGAAAAGCAACTCTTTTTTTATTAGGGATTGTAAACGAAGCAAGCACGCATTCTTTCTTCTTATCTGGCCAAAGATCACGTCTTATATCCATATCTGGTAGATCTTTTCGAGCCTTAACATTATACTTTGATTTACCTATTTCATTTAGCAATGAATATATAATATTATCAAACACACTCTTCTTGATGTGCATAACATCTAAATAATGGTGCAACCAGTTAAATTCCCAATACGGGAGATTGAAGAATATGCTTTTCTTTTTCCATTGTTGAGTTGCACTTTCCCCATGTTTCCTTTGTCTTTTTATTTTCTTTTTATCATTCAACTCCGCTGGTCTTCCAAATGTAATATTAATTTCTTTCACTTATTGCAAAATGTCTGATTCAGATAACTTTCTTGGTGGATTCCTCTCCTCCACATCTCCAAAAAAATAAAGCCTCATCAATCTAAATTTATGATTTCTTGCCAAAAATCAACAATGGAAAATAAAGCACCACTTTCCACTGTAACAAATCTACAAGGTTCTACATCAAAATTACAAGAAGGACATGCTAAACCAGTATGTGTGTTCCAACTCGATAAGATATCGAGTCCAGAAAAATCACTAATTAAATGCGTCTCTTAATAAATCTAGTATCATAGTCATTCCCTTGTCACTTAACCCAGATAAATACTTTATGTGATACAATTTCAACAATTTTTTTAGCTTTGAGTACTTAGACCCTTTATACAATTCTTGACTTTCATATCTATGAAACTCAAGAAAGTTTGTGTTATTCGAAGCAGGCATATCATTTAAATTTTCTTCTTCTTCCGCTACTTGTGATGGATCTACATCCGTACCCTCATGCCTTAAGCCTTGAAATTCTTCAGTAATCAACAATTCTAAAGGATTTTCAGGATGCAGTGTATCATGAGTAAGCTCTATATTTATAGAGTTATGTAACAAATTACATTCTCCCTGCATAACCCAAGTGACATGATTTTGAGAAAATGGCTTGCAAATCAGATGGTCATGCACTATATTTCTAGTCTACCACTTCGTAAAACCTCAAATACGACACATACATTTTGTTTTATCTCCTACAACTTTATTCAGAAATATGAAGTCCAGAAATTAATTCAAATGAAACAAATATTCATTTGTAGTTCTTGGCTTTCTAATCCAAGATTTATCCATCTAAATGTATTAAAAACTAATCCGGAACACAATGAAAGGTGCAACTGTTGAAGCAAAATCAGATTATCAAAAGGATAAAGTTTGTTCTTTCAAAACTAAATATGAAATGTAAGATAGAGATTGATCTTGAGACAAAGAGCTAGAACTTTCTGATATAAATGTGAAAATCATTGTACTCTTAACTTTGTTTCAATGATCTGCCAATAAAAGTAAATATTTACCCATTAGTAACATAAAACAGCATGCGCTAATCTTAGCTAAACACGTACACTATATCATATGCCCCATAACTGTTGCTAGTTACAATTTGTAAAGAAGCTAATCTTTGATAGAGGTGAAATTTGTGGTTCCTTTGTGGATGACATGTAAGACATGTATTAATTATTGAGAATCTTTCAAATATCTATCAGTTGGAATTTGATTTTAATTGGTTGATTCAGGTTCTTATTACGATTGAGGAGGTCAGTTTGTACAACATCTGCTTTAAGAAGCATACTCATACTGAAGAGCAGCCCTCAAACATTTAATTGGACAAAAAAATATTGAAGTTGCAATCAGACTATCTCTGAAATGGGATCTGCGAGAGCTTTGGTTTCAACAGCCTTACCTTCCCACCTTGGAACCATTTATTATCACTCACAACTGCCAGAAACAATGTAAGAATTCTATAACCAAAAAATCATAGTAAGCTTACAAGGCTAAGACATATGATTATAGAAATATACACTATTTACAAAATTTATTACTATAAACTACATTGCAATTTGCAACAGTGGACCATAGGCCTGTAAAGTCTTTCTTGACTTTCACAATGTTTCCTGATTTTAAAGTATCTTACAAATTATTAACGAACCACAAATTTAATTTGTAACTCATTCGTTTCATATTAAGAAATACATCGTTGCGACGAGATCCATAAGATGGCTTTGAATTTCGTGCTGTCAAAGTACATCTGGGTACTAAAAATACATTTTCCAAGCAAATATTGAAAGGGAACACTATCAGTATTTCCTTTCAAAAGATCACATATAACAAAATAGGAAAGTCAACTAATCAATGGACAGTGTGCACCTTTTTGAACAATCAGAATGGACAATGTTTTTCCAGCGTCTAAACAAAATCTTCATAAAGTTAACCGTTACAACTGTTATGATTCAGTTAGTAATGGCTGAATCAAAAGAGAAACATGCTGGGAAAGAAAAAATAGTATATTAAAAGTTAAACTTGCAAGTGTCTATTTATTTATTAATGGGACTAACTGATAATTGAGAAAAGTCCATATTGACATGAAGAGAGTGAACTATCACAACAACTTCACTGGCTATTCTAATTTTTAGAGTTACCTTCATCTCCCACTATCACATATACTTTAATAATTCAACGATGCTTGATAATGATTGGATATCCTTTAAATAACGCCCAAGAAAAAGTGTAACTTATACATAGTGATAACAAATACCATGGATCAAACAAGTAAATAATTGGTAGGAAGGCTGAAAGCTAAGTAACTCAAAAGCTATAGCTACAAATCGCGAAAGATGCTATCTTTGTATAGGAAGAAACAAAATGCTGTTGTGGGATGAAAAAGAGTAGCTAACTGTTGGCATATATCCTTCATTCCGTATAGCTATTCTAAAAAAAGACTTCTTCACTAGTGATATTTTATCATTGGCTTCAAAGTAGTGAAAGTCACTAGAGGAGAAACAGAATGTTCCACTTGTATAACATGAATGAACTAAAGCCTATTTTGGTACTGCAAGTAACTGAAAAAAATTAAACAGGTAATTAAGGCCTTGCAATTTAATCTCAATTGAACAGAATATGTGCATCCTTTGTGTATCTAAATGGGTTCTAATGTAATTTATACTAAGAAAGATTGTTATAATATAACCAAAGTTCTACTACAGAGCTAGCTATCTGCAGAGTGCTCTAGTCAAATTAAACACTAAAAAACAACTCAAAGTGTAATGGCTAAGTACTCCATTTTTCTTACCTGCAAAAGTGGAAGGTGTTCTTCTAATTAGGGCTAAGCAAATTTCTGAGACATTAAGGCTTTGAGAGCTCTTTTTTTTAAGGGTAGCGGAGAAAGGGGATTAAGAAAAAAAAGTGAGGGAAATAATTAAAAATATGAAAAATATTCAGAGATGTGCGCACGCTTTTTTTTAAAGGATAGTGGAGGTTTTGACTGCCGCAGTATATAATAATACCAACAGAGGGTATACAAACCCCCGCAATTTGATACTATTTGCGGTGGTTGATTGTAACTCCCGCAATTAAACCTCCACAAGTTAGGCATTTTTTTGTAGTGAATTAGAGAGCTAAATCAATATTTACAACCATTAATTATGGAGTTAAATCATGAAAAATTCACTAGACCCATGAATAATAATTAAATCTAGAAGCAATTAATATATACCCAACTACATTCACACCCAGAATCAAACATCCTTAGATAAGGAGTTTAGCTAGCATAATAAGAGAAAAATGGGTTATACCAACTGGGTTTTCTTCCATATCAGCCATTCAAAGCAAAATCTTCACAAATTATCCAAATAATTGCGGAAAATCTTCCAAAAGATTGAATTCTAGAAGTATTCTTCAAAACTACTCAAAAAGTGACTAAGAGCCAGTACAATAACAGGAAATTGCATTTCAAAATCCCAAAATCAGATAGAGAAAATTGGATAAAATTACCCCCGCGTCAATGTTGTGCAACCGCATATTCACGCACACAGAAGGCACATTGTTATTTCGTGTCACGATCTAAAATCGCATGGACTGTGATAGAACCTACCCAATCCAAATATGGTAGGTAAGCCAAACCAACTAAAGTAAATATCTTAAAATAAGGCAAGATAGCAAAATATAGATGTGATTTACTAAAAATAGCCCCAAATACACTCAAATTGAAAGAAAATGATACATCAAGAATTTCAAGACTCAGCTAGCATAAGTACAAGAGAGACCTCTAAAAGTTAAAGTCAAAGCTAACATTCAAGTTGTCCAAAAGTAAAAGAGACATAAATAGAGATAGATAAAGCTAGGACAGACTCCAAACTTAGGATCTCACCAGAACTTTAAAAAATAGCAACTCCATATGATTTCTAGCCACGGGGTCTGCTCATACCAAGATCTGCATCAGAAAGATGCAAAAAAGTAAGAGTGAGTATGGTCCACTTATACTCAGTAGGCATCATAGGCCAACTGAGCTTAAATAATTTCTATATCGAATAAAACATACTAAAATAACCCTAAAATAACCTTGCACGTAGAATAGTCTCAGCAATTCAATATCAATAATAACATGGAATATCTCAATCAAAATAACAATTTAAATAGTAATGCAATGCAATGATATGGGATGATATGCAATGACCAATGCCTATCAGTATACACCTACTCTCAATATTTGCTGGAAGATGAGACCCATAGGGGACTCACGAGGTTCATATACCCCGCCTGAAATTCTGCCTCAGACAAAATCAATAAAATATTATATCTATGCCCAAAATCCTGCATTTGACTGAATAAATAATGTATGATATATATCTATGCTCAGAATTCTACATCAGACTGAATAAGTAAAATATCATATATTTGTGTCCAGAATCTTGCATAAGACTGAATAAATAGAAAGTATCTCTTTTTCTTACCAAATCACTATTTTCAATGGTAAAATCTAGTGTTTCATGAGATAAATGCATATGCATGAACACAAAGTAACAATGAGCCAATTACACCGATATGATTAAATTTTTTGAATCACAATAAGTTCAGGAACATAGACCATGAGCCTCAATCTTAATCCAGGATTCTAAGTTCCTTATCCCCCAGTATAGTATAAGCCCCTATTGGAGCATCACAATGATAATTTGACTCATTTAGTACTCAAGTCCATAATTTTACCCAATGCATAACATTCTTTACATAATAAGTCCCCATTCAAGCAAAGTCTGAAGAAAGTTAAGCCATAACCTACCTCAAAGCAGAATAACAAGACTCTAGTCGATCACCCTTGAGTCTTTATTTTACAAATAGCCTTCAAATGCAACCACTCTATCAAACATAAGTTCTATGTATAAACACAAGTCCAACAATACCCATATTGATAAAGTTTTAAACTGGGTCCCCAAAGTTCACTCAAAAGTTAACTCTGAGCTCGCAATGGAAAAATCAAAATTCTATTAAAAAATTAATTTATCCAAAGTTTGAGGAGTTCAAATATGAAATTTCATCAAAAACAGAATTAATATCGAGCTTGAAATCATCAAAATATCAATCTTTAACTTTACCAGAAAATCTCAAAATTTCAAGTTAAAGAATAAAGATTCGAAAAGGTGAAATCAGAAAATAATCATTGGAGATTGTATAAAAGTAGTATAAGAACTTACCAACTGAATAAATCTCGAAATTCCACTTTGGAATTGCTAAAAATCGAGTTCTAGAGCTCCAAAAATGAGTTGGAAAGTGGCTTAACAAAAGAGAAATAGGATTCTAAAAAGGCTCTCAGCTATAAAAGCTATGCTTGTCAATCGAGTAGGTGATTTTAGAAGGCACCGTAAAAGGGGCCCCTAACCGCAAAACTTGTGACCGAAAGTATGATACAATGCCGCAATTATGGCATTCAAACCTGCCATCAATTTTTGTAAAAGTAGCCCTTGAGCGCAAAAGCAGTGACCACAAATCTAGCCAACCACCGCAATTGTAGACACCAGACACCAACAACAACCATAACTTCTAAAAACTTCAACCCTCAAAACTCATCCAGAACCTCCCAAACATAAACTGACTATGCTACTTGTCATGACCAAATCCGGTGCGAGTGGCACCCACCTGAAATCACCGGATGAGCGAACCAATATGCAACTCAACACCTATCAAAACTAACAACTCAAAACTAGTTTGCATTAAAAATAAAGAACTATCATTCACATCTAAACCAAAAATTAAAAGTCATCGTACCAAAACATCTACCAATGTCTAGAAATGGGGATGCAACCCTAAAACAAGAGTTTTAAGTTCGAAAACAAATGGACCATAACTAAACTGGAAGAAAATAAGGTAGCCCGACAGAAGTAGCTTACACTTAGGTGTTGTTTAGAGGGGATCCAGGGTGCGTCCGGGATATAAAAATATGGTATAATTTTTGTTTATTGTGGATTGTTGATCATAGTTGTGAAAGTGGATTACATGTGAGAATAAGCTAGGAAGAGTTTTGTAGTCTAGAATTACCTGTTAGCTTATTTACATGTTTTTTGTACTATTACTTGACTTTTGTATTGTTCATATAATATTTATTTAGAACTGACTGATGATCCTACCAGTACACGGTGGTTATGTACTGATACTGCACTTGTATTTCTTTTGTGAGTACAGGAAATTTTCGGACGGTTGATGCACGACCTCACCTGTAGGCCTGACACTTTAAGATATCAAGGGTGAGCTATTCGATCGAGCTGCCTTGGTTTCTTTCTTATTGGTTGTAGCCCACTTGTTTTGGACTTATGCTATTGCTTATTTTGGGGTTGCATCCCCGTACTCTAGATTTGGTAGTGTTTGGTACGATGACTTTCAGGTCCTAGGGGATTTTTCTACAGATTACTTATTATAGTTGGTTTGATTTTGGTTAATTATCGCTAGTTTATTTTCTTGCACACTGGTTTAAGCTGTTAGGCTATGCTAAGGGTTGAGTTCTATTGGTTCGCTCATCCGAAAGTTGGGTGGGTGCCACTCACGCGATCTGGGTCATGACAAAGATGGTATCAGAGACCTAGGTTTGTCAATCTCATTGTACCAAAATAGGTCTAGTAGAGTCTTGCGGAATGGTACAAAGACGTCCGTACTTTTCTTCGAGAGGCTATGGGACTCTAAGAGAAATTATTTCTTCTTTCTTCCTTCATGCTATAACTTGATTCTAATTGGTATCTGACTCTTTCACTCTTCTGTCTGTAGATGGTTAACACCAGAAATAATAGAGTTAGAGCAGTGATCCCAGCAGTGGGCCCAGCTGTCAGAGGCAGAAGAAGGGGTAGGGGCAGAGGTCGAGGTAGAGACAAACCCGCCAGGGGTGGAGCTCAAGATGCTGCAGGAGCATGAAAAGAAACCCCTCCCCCACCTCAGGAATAGATTGTTAAAGATGTGAAAGTTGTTGTAAAGGATGATGGGGCGCAAGCGGAGGCAACACCGGTTGGAGGTGCAGGCTTTCCCTCTATGAAGCCCGAAGCATTTCAGCAGGCTTGGAACTTCTAGAGTGGTTTGTTTGATGCCAGAGCCACCCTCGTGGGTGTTGCAAATCATGATCTGGGCACTCAGCCAGCAGTCACTACGACTCCTAGGATGGATACAACTTCAGGCACCAGTGATTTCTTCAGGCCAATGCTAGGCTCGGTAATGGCAGGAAGTGAATATGAGATGCTGACCAAGTTTCTCAAGCTGAAACCTCCCAAACTCTGGCGAACCACTTCCCATAGCCCCGAACAGTTAGTAATGGGCTACTATCTAACAAATAAGCGGAAGAATAGTTTAATAAGCAAAAGTAAGGGAACAAGATGAAGAGAATAGATAACAGGAATATATATATACATATGCGGAAACTAAACCAAACCCCAAGACCTGGTATCATAGTATAGAGCCAGAACTACATATAAGGAATACAAATGATCCAAAACAACATATACAGATGTCTCTAAATGGTAATAGATTACATAAAGCAAAATATAAACAAAGCTAAGCTCCGATCGCCAAGAGCTCACCCTCAGTCTGAAGTAGTCCCGAACAGATCCCCAAGCATGAATCACAGTGATCTAACGATGATGGCCCACGCTAGGATCTGGACCAAAAGATGCAGGGGGTAGAATGAGCACCAAATGCGAAGCATAAGGTACCCAGTAGGTATCATAGGCCGACTGGGCACATATAAGATATAAGCGTAGTAACCGACATAATAGAAGCAAGTAGTCACAGAAATCAACAAAAGGTACACATGAACTAGCCCAGAGGAAAGTCAACAGAACTATATGTGAGGCCAACAAGCAGAATATATATACACCATAAGCACAGGTGAAAGTAAGAAACAACGCACCTGGGGTCCTTGCAATAACAGTGTATACATAATAAGTTTATGAAATGGATGGTATACTGGTAACCTCAAGTGTAAGAAGAGGGAAAGATTAATGATAGGCATGCTCAGAGACAGGAATCAAACTCAGCTAATCATATCAATCTCAAATCCAGAAACTAACAGCCTAGCAGTAACCAATTTCATACTTAACCGTAACAGGGAACAATTCTATAAGTAAATAGCAAGAGTCTACCTACAGTCCCCCGCCGCCCATACAACCGAGGAACACAAACAAGTAAAAACAAGCCCTCCGGCATCCCATACTACCAGAGCGTACAATCAACAAACAAAAAACAAGGGTGGAGCCTCAAACAATGAATGATATGATGCATGAAGATCTCAAGTGAAATGGTATCTCTGTATGTACCTCCTCCGGTGCCGATCCGGCCCAGCAGGTAGGTTCCATGGAAGGACACTGCTCGTATACCTCTACTACGCCTTATACCCTTCCTCTGGCACACACAGCCCGAAGCCCCAGGCCCGGATGGCAAGGTCCATGAAGATCCCCGACCCCATACTAAAACTCAGTATCAAAACATGTCATCTGGATGCAAGTCCGATTTCAAGATAGAGATCCAGTCTCGAATATGCATGACCAGACCCTGTCCAGGACTAAAGTAGTAGGAAAATATCTCAAAAATCCCTCCAAGGGTGCCCGGGCATAACCGGGTCTGAACAGTAGAAAGTCATCTCAGGTGCTTGGTCCGACCGAGGCTAAAATTATCTCAAGTAGCAAGGAAACTCAACTAGCACCCCGACCTTGCCAAGTCTAGCGTTAATCATAAAACTGGTGATTTAAATCATAATTTTACTTGAAGATTGAAGGGTGGAGCCTCAAACAATGAATGATATGATGCATGAAGATCTCAAGTGAAATGATATCTTTGTATGTACCTCCTATGGTGCCGATCCGGCCCAGCAGCTAGGTTCCATGGAAGGACACTACCAGTATACCTCTACTCCATCGTATACCTTTCCTCCGGCACACGCAGCCCCAGGCCCGGATGGCAAGGTCCATGGAGGTCCCCGACCCCATACTAAAACTGAGTAGTAAGGTAATGACATCAAGTTCTTATTCTAGAAAGGATTTGTAATGTTTAATATGTGCTAAGGAAGGATTTTTGTTTAGTAGAAAAAGAAGGGAGATTACACTTTGTTTGTGTTTATGTGTCCTCGTAATTGCCTGAGGTGACGATGAAGGTTTGCTTTGGGATTGTGTGTTGGCAATTCGATCTAGCCGTCTACACATTGCCGTGGGTTTTCCATCGATTGGTTTTTGTTTCAGTAGCAACTGCGGTTTTGGTAACTTGCATTTTCAAGCCTAGTTGGCTTGGGTTGTTAAGGGTTCATTGGCAGCGTACAGGTTCAACCAAGTCTTTGGTTGGAAGTTTTGAAAGTCGGTGTTCAGAATCATAACTTGGCAGGTTACATCGGATGGTTTGTGGCAGTTTCTATTTGGTTGCAGCATCCTAGTGCCGGGAGGTAGTGGGTGCAGGAAACTTAGCTTCTTTACTTCAGTTGTGGGTGCAGCTATTGGCCTTGGACACCTATTCCTTGGCTAACCTCTGCAAGAGGCGATATATTCTAGATTTCTGTAGTGTTCTAGTTAGTATGAGGTTCTTCTACCATGGTTGGACAGACTCATCGGCGTAAGTTTGAGCTTCAGCAGTGGTGTATGTTTTATGTGGTTAGCTTGTGCGGGTTGAGACTAGCGAGGCTATTTTGAGCTCTGATGATACGTAGAGACTGGTAATAACCATTCATTTTCCTAGGATTTGAAAGCTTGTTTAATTGATTCCTCCGGAGTTGTTGTTTATGTGGGGTTCTAGTGTTGGTTAGACTCGGCTAGTATGGACGAGAAATTCGTTATGATATACGCTTCAAAGTGGTTGGTTGTTTGCAGAACCAGTAGACCGGTTGATTCGAGCCAAAGGAATGAATTCAAAGTATATGCAAAAATTTCTATGGCTAGATAGTAACTTTGAACCCCAGACACCTTTTCTTTTGCCTTCGGGTTGTTTGGACTTGATATTTGTGGCATGGTGGACTTCTTCCTGAGGTGAGATTCGTAAGGCTATTTCACATTCAAATGGTGTTCGAGTGTTCGGAGTAGCAACAATGTTTTCTAGAGTTGGGAGCTTAGCTCATGGTTACAGACTTTGTGGTAGGCTTACCACACTTCTTGCAGGATTATGGTTTTGGTTTGGGTCTTTTGGGCAGGTTGCCCTGATTCATTCACTTTCAGCTGATTCAGACCTGGCACGGTTCAGTTAGCGAATTTGATGTTAGGAAAAATGTTCATTCGTTCATTGGTGGTCAGTCAAGGCAGGTAACTTCATTTTCAATGATATGCTACGGGTGGTTATCTTAGATGGCAAAGGCTAGTAGCCTATATCTTGGCTTAAAACGAGTTTGCATAAAGTGGGTGACTTCGTTCGTGGTAAAGTATAAACAGGAACTATGGATCTCCGGTGTGTCAGTTGATGTTTCGAGGCTGGTTTGAGTGTTCGGCTTGTATGCAGCTTCCTATTTGTGGTGCTAAAGGATTCAGTTCAGAATAAAAAAAGGAGGTTTTGTGGAACAGTGGGTTCATAAGTTAGAGTTTTGGGTTGATGGATTTTCTGGTAAACTTGGTACGGTTTTGAGGATTCGAGTTCTGTGTGTTGATAGCCTTGGTGCTCTAGTTTCGGTATTGTGTAAGTGCTTTTTGGTTAAGATTCTCGAGGTTCAGTTTGGGTTGGCAGATCTTTGGAGGTTGAAATCTAGCTTGGCTAGTAAGAAATTAAGGCTTGGTTGCTTTCTTTGGTTCTGTTCTATTGGGTGCCGTCCGGTCATGGAGGCTACCCAGGTTGTCCGAGAGAGTAGTGCGGGCGTGGTATCTGCTGTTCTTAAATCTCTGGTATTTTCTTTCTTCCTGACTGTTGGGGACAAAAGTCTTTTTAGTAGTGGATGATGTAATGACCCTTCCGGTCATTTACACATTTTTGCCTTTCTTGTACCATTAGAGCTTACTTATAGCGGCCCAAGTCATTTATGGCTTGTCGGGACCGGTAGTTCGGTGCCCAGGCCGTTTGTTTGGTCTTTATGGCCGTTCCTCATTTTAGAGCTTCAACTTTGGAAATCGTTGACTACCATCAATATTCTTGGTAATACCAAAGAATTAAACCAAGGTTCTAGGTCAAGGGAATCCCTTACTCGAAAGTTTGAGTTAAAGAAATGCCTCGTGTAACACCTCGCCCGTTTGGAAGGTTTGAAGTAACCCGTGCCTTTGGGGTAAGACTAATAGTGTCTAATATACTAAGAAGGATGTGTTATGAGGTATTATAATCGCAAAATGATCGTATGATAAGTTTTGAAGTCAAGCAAGTTGCGAAACAAAAGTCGAAAAAAGTTATTGTAAATTCCTTTAAGGAATTCTCTTCAAATTTGGGTTAAATGTCTTGGGTGTTTCTCCCTATCTATAAAGAGTTAGTGGGCCCCCAATATACCAAATCGAAGATCCACGAGTCTAGGTTTCCAACACACTAAACCGTTCATCCATACGACTTCAGAATAGAGAGATATTCATATTTTCGTAAGACTGCACAAGCAGGCACGTCAAGGTGGGGCCCACATCCTAAGTCGGTTCAGCTTATAAAAGCTGATTTCCCCTTCGTTTTAACTCATTATTTTCACCCAAAATGCACTGAAAATCAGAGGGAAAGTCCCTAAATAATCCATGGACTTTGATCCTTTCAATTCGGAAGTTTAACGGAAGTTGCTCTACGTCACGAGCTCGTCATTTTGGTATAGTTTTTCCCATCGATTTCATGGCGTATCTTCGTGGGTGTTGATGCAGCGAGCTAGCAGGTGTTTTATGAGTATTTGGAAGTAGCTATGGAGTTATTTTGGTGAGGTATGGATCCCGTACACTTATCTATTTGTTGGATCAAGATTTTAAGCTTCTAGTTATGAAAAGTTGTTGTTGCCGATATCTTGTAGTAGTTTCTTGTTGATTTTGGATCTGTTTGTTGTTCCTGCAAGGAGAAAGGTTGTTAATCTTGGGATATTGAATATTTTTGTCAAGGAAATCTCTCCCCTACCACCCTCCTTCGTTATTATATGTTCTAGTATTGTTTTATGAATTTCTGAGCCACGAAGTGGTATTTTGGATTTGTGGCTTTGGACAGCCCCTTTATCTTGTTATGTTTGGTTATTGTTGTGGTGTTCTGGTTGTGGTTAGGTGCTTTAGGGATTGGAAAATTGTGCGATTCTTTTTGGGATCGCATACGATAGTGATTGGATTGGACAACGTGAAGTATGCCTTGAAATAGTGCCTCGGGAGCTTGTCACTCCTTTGAGATGTGGTTAACATATTATTGTTGGATTTAGCTGCCATTTATTATTGTTATTGGCCTCATTTTATGTTTTGGAGTTGGCTGGTCGCGAGTGTGATATTAACACCTTATCAAATGGCTATGGCTCGTTCTTGCAGCCTCGTCGATTCTAGCAATTGTTCCATTACCTTGGTTGGTTATCCTTCATAGAGACGCCTTTGGGGGTTCAGTTAAAAGTATTCTTTTGTGATTTGGAGCTTCCCAGAGCAGTTCGAGTCTGGACAATGCTGTTCTCGCAGCTAGTCATCGGATGACAAGTAGGTTATAGTTTTCCCCTATCTAGACTCTGCGTATATAGGCTATAACTGCATTAAATAGCATCCTTGGATGGGTTGTTATAGGTTGGTACCCCAGACCTTGTCCGCCTTTCGTTCGTCTATTTCATACGTTGTTTGTAGTATTCGCGTAGTATTGTATATTACCTTTGTGATCATGTATGGCCTTGTATTGACTCTGGAACATAGATGGTGGGTTATTTGGGGAATATCAGCGAGACCCAGACATAGAGATGATCCTTTTAGGCTGGTTATGTCTGCTGAGTAGCTGTTGGGCCTGTGCAGGGCTGATAGGAGTTGTTGTGAGCCGTTGGGCTAATTTTATATTTGTGTGCGAGCATATCATCCATGAAAAAGGTTTCCCCCTGCATGTTTTACTACAGTTTTGGCTGCAATCCACTACTGACAGTTTTCCTAAATCTGCATGGACCTGGGGGCCCTTTTTTGGTACTGTTGATGATAGAAAAGGGGATTTTTGGATGTTTTCGCACTGATTTTATTACTGGTACTAGTCTCTGCGGGGAAGAGCACCAGGCTTGATTTTATTACTGATACTAGTCTCTGCGGGGCAGAGCACTAGGCTTGATTTTATTACTGATACTAGTCTCTGCGGGTCAGAGCACCAGACTTGATTTTATTACTGATACTAGTCTCTGCAGGGCGGAGCACTAGACTTGATTTACTACAGTTTTAGACCTGGTTACGCTCGGGCACCCTTGGAGGGGTTTTTGAGGCATTTTCTACTACTTTAGTCCTGGACAGGGTCTGTCCATGCATATTCGAGACTGGGTCTCTATCTTGATCTCGGACTTGCTTCCGGATGACATGTCTTGATATTGAGTTTTAGTATGGGGTCGGGGACCTCTATGGACCTTGCCACTCCGGGCCTGGGGTTTCGGGCTGCATGCGCCGAAGGGAAGGGTATACGGTGGAGTAGAGGTATACGGGCTGAGTCCTTCCATGGAACCTACCTACTGGGCCCGATTGACATCGGAGGAGGTACATACAGAGGTTCTATTTCACATTATATCATATCATGCATTGGATTCCACCCTTGTTTGCTGTGTGTTCAGTGTACACTCCGGTAGTATGGGATGCCGGAGGGTTTTCTTTCACTTGATTGTGTTCCTCGGTTGTATGGGAGGCCGTTGGGACTGTAGGTAGACTATATTTACTCCTGTTTTTACTTAGAGCTTGTCTTGGCACCCGGTTCTTGAAAGATTAGTGATGGCTAGCCTGTTGAGGCTTTGGTTGTGGGATTTTTGATTATTGAGAGGGCTTTAGAGTCCTATCTTATTGAGGCACTTTTGTGTGGCCTTCTGAGCAGAGAGTGAGACTCTGGTTCTATTCTTGTGGGAAGCTGAGTGGTATCTCTCGGTTATTGTAGTTTAGTTATTTCATCTTAGAGTGGTACTTGTGAGGTGATTCCCTGTTTATGCTATTATGTGATTGGATCGGTGTTATGATTTCCTTATACTTGTTGATTCCATTTTGAGTATGTTAGACTGCTCTCCGTCTTTTCCTTTTACTTGAGGTTACCAGTATACCGCCATTTTCTCAACTCTCTCTCTACTTACTTATATTATTGGTGAAGGACTCCAGGTGCATTTTTCTTTCCTTCACCTGTGATTCTATGTAATTGTATCTCTGTGCTAGCATGTGTTACTTGAAGCTCTTGGTTATGGATGATCTGTGCTAGCTCCTTGTGCCTTGCTTATTTCTTCAGTGACTGCTTTCTTGCTATCTGTTACTTACTGCTTTTATATCTTATATACGCTCAGTCGGCCGATGATACATACTGAGTACCCGTGGTTTTGGTGCTCATACCATACTTCTGCACTTTTTGGTGCAGATATTAGCTGAGCTTTCCCTGTTGAACGCATTGGAGACTCGTGCAGCTTTTGGACCTTCGAGACTAGGGTGAGCGCCTGATGGTTGCGGCTTGTCTACATCTCATCTTTTGTACTGTTACTCTTTGTATATTCGGGGACAGTTGTACTTATCATTTTATTACTTCTAGCACTTGTATTCTATTAGAAGCTTCTGTATTGTCGATACCAAGTCTTAAGGTTGGTGTAGTTTCATGATGTATATATTCAGGTAAATTGCTTCCGCGTTGTCTTATCTTTACATTCTGCTTCTTCTTGTCTCAGCTTGTTGAGCGTATTGGTTAGGTATGTAATGACCCTTCTGGTCATTCCCGCGCTCATGCTTTTCTTGCACTGTTAGAGCTTTCCTGTAGCGGTCCCAAGTCATTTATGGCTTGCTGGGACCGGTG
This sequence comes from Jaltomata sinuosa, assembly GCA_003996215.1. Classification (NCBI taxonomy): domain Eukaryota; kingdom Viridiplantae; phylum Streptophyta; class Magnoliopsida; order Solanales; family Solanaceae; genus Jaltomata; species Jaltomata sinuosa. The sequence goes on from QJPP01000702.1 coordinate 835,875, forward strand.
GTTCGGTGCCCTGACCGTTTGATTAGTCATTATGATCAATTCCCTATCTTAGAAGCTGAGTATCAAAATCGTGCGATGGTGAATTGCGACTGTATGATCTTAACCCTCGTTCCGTAGCAAAGGCTTGCGAGCCTACATTTAAGAATTTTACTAACATCGTGCGTATTTGAAAATTTTTATATTTATTTTTTATTTAAAAGTTGTATATGATAAAAAACTATATTTTATTGCCTTCCTAAAATATTTTAAAGGTCTATGAAAAATACTTTTGTTATGATATAATTGTCTATGTACTTATTTTATAAGGTTTTTATACATTATAATATTTTAACGGAGATAGTAAATTTAGTTATGTTAAAAATTACTATTATAATATAGTAGGCTTTATTGGAAATGATTTTCTATTAGCTATGGTATATTTAAAAAATTACATATATTTTACCACGAACCTATGCAATACCCAAATATATGCATAATGAGATAAAAATAAATTAAGTGTTGCCACCTCCACTACCACGTGGAGGTGAAGGGAATGGACAACAAGCTTGGTGTGCTGCCACTTGTCCCTTTTAGCATGTTATTGCATGCTTTGTGTAGAATGTGGATTAATTAAGTTGGCAGCATATTACACTTATGATCATTTCAACAATTTGCAAGATGTAAATTGCTGTCAACATACATATCACTTCTTTCAACATAATTTTCATTCATCATATTTTGTGCACGTTGATTCTATATGCGCTAACGAAGATTTCTGAGGGAAAATTATTTTGATGCAATATTCGGTCATCAAAAGAAAATCAATTATCTACATCAAGTATTGAAGCCTAAGTTAGAGTTTGATTTTGTTTCGGAGATCGCAGGTGCAGTTCGTGCCTGAACGACATCGTTCTCACAGCTAGTCATCGGATGATAGGTAGGTTATAGCTTTCCCTACCTAGACTCTGCGTATATAGGCTATAACTGCATTAATTAACATCCTTGGGTGGGTTATTATAGGTTGGTACCCCAGACCTTGTCCGCTATTTCATGTGTTGTTTGTAGTATTCGTGTAGTATTGTATATTATCGTTGTGGTCCTGTGTGGTCTTGTATTGACTCTAGAACATAGACGGTGGGTTATTTGGGGAATGTCCGCGAGACCCGGACATAGAGATGATCCTTTTAGGCCGGTTATGTCTGTTGAGTAGTTGCTGGGCCTGTGCAGGGCTAATAGGAGTTGTTGTGAGCCGTTGGGCTACTTTTATATTTGTGTGCAAGCATATCATCCATAAAAAAGATTTTCCCCTGCATGTTTTACTACAGTTTTGGCTGCGATCCATTACCGACAGTTTTTCCTAAATCTGCATGGCCTCGGGGGTCCTTTTTGGTACTGTTGATGATAGAAAAGGGATTTTTGGATGTTTTCGCACTGATTTTATTATTGGTACTAGTCTCTGCGGGGCAGAGCACTAGACTTGATTTACTACAGTTTTTGACCCGGTCACGCCCGGGCACCCTTGGAGGGGTTTTTGAGGCATTTTCTACTACTTTAGTCCTGGACAGGGTCTTGGCATGTATATTCGAGACTGGGTCTCTATCTTGATCCCGGACTTGCATCCAGATGACATGTCTTGATACTGAATTTTAGTATGGGGTCGGGGACCTCCATGGACCTTGCCGCTCTGGGCCTGGGGCTTCGGGCTGCGTGTGCCGGAGGGAAGGGTATACGATGGAGTAGAGGTATACGGGCTGAGTCATTCCATAGAACCTGCCTGCTGGGCCGGATCGGCACTGGAGGAGGTACATACAGAGGTTCTATTTCACACATCATATCATATCATGCATTGGATTCCACCCTTGTTTGCTGTTTATTGATTGTACGCTCCGGTAGTATGGGATGCCGGAGGTTTCGCTTTAACTTGATTGTGTTCCTCGGTTGTATGGGCGGCCGTTGGGACTGTAGGTAGACTATATTTACTCCTGTCCTTATTTAGAGCGTAGCTTGGCACACGGTTAGTTAAGGATTAGTGATGGTTAACATGTTGAGGTTTTGGTTGTGGGATGTCTGATTATTGTGAGGGCTAGGGAGTCCTATCTTATTGAGGCACTTTTGTGTGGCCTTTTGATCAGAGTGTGAGACTTTGGTTCTATTATTGTAGGAAGATGAGTGGTATCTCTCGGCTATTATGGTCTAGTTATTTCATCCTACGGTGGTGCTTGTGAGGTGATTCCCTGGTTATGCTATCATGTGATTGGATTGGTGTTATGATTTCCTTATACTGGTTGATTCCATTTTTAGTATGTTAGACTGTTCTCCATCATTTCCTTTTACTTGAGGTTACCGGTATACCGCCATTTTCTCAACTCTCTCTCTACTTACTTATGTTGTTATGCAAGGACTCCAGGTGCGTTCTCCTTTCCTTCACCTGTGATTCTGTGTAATTGTATCTCTGTGCTAGCATGTATTACTTATAGCTTTTGGTTATCTATTCTCTGTGCTATCTCCTTATGCTCCCTTTATTGCTTCAGTGACTGCTTTCTTGCTATCTGTTACTTACTGCTTTTATATCTTCTATGCGCTCAGTCGGCCTATGATACCTATTGAGTACTTGTTGTTTTGGTGCTCATACTACACTTCTGCACTTTCTGTGCAGATCTTAGTTGAGTTCTCGTCGTTGATCACGTTGGAGACTCGTGCAGATTTTTTGGGTATATTCGAGACTAGGGTGAGTGCCTGACGGTCGGGGCTTGACCACATCTCATCTTTTGTAATGTTACTCTCTGTATATTCAGAGACAGTTGTACTTATTATTTTGTTACCTCTAGCACTTGCATTCTATTAAAAGCTTTTGTTCTGTCGATACCAAGTCTTGAGTTGGTGTAGTTTCTTTTTGTGTATATTCAGGTTATTGCTTCCGCTTAGTTCTATCTTTATATTCTGCTTTTGCTTATTGTGAGCATTAGTTAGGTAGTAGCCCATTACTAACCGTTCTAAGCTATGGGAATTGGTTCGCCTACTAGGGGTTGTAGGTGCCATCATGACCTGAGAAATTGGGTCATGACAATTGGTATCAGAGCTCTAGTTTCACGGTGTCATGGTATAGAAGCAAGTGTCTAGGTAGAGTCTTATGGATCGGTACAATAACGTTCGTATCCTATTTGCGGGAGGCTACAGGGCATTGTTAGGAAAATTTTCATCTTCTTGGCTCCTTATCGTGCGTTCCTAGCTCTATTGACTTCTAAACTTCAGTTGTTTCATTCCTTCTCAGATGCCTAAGACGAGTTCGACTACGAGTGATGTCGAGGATCTTGTGCCTGTCGCTTCAGTGCTTCTGTCTGTGCCAGGACTTCAGAGTGAGAGTTTACCACCTCAGATAGGGGGTGCAGGGTCAGCCCAGCCTCCGACTAGATTCATAGCTATCTCAGCTCTTCAGGACACCATGGCTAGGACTCTGAGTCCTCCAGTGAGTGTTTCAGCACCCGGCTTTACGAGTGGTGCTTCAGTTAGGGTCGAGCTTCCAGTTCTTCAACAGGGTTATATGTCGATGTTAGACTATGAGGCAAGATTTCATGAGATGGTTAGGTGTATTGCTAGGACTGTACCTTCAGAGTTTGATAGGGTTTAGAGCTTTGTGAGAGGTTTGATTCAACCACTCCGTTTGGCGACCGAGAACTTGGTTATAGTTGGGATGACTATCCTTCAGGTAGTTGACCATGCTTGGGCTGTTGAAAGTTTGTGCTCTGAGGCTTATAGAGGTAGTGCTAAGAAGCGTTGTCGCCAGGATAGTTTCCGAGGTTCCCAGACTCGAGGTAAGGGATTCTCTCCTAGAGACCGGGTCCATTATTTTCTATCTACCGGGCCAGTTTCAGTTGCTCCATGGGATCCAGAGGGTGTTGGTACAGGTCATGTTGAGCAGAGTAGGCAGGGTATGGATCATATTCTTTAAGGTTTGCCTTCAGAGTGTGTAAGCCATGACGGCTGGTCAGGTTCAGCGAGATCTTCCAGTCCATCTTCATTAAGTGAGGTTTGCTTTCAGTGTGGTAAGCATGGTCACTTTGCTAAGAAGTGCCCCACGATTGTGTATCTTGGTCAGCCTGGGTGTTATGATTGCAGATAGAATGGTCACCTTTATAGAGCTTGTCCCTGATGAGGGATGGTTGAGCCATCAGTTTCAACCACTTAGTCTAGAGTTAGATCCCGTCAGCTTGATGCTCCTCTTGGTGGGCCAGAGGTAGATACGCCCAAATTAAACTTCAATTAAGAAGCATAAGCGGTTGCTATCAAATATAGAACCCAACTAAGGTTGGGGTCGATCCCACAGGGAATAAGGTGTAAATTAAGTCGTTAGTGACTTAGTTGACTAGTAATCAATAGTTTCCGGTAAATGGGGGGGTTTGTGTGATCAATATTTGAACAATGCAAATAATAATTTACGAGTTTCAACGAGTAATAATCAATATGAGAGGCAAACTAGGGATGTGTTCACCATGGCTTCGTAAATAATCACAAGTTAGAGTTCGATCGGGTTCTTTCTATATGTATATCACGATGTGATTGAATTAATGGTATCGTCTAAACGTTTCTCAACCAAATAGACGAATTTCCTTTTCAATTCTCTCGAACTTGAAAAGGTGAAATTTCTTATTTCAATCCTAAACATCAAGTAGATTAATCTAGTTACAACATTAATCATAAGACGAGAGTTGGTAGTCTCGAATCCTTGTAGTTAATCAAATTTCCCGGTTTTAATCTCTTTTGTTTAAGCAAATCAAACCTAGGTATGTTCTAATGTTTGCAACCATTAGAAAACGTAAATAACGAATGATTAACAACGTGACAACATATAAATTGAACTCTACACTACCCGGAATCTATATTGTTACTTTTGCCATGGCTCCCACAACCCTATTTGTGGAAAATTAGCTACTCATGCTATTAAAGAAATAGAAGAAAATCATATTCATAATAAGAGAAGGATTCTTACAAATAGTATGAAATTTACTTCAATTATCAAAGAACAAGCAGCCAAAAATCCGAAGAGTAATCGAAGAAGAAGAAAGAGACGTGTATGTCATATTTTTCTCTCCAAAAGCCGCTCAAAAATAGTCTCTAGAAATATTGGGTAATGAATAATAAAATAACCCTAACACAGGGTATTTATAGTAGTCCAGGAAATAAAGTCCAAAAATAGAATTTTCGGAGTCCCGCTTCGCGTTGACGGGTCGCCTAACGGCCCGTCAAGCATGTGACTGGCCGTCAAGTGAACCATCACTCTTAGGCAGTGGCTGAACTTTGACTGTCAAAGCTTGACGGCTTCCCTGACGGTCCGTCAGGTCTGTGATGAGCCGTCAAGACATCCGTCGCCACTATCCAGTGAAATTTTCTGGTAAGTCGTTGGGCCTGTGACGACTTGCTGGAAAATTCTGGTAAGTCGTCGGGCCTGACGACTTGCTGGTAAATTTTGGTAAGTCGTCCGCCCAGTGACGACTTACAGTGTTTTTTTCTGATTTATCTTGGTGGCATGGGTGACGGTCTGTCAGGCCAGTGACGGGCCGTCAGATGGGCCGTCACTCTTAGGCAGTGCTCGATGAATTGCTGTCTCGTCCTGACGGCCTGGCTGACGGCCAGTCACAGGTGTGACAGTCAGTCATGCCAGCCGTCAGGCTTAACAGTTGAGGTTTTTGAACATTTTTTCTTCCGTTTCTATCTCTAGCTCCATTCCCTGCAAATATAACAATAAAACATCAAAAACCACAAAAGTTGTTTCAAAACTCCCGAGTATTCTTAGTTAAAGACGTCAAATGTGCCGTAGAATCCCGGCACATCAACACTATTAACTTTAAATCAAGCCCCCCGGTAGCACACAGATGTATGAAACGCTAACTTGCAAGGATCCAAACATGTCATTCCGATATGATAGAATATTCTACATACACATACAACAGCTATCCCAACAGTCAATAGATAATACAGAAATCTCGGTGCCCTCACCACAAAGAAGTCCCACACACAAGATTTGGGATTAGGTAAGGCGCTCACACTCACAAATGATTTCAAACAATGCACATGCGATGCCATAAGCTTGCCCTTGCTATTCTATTTCAGTTTTTCAGAAAGCCGCTCAGGATCACTATAGGACTTGTTTTGGCTTGTAATGAGGCTTCGGGTGCAGGTAGGATACGTTTGGGGAATAGTGACTAAACCCTCCTTGTAATCATTGACCTATTATTTCCATTCAACCTTTTTACATCCACTCATAATCACCTTTGATTTCCTTATTTCTTGCTACAGGCGTGGCCTCTTTAACATGATAACTCTTTTTCATTCTTTTTTAGTTCTTTTTCTGACTTTTCATTTGGCACACACCTGCACTTTCTATCCCAACAACAACCAATTAAGCACAATCCCATTTTTTTATCATTTACCTCTATAGTAGCCACCCTCAACTTAGGCTGATTGCCTGAGTTAAGGTGCATGATGTCCAAGAAAGGACCAGAGCCAAAATAGAGACTCAAAGTTAAAAGGGAAAGGTAAGAGGTTATCGGAAGAACAAAGTCAACTTAACCCCATTTTTCTTATCATGTACCTCTACAGTAGCCACCCTTAACTTAGGCTAATTGCCTGAGTTGAGGTGCACGATGTCCAAGGAAGGACCAGGACCAAGATAGGGATTCAAAGTTAAAAAAGAAACGGTGACAGGTTATTGAAAGAATAGGGTCAATTATGGCTCAAACAGGGATCAAAGGGATTATTTGCATTTGGACGGTCTTATAGGCTAAGTGAACTGCACACAAAAAGGGCCTGTGATCCTTTCCTAAACAACCAACTTCAAGCTTAACAGAATAGATCGGGAAAGTTCTAGATGCATGCACAGAGTAAGAGTTTATAACAACAAGCTCACACACACTTGGCACCAAGAAACCATACCACTACCAACTATCAAAACATAAGCTCGGCTTAAGTGTAATTATTACAATCACAACCACACAATGACATTCAAGGATCCAGAACAGTCAATCGTTTCAAGCATAAGTACAAAATCAACCTTTTCAGAGGGGGCTCCTTTTAGTTCAACTTTCAAAAAGCCATGCTTGCTATAGACATCACAACACAACAAAAATTTAAACGACAACCTAAACATGCCGGTTCTACTAGATAGCACACTGGAGGGAAAAGAAACACGACAACCAAAACCCTCGGTGGTGAAAGACTCACAGGTATCCCAACAGCACCCTCAACTTAGACTCATGCATTGTCCCTAATGCATACATGTGAAAGATAAAACTGTGAGAGAAAGGAATACCTGTGAAGCCCATAGGACTCAGAGTCTAGCATGATGTTGGAGACCGCCAGGGTCTCCAAAGCAGGAGCAATCGCTCGAATAGGTAGAAGCGACATCATCCTGTTGAGCTCCAACTTTCTCTTTTATCGGCTCCTCAGCTAGTCGAGACAACTTCTTTACTCTTTCTAACTCTTTTTCTTTGCTGGTTCTCTTGCGGTGTTTTTTTTTCCTTGATTTGTTCTCACCGCCTTCCTCTATAGGTTTCTCTTTTTGCGATCCCAACATCATTCTCATCATAACTAGGGTCTCAACAAAACCCTTCTCCTCAATATGCACATCCATAGGGGCTTCATCGATAACATTGATAACTGAGACCACCCTCATGTCTCTTGGTGGCTTCATCAATTTACACACATCAAACTTGACCAATTCATTGTTTAATCTGAATGTCAGTTCGTTTCTTTCCATGTCGACCAACACTCTTGCAGTGGCTAACAATGGTCATCCCAAGATTATGGGAACTTCAAAGTCCACTTCGCAATTTAAGATTACAAAGTTAGCTGGGAATATAAACTTACCAACCTTTACCAGCACATCAGACAATATTTCCACCGGTCGCTTTACTGAACGGTCAGCCATTAACACCCTCATGGTAGTTGGTTTGGGAGCTCCAAAACCCAATTGTTTATAGACTGCTAGCGGCATCAAGTTGATGCTAGCACCAAGATCACATAAGGCTTTTTCAAAGTTGAATTTCCCAATAGTACAGGGAACAGTAAAAGCACCTGGATCTTCCTTCTTTTCCACTAACGATCTTGAAGAAATAGCACTGCAGTGGTGGAGGTTATCTTCTGGTTCAAAGCTCACTGACCTCTTCTTGATAATCAAGTCCTTCATGAACTTGGCATATCTGGGCATTTGTTCAAGAGCGTACACCAGTGGGATGTTCACTGATATCTACTTGAGCATGGTCATGAAATTTAAGAACTTGCTATCTTCCACTTTCTTCTTCAACCGTTGTGGGAAAGGAGGCGGTGGCCGAGGCATCATAGTTGGAAGTTTTTCAACTTCCTTGCTTTTATCCGTGAGCTTTTGAGTAGCATCCTCTACCACATTTTCATCCTCAACATCACCTTTCTGAGTCTGAATTACCGGATGTGATTTCGATAATATTTTGCCGGTTCTCGTAGTGATTGTCATACAACTCCCGTCATTCCTCGGGTTTTGAATGGTGTCACTCGGCAAGGTACCTGTCTTCCTTTGATTTAGAGACGCCGAGATTTGACTCACTTGCTACTCTAATTGCTTGATCGAGGTGGAATGTGAATCCACTACCTGGCTTATTGCTGATAATTCAGTCCTCATCTCCTTTACCCCGGAGTCAGTAGATTCCACCTTCAACAACATCTTCGCCATCATGTTCTCCAATTTGGACGTCCCTGTCTCATTGCTAGATCTTTCCCGATTACCAGGTGGTACATACAACCCACCTCTATCAGTGTTATTCTTCCAGTTCCCCTGATCACGATCTTTGTAGCCAACTTTTTCATAGTAGTTGTCCTTCTGATAGTTTCAACCTTGGTTTCCCTGACCATTTGCCTAGAAACCCCCCAAATAATTAGCCTCCTCATCAAATTCAAACTCTGCTACTCTACCTTGGGAACCCACAACTTTCACTTTCTCCATACCTCCTGACAGCAAATGTTTTGTCAGTAGGTCCATTTGCGTTTTCAGATGGGCCATATCTTGGTCCCGCTCTTCCTCTTTCCTGTGCTGTTCCGCTGACATTCCAACTACATAAGTGCTAGCAGCCACCTCTCTATCCCGTGTATGTCAGGCCCTGTTGGTTTTAGTGAGCCGGTCCAAAATAGTTGTGGCCTCAATAAAAGTGAGACCCATAAATGCCCTACCTACTGCGTTATCCAGTGTCGGCCTGGTAGCCAAATTCAGTGCCCTATAGAATGTCTGCATTAGGAAAATGTCGGTCAACTGATGGTTCGGGCATTGTGTCAGCTTCTTCTTGAACCGCAACCAAGTCTCATGTAAAGCCTCATGAGGTTGTTGTCTGAAGTTGCTAATTTCATCCCTCAACTGTATCATCCTAGAGGGAGGAAAGAACCTTTCTAGGAAAGCTCCTTTCAACTCTCCCCAGGTTGTGATAGAGTCGGGGGTTAGCTCTGTCAACCATAATGCTGCATTATCAGACAGAGACAACGGAAACAACCTGAGCCTGATCGCTGTCTGACTTTCTCCAGGCAATTCAAACGACTTGCAGATACCCACAAAATTCATCAGGTGTCGGTTTGGATCATCACCAGCCATACCACGAAACACCCCTCTCAAATTCAACAGCTGAATCATTGTGCTCGTAATGTTGAACTTGGCCCCGGGCGTTAGCGGAGAAGAACAATGGCGCCCGTAGCACCAACTCCATCCAAGTCGATATCCTCATCATTCAAGTGATGCTGAACCTGTTGAGCCTGCTGTTCTGCAGCGAGCCTTGCTGCCTCCTGCTGTTGTACATTCATGGTTTGCCTTAGTGTTCTTGCGAGCTCGGGGTCGTAGGGTAATATTAGTTCACCCGAGCGTCGGGTACTTGGCATGCACAACTCTGTACCCTGTACCAAACAAAAACAACAAATAAAAGTAAACGCAGGAAATATGATCAAAAGTCAAATAAACACACCGAACTTAATAAACAAATGTATTCCCCAGCAATGGCGCCAAAATTTAATACGCCCAAATTAAACTTCAATTAAGAAGCATAAGCGGTCGCTGTCAAATATAGAACCCAACTAAAGTTGGGGTCGATCCCACAGGGAATAAGGTGTAAATTAAGTTGTTAGTGACTTAGTTGACTAGTAATCAATAGTTTTCGGTAAATGGGGGGGTTTGTGTGATCAATATTTGAACAATGCAAATAATAATTTACGAGTTTCAACGAGTAATAATCAATATGAGAGGCGAACTAGGGATGTGTTCACCATGGCTTCGTAAACAATCACGAGTTGGAGTTCGATCGGGTTCTTTCTATATGTATATCACGATGTGATTTAATTAATGGTATCGTCTAAATGTTTCTCAACCAAATAGACGAATTTCCTTTTCAATTCTCTCGAACTTGAAAAGGTGAAATTTCTTATTTCAATCCTAAACATCAAGTAGATTAATCTAGTTACATCATTAATCATAAGACAAGAGTTGGTAGTCTTGAATCCTCGTAGTTAATCAAATTTCCCGGTTTTAATCTCTTTGTTCAAGCAAATCAAACCTAGGTATGTTCTAATGTTTGCAACCATTAGAAAATATAAATAACGAATGATTAACAACGTGACAACATATAAATTGAACCCTACACTACCCGGAATCTATATTGTTACTTCTGCCATAGCTCCCACAACCCTAGTTGTGGGAAATTAGCTACTCATGCTACTAAAGAAATAGAAGAAAATCATATTCATAATAAGAGAAGGATTCTTACAAATAGTATTGAAATTTACTTTAATTATCCAAGAACAAGCAGCCAAAAATCCCAAGAGTAATCGAAGAAGAAGAAAGAGACGTGTATGTCGTATTTTTCTCTCCAAAAACCGCTCAAAAATAGTCTCTAGAAATATTGGGTAATGAATAATAAAATAACCCTAACACAGGGTATTTATAGTAGTCCAGGAAATAAAGTCCAAAAATAGAATTTTCGGAGTCCCGCTTCGCGTTGACGGGTCGCCTGACGGGCCGTCAAGCATGTGACTGGCCGTCAAGTGAACCGTCACTCTTAGGCAGTGGCTAAACTTCGACTGTCAAAGCTTGACGGCTTCCCTGACGGTCCGTCAGGTCTGTGACAAGCCGTTAAGACATCTGTCGCCACTATCCAGTGAAATTTTCTGGTAAGTCGTTGGGCCTGTGACGGCTTGCTGGAAAGTTTCTGGTAAGTCATCGGGCCTGTGACGACTTGCTGGTAAATTCTGGTAAGTCATCCGCCCAGTGACGACTTACAGTGTTTTTTTCTGTTTTATCTTGGTAGCATGGGTGACGGTCCGTCAGGCCAGTGACGAGCCGTCAGATGGGCTATCACTCTTAGGCAGTGCTCGATAAATTGCTGTCTCGTCCTGACGGACTGGCTGACGGCTAGTCACAGGTGTGACGGTCAGTCATGCCAGCCGTCAGGCTTAACCAGTTGAGGTTTTTGAACATTTTTTCTTCCGTTTCTATCTCTAGCTCCATTCCCTACAAATATAACAATAAAACATCAAAAACCACAAAAATTGCTTGAAAACACTCGAGTATTCTTAGTTAAAGGCGTCAAATATGCCGTAGAATCCCGACACATCAGAGGTTCCTGACATCGTTGCTCCAGGTCAGGCCTTTGCTATCTTAGACTTGTGTTAGTCCCGCTCTTGTTACGATTCTGTACCTTCTTTCGTGTAATTTCTTACATGCCTACCTGCTACTTGTTTAGTTGTTTGGCTACTTGAATTGGAGTATCAATGTATTATTTTATTGGTAATTTATTCTTTAGTAGTGGATGGGGGTGAGTTAGCCCTGTGAGGTGTTTTACCCAGAGTTGTAGCTTGTGAGTAGGCTTTCTAGAGCTCATTTCCTGTTTGTTGTGGTTCTAGGCTTGCTTTGAGTCTTTCTTTCTAGCGGTCCTAGATGGTTGTTGCCTAGGCCGTTATCTAGCATGGCTAGAGATCCGTGTGATGGTTTGGTGTATTACCGGTAGTTGGGCCAGAGTTGAGATTTTGCCTTAGTTGGGGGATATTGGTTTTTCTAGTGTGCATAGATCGATTTGTCCTCCCGAGTGTCTAGAGTCGACCCTCTTTGTTGATTAGTTTAGGAGGTTGGCAGGTATGTAGGTTGTTCCCATAGTCTCCTCCAGTTCCTGGTCCGTTGAGTGTTTTGTTGTATTCCCAACTCCAGTTGGAACGAATCCTGATCGTCATTCTTTGGGTGAGCTCTTGATGTTGGCATCGTGATTGGGCTTTAACTTTAGCACTTTCGACAAAGTGTTAATCGTAACCTCATGGTTGGGTTGTATTCTTAAGCATTTTGGGTGAGTTGGGCATCTGGCCCATTCTTCTCATGCTTTATTGAGTTTAATGTGTAGCTATGAGAAGTAAGGTAATGGCTTCAGGTTCTTATTAAAGAAAGGATTTGTAAGGTTTAGTATGTGCTAAGGAAGGATTTTTGTTTAGTTGAAAAAGAAGGGAGATGACTCTTTGTTTGTGTTTATGTGTCCTAGTAGTTTCCTGAAGTGGTGATGAAGGTTTGCTTTGGGATTGTGTGTTAGTGATTCGATTCAGCTGTCTACACATTGCCGTGGGTTTTCCATCGATTGGTTTTTTTTTTTCGGTAGCATCTGCGGTGTTCGCAACTTGCATATTCAAGCCTAGTTTGCTTGGGTTCTTAAGGGTTCATTGGCAGCATATGGGTTCGACCAAGGTTTTGGTTGGCAGTTTTGAAAGTTGGGGTTCATAATCATGGCTTGGCAGGTTACATCGAACGGTTCGTGGTAGTTTCTAGTTGGTTGTGGCATCCTAGTACCGGGAGGCAGTGGGTGAGGGCAACTTAGCTTCTTTACTTCAGTTGCAGATGCGGCTATTGGCCTAGGACACCTAGTCCTTGGCTAACCTCTGCAAGAGGCAGGATATTCCATATTTCAGCAGTGTTCCAGTTAGTACGAGGTCCTTCTACCATGGTTGGACAGACTCATCGGCGTGAGTTTGAGCTTTAGCAGTGGTGCATGCTTTATGTGGTTAGCTTGTGCGGGTTGAGACTAGCGAGGCTATTTTGAGTTCTGATGATACATAGAGACTGGTAATCGCCATTCGTTTGTCGAGGATTTGAAAGCTTATTTAATTAATTCCTTCGGAGTTGTTGTTTATGTGGGATTCCAGTGTTGGTTAGACTCGGTCAGTATGGGCTAGAAGTTAGTTATGATATATGCTTCAAAATGGTTGGTTGTTGCAGATCCGGTAGAGCGGTTGATTCAAACCAAAGGAATGAGTTGAAGGTATATGCAAAGCTTTCTATGGCTAGATGGTAACTTTGAACCCCAGGCACCTTTTTCATTTTCCTTCGGGGTGTTTGGACTTGATATTCGTGGTAGGGTGGACTCCTTCCCAAGGTGATCTTGGTATGACTATTTCAAATCAGAATGGTGTTTGAGTATTCGGAGTTGCAACAGTGTTTCTTAGAGTTGGAAGCTTAGCTAATGACTATGGACTTCGTGGTAGGCTTACCACGCTACTCGCATGATCTTAGTTTTGGTTTGGGTCTATTGGGTAGGTTGCCCTGGTTCATTCGCTTTCAGTTGATTCATACTTGATGTGGTGCTGCGAAGGTGGGTTCGTTCTAAAGTTTGGAAGTTCTCCGTCAACATAAGGTATCCACATATACCTTTCCTAACTTTGGTGTGCAAAGTTCAGTCGGGTTCAGTTGGTTGGTTCAGCTGGGTTCAGTTATCGAGTTTGATGTTAACGAAAGTGTCCGTTCATTGGTTGATGGTCAGTTGGGACAGGTGACTACAACTTTTGATGATATGCCTCGGATTGTTATCTTGCATGGCAAAATTTAGTAGACTATAGCTTGTCTTGGATAGAACTTGGGTATAAAGGGTGACTTCGTTCATGTTAGAGTATAAGAAAAGACTAAGTATTTCCAGTGTTTCAGTTGATGCGTTGAGGATGGGTGAGTGGTAGACTGGTATATAACTTCATGTTATGGTGCAAAAAGGACTCAGCTCAGAATGAAAGGGTTTTGTGGAATTGGCAGGTTCATGAGTTAGAGTTTTGATTGTGGGCTTTTCTGGCAAACTTGGTTATGGTTTCAAAGATTCAAGTTCTGTATGGTGATCGCCTTGCTTCTCTGGTTTCGGTGTTGTGTCGGTGCTTTCTGGTTGAGGTTCTCGAAGTTCAGTCTGGGTTGGCAGCCTCTTGGAGCTTTGGATATTGAATTTGGAATCTAGGTTGTCTAGTTAGGAGTTTAGGCTTGGTTGCTTTTTGTGACTTCATTTTGTTGGGTGTCGTCCGGTCGAGGGGGCTACTCGGGTTTTCTGAAAGAGTAGTGCGGGCTTCGTATTCGATGTTCTTAAATCTATAGTGTTTCCTTCTTTCCAGACTTTCGAGGACGAAAGTCTTTTTAGTAGTGGATGATGTAATGACCCTTCCGATCATTCCCGTGCTCATGCTTTTCTTGCACTGTTAGAGCTTTCCTGTAGCGGCCCCAAGTCATTTATGGCTTGCTGGGACCGGTGGTTCGGTGCCCTGACCGTTCGATTAGTCATTAGGATCAATTCCCTGACTTAGAAGATGAGTATCAAAATCGTGCGATGGTGAATTGCGACCGTATGATCTTAACCCTCGTTCCGTAGAAAAGGCTTGCGAGCCTACATTTAAGAATTTTACTGACATCGTGCGTATTTGAAAATATTTTTATTTATTTTTTATTTGAAATTTGTATATAATAAAAAACTATATTTTATTGCCTTCCTAAAATATTTTAAAGGTCTATGAAAAATACTTTTGTTATGATATAATTGTGTATGTACTTATTTTATAAGGTTTTTATACATTATAATATTTTACCGGAGATAGTAAATTTAGTTATGTTAAAAAATTGCTATTATAATATAGTAGGTTTTATTAGAAATGATTTTCTATTAGTTATGGTATATTTAAAAAATTACATATATTTTACCACGAACCAATACAATACCCAAATATATGCATAATGAGGTAAAAATAAATTAAGTGTTGCCACCTCCACTACCACGCGGAGGTGAAAGGAATGGACAACAAGCTTGGTGTGCTGCCACTTGTCCCTTTTATCATGTTATTGCATGCTTTGTGTAGAATGTGGATTTATTAAGTTGGCAGCATATTACACTTATGATCACTTCAACAATTTGCAAGATGTAAATTGCTGTCAACATACATATCACTTCTTTCAACATAATTTTCATTCATCATATTTTGTGCACGTTGATTCTATATGCGCTAACGAAGATTTCTGAGGGAAAATTATTTTGACGCAATATTAGGTCATCGAAAGAAAATCAATTATCTACATCAACTATTCAAGCCTAAGTTCGAGTTTGATTTTATTTCGGAGCTCCCCGGTGCAGTTCGAGCCTGAACGACATTGTTCCCACAACTAGTCATCGGATGATAGGTAGGTTATGGCTTTCCCTACCTACACTATGCTTATATAGGCTATAACTGCATTAATTAACATCCTTGGGTGGGTTATTATAGGTTGGTACCCCAGACCTTGTCCGCTATTTCATGCGTTATTTGTAGTATTCGTGTAGTATTGTATATTACCCTTGTGGTCCTGTGTGGCCTTGTATTGACTCTGGAACATAGACGGTGGGTTATTTGGGGAATGTTCGCGAGACCCAGACATAGAGATGATCCTTTTAGGCTGGTTATTTCTGCTGAGTAGTTGCTGGGCTTGTGCAGGGCTAATAGGAGTTGTTGTGAGCCGTTGGGCTACTTTTATATTTATGTGCGAGCATATCATCCATGAGAAAGATTTTCCCCTGCATGTTTTACTAAAGTTTTGGCTGCGAGCCACTACCGACAGTTTTTCCTAAATCTGCATGGCCTCGGGTGCCCTTTTTGGTACTGTTGATGATAGAAAAGGGATTTTTGGATGTTTTCGCACTGATTTTACGACTGGTACTAGTCTCTGTGGGGAAGAGCACTAGACTTGATTTACTACAGTTTTAGACCCGGTCACGCCCGGGCACCCTTGGAGGGGTTTTTGAGGCATTTTCTACTACTTTAGTCCTGGACAGGGTCTGTGCATGCATATTCGAGACTGGGTCTCTATCTTGATCCCGGACTTGCTTCCAGATGACATGTCTTGATACTGAATTTTAGTATGTTGTCGGGGACCTCCATGGACCTTGCCGCTCTGGGCCTGGGGCTTCGGGCTGTGTGTGCCGGAGGGAAGGGTATACGGTGGAGTAGAGGTATACGGGCTGAGTCCTTCCATGGAACCTGCCTGCTAGGCCGGATCGGCACTGGAGGAGGTACATACAGAGGTTCTATTTCACACATCATATCATATCATGCATTGGATTCCACCTTTTTTTGCTGTTTGTTGATTGTACGCTCCGGTAGTATGGGATGCCAGAGGGTTTGCTTTCATTTGATTGTGTTCCTTGGTTGTATGGGCGGCCGTTGGGACTGTAGGTAGACTATATTTACTCCTGCCCTTATTTAGAGATTAGCTTGGCACACGGTTAGTTAAGGATTAGTGATGGTTAACCTGTTGAGGTTTCGGTTGTGGGATGTCTGATTATTATGAGGGCTAGGGAGTCCTATCTTATTGAGGAACTTTTGTGTGGCCTTCTGATCAGAGTGTGAGACTCTGGTTCTATTCTTGTAGGAAGAGGAGTGGTATCTCTCGGCTATTATGGTCTAGTTATTTCATCCTACGGTGGTGCTTGTGAGGTGATTCCCTGGTTATGCTATCATGTGATTGGATTGGGGTTATGATTTCCTTATACTGGTTGATTCCATTTTGAGTATGTTAGACTGCTCTCCATATTTTCCTTTTACTTGAGGTTACCGGTATACCGCTATTTTCTCAACCCTCTCTCTACTTACTTATGTTGTTGTGCAAGGAATCCAGGTGCGTTCTCCTTTCCTTCACCTGTGATTCTGTGTAATTGTATCTCTGTGCTAGCATGTTTTACTTATAGATTTTGGTTATCTATTCTCTGTGCTATCTCCTTACGCTCCCTTTATTGCTTCAGTGACTGCTTTCTTGCTATCTGTTACTTACTGCTTTTATATCTTATATGCGCTCAGTCGGCCTATGATACCTACTAAGTACCCATTGTTTTGGTGCTCATACTACACTTCTGCACTTTCTGTGCAGATCTTAGTTGAGTTCTCATTGTTGATCGCGTTGGAGACTCATGCAGATTTTCTGGGTATATTCGAGACTAGGGTGAGCGCCTGACGGTCGGGGCTTGACCACATCTCATCTTTTGTACTATTACTCTCTGTATATTCAGAGACAGTTGTACTTATTATTTTGTTACCTCTAGCACTTGCATTCTATTAAAAGCTTTTGTTCTGTCGATACAAAGTCTTGGGGTTGGTGTAGTTTCTTTTTGTGTATATTCAGGTTATTGCTTCCGCTTGGTTCTATCTTAATATTCTGCTTTTCGCTTATTGTGAGCATTGGTTAGGTAGTAGCCCATTACTAACCGTTCTGGGCTATGGGAATTGGTTTGCCTACTGGGGGTTTTAGGTTCCATCATGACCTGAGAAATCGGGTCGTGACAATTGGTATCAAAGCTATTGTTTCACGGTGTCATGGTACAGAAGCAAGTGTCTAAGTAGAGTCTTGTGGATCGGTATGATGACGTTCATATCCTATTTGCGGGAGGCTACAGGGCATTGTTCGGAAAAGTTTCATCTTCTTGGCTCCTTATCGTGCGTTCCTGGCTCTATTGACTTCTAAACTTTGGTTGTTTTTTATTCCTTCTCAGATGCCTAAGACGAGTTCGACAGCGGGTGATGTCGAGGCTCTTGTGCCTGTCGCTTCAGTGCTTCCGTCTGTGCTAGGACTTCAGAGTGAGAGTTTACCACCTCATATAGGGGTGTGGGGTCAGCCCAGCCTCCGACTAGATTCATAGCTACCTCAGCTCTTCAGGACACCATGGCTAGGACTCTGAGTCCTCCAGTGAGTGTTTCAGCACCCGGCTCTACGAGTGGTGCTTCAGTTAGGGTCGAGCTTCCAGTTCTTCAGAAGGGTTATATGTCGATGTTAGACTATGAGGCAAGATTTCATGAGATGGTTAGGTGTACTGCTAGGACTGTACCTTCAGAGTTTGATAGGGTTTAGAGCTGTGTGAGAGGTTTGATTCAACCAATCCGTTTGGCGACCCAACACTTGGTTATAGTTGGGATGACTATCCTTCAGGTAGTTGACCATGCTTGGGCTGTTGAGGGTTTGTGCTCTGAGGCTTATAGAGGTAGTGCTAAGAAGCGTCGTCGCCAGGATAGTGTTCGAGGTTTCCAGACTCGAGGTAGGGGATTCTCTCTTAGAGACCGGGTCCATTATTTTCTGTCTACCGGGCCAGTTTCAGTTGCTCCATGGGTTCCAGAAGGTGTTGGTACAGGTCATGTTGAGAAGAGTAGGCAGGGTATGGATCATATTCTTTATGGTTTGCCTTCAGAGTGTGTAAGCCATGATGGCCGGTCAGGTTCATCGAGATCTTCCAGTCCATCTTCATTCAGTGGGGTTTTCTTTCGGTGTGGTAAGCATGGGCACTTTGCTAAGAAGTGCCCCACGATTGTGTATCTTGGTTAGCCTGGGTGTTATGATTGCAGAGAGAATGGTCACCTTTATAGAGCTTGTCCCCGACGAGGGATGGTTGAGCCATCAGCTTCAACCACTCAGTCTAGAGTTAGATCCCGTCAGCTTGATGCTCCTCTTGGTGGGCCAGAAGTAGAGTTTCCTGACACCGTTGCTCACGGTCAGGCCTTTGCTATCTTAGAATTGTGTTAGTCCCACTCGTGTTGCGATTCTGAACCTTTTATCGTGTAATTTCTTATATGCCTACCTGCTACTTGTTTAGTTGTTTGGCTACCTGAATTGGAGTATCAATGTATTATTTTATTGGTAATTTATTCTTTAGTAGTGGATGGGGGTGAGTTAGCCCTGTGAGGTGTTTTACCCAGAGTTGTAGCTTGTGAGTAGGCTTTCTAGAGCTCGTTTCCTGTTTGTTGTGGTTCTAGGCTTTCTTTGAGTCTTTCTTTCTAGCGGTCCTAGATGGTTGTTGCCTAGGCCGTTATCTAGCATGGCTAGAGATCCGTGTGATGGTTCGGTGTATTACCGGTAGTTGGGCTAGAGTTGAGATTTTGCCTTAGTTGGGGGATATTGGTTTTGCTAGTGTGCATAGATTGGTTTGTCCTCCCGAGAGTCTAGAGTCGACCCTCTTTGTTGATGAGTTTAGGAGGTTGGCAGGTATGTGGGTTGTTCCCATAGTCTCCTCCAGTTCCTGGTCCGTTGAGTGTTTTGTTGTATCCCCAACTCCAGTTGGAACGAATCCTGATCGTAGTTCATTGTGTGAGCTCTTGATGTTGGCATCGTGATTGGGCTTTAACTTTAGCACTTTCGACAAAGTGTTGATCGTAACCTCATGGTTGGGTTGTATTCTTAAGCATTTTGGGTGAGTTGGGCATCTGGCCCATTCTTCTCTTGCTTTATTGAGTTTAACGTGTAGCTATGAGAAGTAAGGTAATGGCTTTAGGTTCTTATTCGAGAAAGGATTTGTAAGGTTTAGTATGTGCTAAGGAAGGATTTTTGTTTAGTTGAAAAAGGAGGGAGATGACTCTTTGTTTGTGTTTATGTGTCCTAGTAGTTGCCTGAAGTGGTGATGAAGGTTTGCTTTGGGATTGTGTGTTAGTGATTCGACTCAGCTGTCTACACATTGCCGTGGGTTTTCTATCGATTGGTTTTTATTTCAGTAGCATCTGCAGTGTTCGCAACTTGCATATTCAAGCCTAGTTTGCTTGGGTTCTTAAGGGTTCATTGGCAGCATATGGGTTCGACCAAGGTTTTGGTTGGCAGTTTTGAAAGTTGGGGTTCAGAATCATGGCTTGGCAGGTTACATCGGATGGTTCGTGGTAGTTTCTAGTTGGTTGCGGCATCCTAGTGCCGGGAGGCAGTGGGTGCGGGCAACTTAGCTTCTTTACTTCAGTTGCAGATGCGGCTATTGGCCTAGGACACCTAGTCCTTGGCTAACCTCTGCAAGAGGCAGGATATTCCAGATTTCAGCAGTGTTCCAGTTAGTACGAGGTCCTTCTACCATGGTTGGACAGACTCATCGGCGTGAGTTTGAGATTTAGCAGTGGTGCATGCTTTATGTGGTTAGCTTGTGCGGGTTGAGACTAGCGAGGCTATTTTGAGTTCTGATGATACATAGAGACTGGTAATCGCCATTCGTTTGTCGAGGATTTGAAAGCTTATTTAATTAATTCCTTCGGAGTTGTTGTTTTTATGGGATTCCAGTGTTGGTTAGACTCGGCCAGTATGGGCTAGAAGTTCGTTATGATATATGCTTCAAACTGGTTGGTTGTTGCAGATCTGGTAGAGCGGTTGATTCGAGCCAAAGGAATGAGTTGAAGGTATATGCAAAACTTTCTATGGCTAGATGGTAACTTTGAACCCCAGGCACCTTTTTCATTTTCCTTCGGGGTGTTTGGACTTGATATTCGTGGCAGGGTGGACTCCTTCCCAAGGTGATCTTGGTAAGACTATTTCAAATTAGAATGGTGTTTGAGTATTCGGAGTTGCTGCAGTGTTTCTTAGAGTTGGAAGCTTAGCTAATGACTATGGACTTCGTGGTAGGCTTACCACACTACTCGCAGGATCTTAGTTTTGGTTTGGGTCTGTTGGGTAGGTTGCCCTGGTTCATTCACTTTCAGTTGATTCATACTTGATGTGGTGCAGCGAAGGTGGGTTCGTTCTAAAGTTTGGAAGTTCTCCGTCAACATAAGGTATCCACATATACCTTTCCTAACTTTGGTGTGCAAAGTTCAGTCGGGTTCAGTTGGTTGGTTCAGCTGGGTTCAGTTATCGAGTTGGATGTTAACAAAAGTGTCCGTTCGTTGGTTGATGGTCAGTTGGGACAGGTGACAACAACTTTTGATGATATGCCTCGGATTGTTATCTTGCATGGTTCGCCTACTGGGGAGTTGTAGGTGCCATCATGACTTGAGAAATCAGGTCGTGACATCTTGGTATAGGGAATATGCTTATGAGTTCATATTGGATTGCTATGAGAGGCTACACAAGCTGGGCATTATGCAACAACATGGGGTTGATTTCATCATATTTCAACTACAGGGTGATGCCAAGCAGTGGTGGAGATCTCATGTGGAATGTCGATCATGTATTTTTCCCCCACTGACTTGGAGCAGTTTCACACTCTCTTCTTAAAGAAGTATGTACCCTGTACTTTGAGAGATAGGAAAAAGGATGAGTTCTTGAATTTGGAATAGGGGAGCATGTCGGTCTCTGCTTATGAGGCTAAGTTTCACGCTTTGTCTTATTTTGCTACAGAGTTGTTGGGTTTCGAGGAGGAGCGGGTTCGATTATTTGTGAAGAGTTTGAATACCGAGCTTCAGGTATTGTCTGTGCACATGACTTCATCAACGAAAGGCTTCAATGAAGTGGCAGATTATGTAAAGAATCTTGAGGGAGTAAAGCAAGCGGGGCAGGCTAAAGTGTTAGCCAAGAAGCCCTAAAATGAGGGAAATTACAGTGGTTCATACTCCAGTGGCCAAAATCAGCAAATATACTCAGCCCGTCCTATTCAGTCAGCTCTGTTAGCTGCTACAGGTGGTCATCTGGGAGCTAATCAGCAGTTTTCAGCTCCTAGAGGCTAGGAAGCCTCTTACACATCTGCCAGCAGGCCTGCACTTGATTGTGGTTTCTTCTATTGTGGTGACCTGGGCCACTTTAAGAGGGAGTGCCCTCACAGGCAGATTGGTAATCAAGTTCAGCAGCAGTCTAAGGCTTTTGTCTCGGCAGGTAGAGGTGGTCATGCTAGAGGTCGTCCACAGGGTGGGCGAGGTAACTTTCAGGGAGGCCAGGGATATAGATGGAATGACGGAGCGGGTAGGGGTGTGGCACAACAGGCCAAGGAAGTTTCCCAGATTGATGATCGGGCTCACTGTTACACATTTCTAGAAAGGTCTGAGGCTGAGGCATCAGACGCAGTGATCAGAAGTACTATTCTTGTCTGTGAAAGGATGACTTTGGTACTTTTTGACCCAGGTTCTACATATTCATATGTGTCTGCAAAATTTTCTATGGGTCTAGATTTGACTTGCGATATTATTGATTCCCCTATCCATGTTTCTACCCCGGTTGGAGAGTCGGTGATTGTGACTCATGTTTACCATAATTATTCTGTTGTGTTTGTGGGGTTGCATACTGGGGTAGACTTGGTAATTCTGGATATGCTAGACTTCGATGTCATTTTAGGCATGACCTGGTTATCCCCTTATTATGCTATGTTGAATTGTAACACCAAGTCTGTGGCTCTAGAAATTCTGGATAAGGATAGACTAGAGTGGGAAGGAGTGTACAGGGCCAAGCCGGTCAAGGTAATATCATTTTTTCAGGCTAGAAAGCTAGTGGGGAAAGGGTGTCTAGCCTTTTTGGCTCATCTCCGGAATGATAGGATGGAGTCCCCATCTAATGAGTCAGTTCCAGTTGTTTCAGAGTTTCAAGAGGTGTTTCTAGCGGATTTGCCTGGTATTCCTTCAGACAGGGATATTGATTTCTGTATTGACTTGGAGCCGGGAACTCGCCCAATTTCCATCCCTCCTTATTGTATGTCTCCGGCAAAGTTAAGGGAGCTTAAGTCTCAGCTTCAGGAACTCCTAAACAAGGGATTTATCCTTCCCAATGCTTTGCCTTGGGGTGCTCCAGTCTTGTTTGTGAAAAAAAAGGATGGTAGTATGCGGATATGCATAAATTACAGGCAACTGAACAAGGTCACCATCCAAAATAAGTACCCTTTACCCCGTATTGATGATATTTTTTACCAATTACAGGGTGCATCTGTGTTTTCAAAAATTGACTTAAGGTCGGGATATCATCAGTTAAAGATTAGGCCTGAGGATATTCCTAAGACTGCTTTTTGGACTCAGTATGGATATTTACGAGTTCTTAGTAATGTCATTTGGGTTGACCAATGCACCAACAACATTCATGAACTTGATGAACTAGCTCTTTAAACCTTACTTAGATTCGTTCATCATCGTATTTATTGATGATATTTTGATCTACTCCAAGAGTAGGGAGGAGCATGCTGAACATCTCCGTATAGTATTGGACATTTTGAGATGTCAAAAGCTTTATGCGAAGTTCCCCAAGTGTGAGTATTGGTTAACTTTGGTCGCATTGTTGGGGCAAATAGTGTCAGAACAGGGGTGATGGTAGATCCCTAGAAGATTGAGACAATCAAGAGTTGGGTCTGTCCTAGCTCGATGACTGAGGTGAGAAGTTTTGTGGGACTTGTAGGCTACTATCATAGGTTCATCAAGGATTTTGCATCTATTGCTAGTCAGCTGAAAAGACTGACACAGAAAGACGTACCGTTTGTGTGGTCCGACAAGTGTGAGAAGAGCTCCCAAAATCTCAAGACACTTCTGACCATGACTCCTATTTTGTACTTGCTGGTTAAAGGTAAGGACTTTATTATTTATTGTGATGCTTCACATACTGGTTTGGGTGTTGTGTTGATGCAGGATAGGAATGTGATAGCCTATGCTTCTAGGCAGTTGAAGGTGCATGAGAGAAACTATCCGACTCACGTTTGGAGTTGGCAGCGGTGGTGTTTGCACTCAAGATTTGGAGACACTATCTTTATAGTGTCAAGTGTGAGGTGTTCACCGACCATCGCAGTCTTTAACATGTCTTCACTCAGAAAGACTTGAACCTACGGCAGAGAAGGTGGATGGAGTTGTTAAAGGACTATGATGTGACCATTTAGTACCATCCGGGTAAGGCTAATGTGGTGGCAGATGCATTGAGCCGAGAGATAGTTAGCATGGGCAGTTTGGCTTGTTTGGGGGTGTGTCCAAATGACCACTTGCTAAGGAGATTCAGGCATTGTCTAAGTTCATGCACTTGGGTATTTCAGAACAAGGTGGGGTATTGGCCAGTATTGAGGTCAAATCAACTTTTATAGAGGAGATAAAGGCCAAACAGTTTCAAGATTCACAGTTGAGCAGGCTTCAGAGCAAGGTAATATCTGGAGAGTCCAAGGACTTCATGTTGGATTATGGTGGTGTGTTAAATTTTAGAGGAAGGATTTGTGTTCCTCGGGTTGATGACATAATTCAGAAGGTGTTGGCAGAGGCTCATGGTTCGTGGTATTCGATTCATCCGGGTATAACCAAGATGTACAAAAATTTGAGGAAACTTTATTGGTGGACTGGAATAAAAAGGGACATAGCAAATTTTGTGTCCAAGTGTCATAATTGCCAGCAGGTCAAGTATGAACACCAAAGGCCTGCAGGACTACTTCAAAGAATGCCTATTCCAGAGTGGAAATGGGAGCGGATAGACATGGATTTTGTGGTGGGTCTCACCAAGATTTTGGGAAAGTATGACTCTATTTGGGTCATTATTGACAGGTTGACCAAGTCAGCTTACTTCATTCTGGTCAGGGTGGATTACAATTCATAGCAATTGGCTAAGATCTACATGAAAGAGGTTGTGAGATTGCATGGGGTGCCACTGTCCATTATTTCAGATAGGGGTATGCAGTTTACCTCCAAGTTTTGGGGTAAGTTGCATGAGAAGTTGGGAACTCAACTCACCTTTAGTACAACCTTCCATCCTCAGACCAATGGTCAGTCAGAGAGGACAATTTAGGTATTAGAGGACATGCTGAGAGCATGTGTGATTGACTTCGGGGTTCATTAGGACCAATTTCTACCATTGTGTGAGTTCTCATACAACAACGGCTACCACTCCAGTATCGACATGGCACCATTTGAGGCTTTGTATGGGAGAATTTGTAGGTAACCTATAGGTTGGTTTGAGGAAGGCGATGTAAAGCCTTTGGGTGTAGACTTGGTAAGGGAAGCACAAGAAAAGGTAAGAGGCATTCAAACCAAGTTGCTAGCTGCCCAAAGAAGGCAAAAGGAATATGCAGATCGCAAGGTAAGGGACATGGAATTTCAAATTAGTGAGCAGGTATTGTTGAAAGTGTCACCAGTGAAGGGAGTTATGCGTTTCAGTAAGAAGGGGAAGCTCAGCCCTTGGTTCATCAGACCGTTTAAAGTTCTTGAGATCGTAGGGCTAGTGTCTTACAGATTAGCACTGTCGCCCAGTCTGTCGGGTGTCCATCTGGTATTCCATGTATCCATGCTGAAGCAATACCATGGGGATGGGGACTACATCATCAAGTGGGATGAGTTGTTATTTGATAAGGATCTTTGCTATGAAGAGGAACCAGTTTTGATTTTTGATCGGGATGTCCGAAAATTGAGGACAAAGGTGATCAGTATGGTAAAGGTTCAATGGAAGCATCATTCGATTGAGGAAGCCACTTGGGAAATCGAGAAGGACATGCGGGACAAGTACCCTCACCTGTTTGAGGATATATGTACTACTCCTTTCGCTCTTTACTTTCTATATTTTTGGGTTTGATCATTCGAGGATGAACGATGGGTAAATTGGTATCTATTGTAATGACCGGGTCTGTCGTTATGGGTGAAATATCCATGCTAATTTTTAAAGTTAGAAAACTCTGGGTTTGGGAGTTTGAAATTCTGGGCTAGGCTAGTCTCTGCTGATTTTGGAGCGAGGTATGGTCTAGGGAAATACGGGTAAGGATTGGGTTAAATGTCTCGATTTAAGCTGGTTTTCCTTTTATCTAAGACATAAAGGAGTTTGGGGGAATTTTCAGAATCGAATTCGGGTAAGTAGAACTCCCAGAATTGAGGTTGACGTGAAGGGGTTATTTCAGGACGTCGAGAAAATAAGTGTTTTGTAAAATAGACCAATTTTGGGGACTTCACGACATTGTGTACCATGTCAACAGCCATAGCGATTGACATTTCGCCATAGCAACCTCTGCCGTATCAGAGAAAATACCACTACAGTGAAAGTCAATATCGGTCAACCTCCGCTACAGCAGTACCGCTATAGCAAAGCGGACTGCTATAGCAGAGAGCGACGGGATTTAATGCAGAAACTTCCCCAAAACAATTCAGTTTTCTTCAAAATGTTTTGGGAGAAAAAGGGGGCTATTTTGGGCGATTTCCATCTATTTTCACCATTTTTCATCCTAAAGGTAAGGATTCTACTCCCCAAACTCCGTAATATCTTTCCTAACGCTATAGAATTGCTAGGGGTGGACTTGGGGAAAATTTTGGGATAACCTAGGATTGTAGAATCTGGGAAAAAGGGGAATTCTAGGGTGCTAGAGTTCTTGGGTATTTTTTATAGTTAATGGGTAATGATCACCATAGCTTAAATTCTCTAAATGTATCGGTATAAATGATAATCTTAGGTGAATTAATGGTGGGAAAGCCCAAAAAGGGTTGGGATGATCATGGTTTGGCCTGGAGATTAGGATTTTGTATAACCTGGGTAATTTAGGCCAGTTAATTAACTATAATGTTTATTTGTTTGTTTCTAGACCAAGAACAAGCAAGGGATCCTGAAAAAGGGAAAGCTTCGGCACTGTAGAGCTTGTTTATTCGAGGTAGGGATTCCTGTATGCATTGTATATTTGTGTACCTTTGTATAAGTTTTTGTATGGTTTGCATTGCTTAAGGAATGATTTAGGAATGTCCAAAAGTCCTGTTTTCAGTCTTGTGAAATGAACTAGGTGTTATTGCTTGTTGGTTTACAAGTGTTGATTGTTCATTGTTTATGACTGTGGATTTATGTGACATTCGGTTGGCTCGGGTACCATGCCTGGTACAAGTATACTAACGGTTGGCTCGGGTACCACGCCTGGTATGGGTATACTAATAGTTGGCTCGGGTACCATGCCTGGTACAAGATATACTAACGGTTGGCTCGGGTACCACGCTTGGTACGGGAAATACTGACTGGTTGGGTCGGATACCTCGCTTGGTATGGCTTTACTTTATTGTATTGTTGCATTTTTACTAATGGTTCCCTTAGTGGACCGGGTTGTGTTTATGATTTGTAATTGTGCATATGGTCCTTGAGAGGCCGGGTTATCATCATATTTATTTGTGAGTTGGTCTTGGTGTAGATCGGGTTGTATGTTTGGCACTTAGGTGTTGTCTAGAGGGGATCCAGGATGGGTCCAGGATATAAAAATGCGGTATAATTATTGTTTATTATGGATTGTTGATCATAGCTGTGAAAGTGGATTACATGTAGGGACAAGCTAGGGAGAGACTTGTAGTCTAGAATTACCTGTTGTCTTGTTTCCATGTTTCCTGTACTATTACTTGACTTTTGTATTGTTCATATAATGTTTATTTGGAACTGGCTGATGATCCTACCAGTACACGGTAGTTGTGTATTGATACTGCACTTGCATTTCTTTTGTGAGTACATGAAATCTTTTGGCGGTTGACGCACGACCTCACCTGTAGGCCTGACACTTCAAGATATCAAGGGTGAGCTATTCGATCGAGTTGCCTTGGTTCCTTTTTATTGGTTTTAGCCCATTTGTTTTGGGCTTAGACTATTGCTTATTTTGGGGTTGCATCCCCGTACTATAGATTTGGTAGTGATTGGTATGATGACTTTCAGGTCCTAGGCGATTTTTCCGCAGATTACTTATTATAGTTTGTTTAATTTTGGTTAATTATCGCTAGTTTATTTTCTTGCACACTGGTTTTAAGCTATTAGGCTATGCTAAGGGTTGAGTTCTATTGGTTCGCTCATCCGGGGGTTGGGTGGGTGCCACTCGCGGTGGTCTAGGTCATGACATTTTCACATCACCCAGACCACTAAGGAACCCTGGACCAATATCTAAGTGTTAACATGAAATGCCCGGTCCACCCCAGGACCATCCCCACATTCAAGTGTAACAACCCGGTCTATCAAGGACCAATATAATCAATCATAGATTCAACAATTAACCCAGTTTACTCATGGAATCATCGATAAACACAATCAATAATGTGTAATTAAACCCATACCAGGCGTGGTACCTGAGTCAACTGATATAGAACCTAAACTAGGTGTGGTACTTGAGCCAATCGTTAGTATCTCATACCAGGCATGGTACCCGAGCCAACCAAATGTCACACAATCCAACAATCATTAATTAAGTGAATAAAACACACTCGTAAAACAACCAAGCAATAGTCAAATTCATTTCACTAATTGACACACCAAATACAAGGACATTCATAACTTCATCCCCTAAGCATGCAAGCACGTATATCACTGAGCTAAAGTTACATGTATATACATTGTATTTGGTAAGACAAGAACCATCACCTACCTCGAATCGCCTGAAACTTTACTGAACCGGAGCCTTCCCATTTCTGGAAGCTTTCGCTAGCTCTTGGTCTAAAAACAAGTACACAATATACTAAAATTAGTCCAATAGCCTAAAATTACCTGGATTATGCAAAATTCTAATCTCTAGGCCAGACTATCATCATTCCACCCATTTTCGGGCTTCCCCATTGTTAATTCGCCCTAAACTACCATTTTTACGGTTATATTTAGCGATTTTAATCATGCAAAGCAATCTTAAGCATAACCCAAGAATTCTTTACCCATAATTCTCCCTTTTCCACCGGATTCTACCATCCTAGGTTATTCTAAACGTTATCCCAATCCCGAGATTATAGTTTCTAAGGTATGGGAATCGAATTACGGATATGGGGAACGAAAACCTTACCTTGTCGATGGAGTTTGGTGGAAAATCACTAAAAATCACCTCCCTTCATCTCTTCCCTTACCCAAAATGTTCTTCATAAATTCTAAACATTTTTGGGAAAGTTTCTGTATTAATCTCGACTCAGTCTGCTATAGTGGTCCATACACCGCTATAGGGGCACCACTGTAGTGGAATTGACCGCACGGCGGTGCTGACTGTTGTTGAGTTTTGCTATAGCAAAAATTTCTCTGCTATAGTGGTGGCTGCTATAGCACAATGTCAACCTCTATAGAGGTTGATACAAGACATAACCTAGAAAAATCCCCCAAAAGTGCGCATTTTACAACACACATTAAATCCTGACATTTCAAAACAAACCCTTCACGTCAACCTTAATACTGGGAGTTTTACTTACCCAAATTCATTTATGAAAAGTCCTTCGAACTCCTTAATGTCTTAGCTAATGGAAAAACTAGTCAACAAAATATACATTACCCAATCCTCACCTAGATTTCCCTAGACCATACCTTGCTCAAAAACCATCTGAGACTAGCCTAGCCCAACATTTCCAACTCCCAAACCTGGAAGTTTTCTAACCCAAAACTTGGCACGAAAGGTTTACCCATAATGATGGACCCAGTCATTTCAATAGATATCAATTTATGCATCGTTCATCCCAAAATGATCAATCCCAAAAAGATGATTTAAAAGAGGGAAAGTGTGTACCTGAATCCTCAAACAAGTAAGGGTACTTGTCTTGCATGTCCTTCTCGGTTTCCCAAATGGCTTCCTCAATCAAACAATGCTTCCATTTAACCTTTACCAACCTAAATTTTCTTGTCCTCAACTTACAGACATCCCGATCTAGAATTGCAATAGGTTCCTCTTCGTACTGAAGGTCCTTGACTAGCAAACTGGAATCCCATTTGATAATATATTCTCCATCTCCATGGTATCACTTCAACATGGATACATGGAAGACTGTATGGACTCTAGATAAACTGCGTGGTAGTGCTAATATAATGACCCTCCAGGTCATTTTCTATTTTTCATCCTTTTTCTATATTTTGAGCTTTCCCTTAGTGGTTACAGGTCATTTATGACTTGCCGAGACTGACGGTTTGGTTCCCAGGCCATTCGTTAGATCGTTATGACCATTTCCCTATTTTAGAACTTGAACTTAGAAAATCTTTGACTTTGGTCAACTTTCTTGGTAAACATCCTCAGAATCAAATTCCCATAGTTCTGTTGGCTCTGGAATAGGGATTTTGGTCTTGTAGGACCATTGTTCTGGGTTCGAGTGCTTTCGGTTTGATTTTGTGTTGATTTCTGTGTTTTTAAGCTAGTTTGGCTGGTAGGGTTGACTTTGGTCAACATTCGGAGAAGATGGCCTCGGATGGAAATTTTGTCAGCACTATTAGATCCAGAATGTCGACTTTGGGCTATCGGGTTCCCATTTCCGAAAGCTTTCGCTAGCTGTTGGTCTAAAAACAAGTACACAATATACTAAAATTAGTCCAATAGCCTAAAATTACCTGGATTATGCAAAATTCTAATCCCTAGGCCAGACTATCATCATTCCACCCATTTTCGGGCTTCCCCATTGTTAATTCACCCTAAACTACCATTTTTACGGTTATATTTAGTGAATAATGGTGTTTTAATCATGCAAAAGCGGTCATAAGCATAACCCAAGAATTCTTTACCCACAATTCTCCCTTTTCCACCGGATTCAACCATCCTAGGTTATTCTAAACATTCTCCCAAGACCGAGATTATAGTTTCTATGGTATGGGAATCAAATTACGGATACGGGGAACGAAAACCTTACCTTTTCGATGGAGTTTGGTGGAAAATCACTAAAAATTGCCTCCCTTCATCTATGCCCTTACCCAAAATGTTCTTCAGAAATTTTGAACATTTTTGGGAAAGTTTCTGTATTAATCCTGACTCAGTCTGCTATCGTGGTCCGTACACCGCTGTAGCGGCACCACTGTACTAGAATTGACCGCTAGGGCAGTGCTGACTATTGTTGACTTTCGCTATAGCGAGAATTTCTCTGCTATAGCGGTGGCTGCTGTAGCACAATGTCAACTGCTATAGCAGTTGACACAAGACATAACCTCAAAAAATCCCCCAAAAGGGCCTATTTTACAACGCACCTTAAATCCTGACGTTTCGAAACAACCCCTTCACGTCAACCTTAATACCGAGAGTTCTACTTACCCGAATTCATTTTTGAAAAGTACTTCGAACTCCTTAATGTCTTAGCTAATGGAAAAACTATCTCAACACAATATACATTACCCAATCTTCACCTAGATTTCCCTAGACCATACCTCGCTCAGAAACCATCCGAGACTAGCCTAGCCCAACATTTCCAACTCCCAAACTCGGAAGTTTTCTAACCCAAAACTTGGCACAAAAGGTTTACCCATAATGACGGACCCATTCATTTCAATAGATATCAATTTACCCATCGTTCATCCCGAAATGATCAATCCCAAAAAGATGATTTAAAAGAGGGTAAGTGTAGTACCTGAATCCTCAAACAAGTGAGGGTACTTTTCCCGCATGTCCTTCTTGATTTACTAAGTGGCTTCCTCAATCGAACAATGCTTCCATTGAACTTTTACCAACCTAAATTTTCTTGTCCTCAACGTACGGACATACCGATCTAGAATTGCAATATGTTCCTCTTCGTACTGAAGGTCTTTGTCTAGCAAAATGGAATCTCATTTGATAATATATTCTCCATCTCCATGTTATCGCTTCAACATGGATACATGGAAGACTGGATGGACTCCATATAAACTGCACGGTAGTGCTAATATAAAGACCCTCCAGGTCATTTTCTATTTTCATCTTTTTTCTGTATTTTGAGCTTTCACTCAGTGGTTATAGGTCATTTTTGACTTGCTGAGACTAACAGTTTGGTGCCCGGGCCGTTCGTTAGGTCGTTATGACCATTTTACTATTTTAGAACTTGAACTTAGAAAATCTTTGACTTTGGTCAACTTTCTTGGTAAACATGCTCAGAATCGAATACCTATAGTTCTGTTGGCTCCGGAATAGGGATTTTGGTCTTGTAGGACCATTGTTCTTGTTCCGAGTGCTTTTGGTTTGATTTTGTGTTGATTTCTTTGTTTTTAAGCTAGTTTGGATGGTAGGGTTGACTTTGGTCAACATTCGGAGAAGATGGCCTCAGATGGAAATTCTGTCAGCGCTATTAGCTCTAGAATGTTGACTTTGGGCTAGAGGAACCTTTGGTTTGGGTCCTGGAGTTTCTGGACTTGATTTGGGGTATTGAGTTCTGAGTTGATTTTGGGCATGGGGCACACTTTTATTTAAAATGATCTCTGTTGGTAAATTCATCAATTTCGTCAAGTCCGGAATGTCGTTTTCATTCTAGTAGCACTATTTGTGAGTATCAAGTTCCGATTATGCCAGGAATGCCCCGGAGAAGATTAGAAATTGCTTGTTTTTGTTGTAGGCACATGCCTTGAGTGCCATCGGCTCCCCTCCAGTGCGATCACGTGCGTGCGTGGCCAGCCTTCAGCACCAACAGCGCCAGCCTGCGGCCAGGCCTTTAAAATTCTTGTTTTTCACGATTTTCAGCTTATTTCTTTCATTTCTCTCAACTCCAACTTAAATTTTCTCAACTCCAATTACTCAAGAATAGTGTGGGCTCATGGAAACTCTCCAAATTATCGTTAATATTGCTCCCTTATCATTGGTAAGCTCCTTCTTCCTCAAGCCTTGTCCTCCTCTTCAAGCTTGAAAACCTCCATTGGTAAGGCTCTTACAAGCATGGGTTTTCTTGGGTTTAAGCTGCGTTGGCAAGGTTGATTGTTTGTGGTGACTGTAGTTCTGGTCCCTGGTCGATTCTTGCTTCCAAATTGGTACGTTTCCTCCCTTGAAAATCGTTAATCCTCCACTTGAGTTCTCTTGAATTAGTATTACTTCGGGGCTATTTTAAGTCCCAAAATGAACTCCGTTCACGCTCAAATTTTGAGGATGGGTTCCTTAACCCACCGTAAACCTAATTGTGAATTTTATTTTTTGTTTCATTGCGCAGGCCTTGAGGGTCATTTTTCAACCCGATTTCTGGCTTGATTTTCTCTTATAGCAATATAGGTGTCATTCTTATTGTCTTGACACCTAGATTGTGTTCATGATAGAGTGGCAGCTTTCCAAGGATATTCGGAAGGGGAAGGCACATGAGTGATGGTTCGTGTTTGCAATTTAGCCCCGAGGTAGGTTACAGTTACCTTGTAGACTAAGCTTAGCTAGATTATATATATTTTTGTGATACTGGAACGTTAGGTAGGATATTAGATAGATTTAGGCTTTAATCCTTTTTATCGCTTTAAATTGGCCATTTCGAATTATAGTTTAGAATTATCATGATTGTCCTTAGCCTAGGAGCTTGTAGTATCTTTATGGCTAGTATAAAATCTTTAGTATGCTTTTAGGAGGCGTTAGAGGTAGAGTAGAGCTTCTCGGTGCTTTTCGCTTTATTTTAGGTATATTTTCACTTTATTCTATCGTTATGTGAAACTGTGGATACGAGGCCATAACTTTGATTTGGACGGAGTCCTAGGTCAGTTCTCTTGGTTTGGAGGGTGCTTTGTCCTATTTTGCCTTGTAGTGTGTTTTCTCTGAACGTGGAAATTTATATGCCGCTCATACTGCATTGTCATGGTATCGGTACAAAAAAGAATGATTTTAAGGATTTTTGGTCCTACACTTGACAACAATTGGGTTTTCATGATCTTTGGGATTTTAAAAGGATTGCTTTGGAATTGTTACTGATTTTTGGGAGGACAAGGGATAAATACTACTTTTTACGCATATGTTGATGAGTCTGAGGTTAAATTCTGGGTGCCCAATGTGTTATCTCGGGTTTTACTTTTTTATGCATATAATGATAAGTTCGAGGTTAATTTCTGGGTGCCCTATGTGTTATCTAGGGTTTTACTTTTATGCATACATTGATGAGTCTGAAGTAAATTCTGACCGCCCGATGCTCTATTTCAGGTTTTTCCTACCTGCACTTATTTGATAAGCTCAATGTTCCATCCCGGGCTCCCGTGTACTAGATACCGGGTTTGACTTGTACATATTCATACATTACATCATTGTCACATTGCATTGCATTGGCCTTAGGTGTGTTTGGATTGCCAGTTTATTTAGGTTGATCTTGTTATTACTTTACCCTTTTTATTGTTTTGGGTTGTTTCGATTTTCAGCTTTATAACTAGATTTAGGTGGATCCTTGTATTTTGACTGCTTTTATGTATCTTATTATATATATATTATCTTTCTTTGCTCGGTCGGCCTATGATGCCTACTTAGTACCCATTTTGTTGGTACTCATACTACACTCTGCATTTTTTTTCTGATGTAGCACCTAGTACGAGCCACCCTCACTGACCTTCCTATCATTCGAGGCCTGTTGTAGTTCGGATTGTGGTAAGCTCCCCGCGCTTTTGGAGACTTTACATGCTTTCCATCTTGTATATTCTGTCTATATTTTGTATTTTGGATAGACAAAGTTTGTTGTATAACTACTCCTTACTTTAGTCGCTCTTGTACTAGTGGCACCATGTCTGGGTTGGTTCTCGTGTTGTTGTGTATTTTGGTCACTTTAGGGCCATCTTATGTATATTTTGTATGTTGATATGTATATATGCTATTGTCCTTGTCATTCCTTTATATCTTCTGCTTTTCCTTAGTTTAATTGTTATTAATTGTCTTCTGCATTATTGGGTTTTGACTTGTCTACTGGGGGGTTTATGTAGACGCTATCAAGGTCTGATTTTGGGTCATGACAGAGTGGTATCAGAGCTCCAGGTTCACCGGTCTTGCCAGTACAAGAGCAAAGTGTCTAGTAGAGTCTCGTAGATCAGTACGATAATGTCTGTATCTAATCTGTGAGAGACTATAGGACATTCTTAGGAAATATGTCATGTTGTTTGATTCCCTGTCGTTCATTCTTGACTCGTTCAACTTCTGAGTATCCTTGTTTAATTCTTTCTCAGATAGTTCAGACGAGATCTACAGCGGGTGAGGACAAGGCCCCTGCGCCTGCAGTTAGAGCCACAACTAGGGGACAGGGTAGAGGTCGACCTAGAGGTTAAGGTAGGGCACGGGCTGCGGTGCCAACTCGAGCACAGGCTAGACTACCATCACCAGAGCCTGAGGTTTGAATGGATAAGGTTTAGTATGAGCTAGAGCATGTGGGGCCAGCCTAGCATCCGACAGGTTTTATGGCAACTCCAGTGTTACAGGACACTTTAGTTTAGTTATTGGGGTTCCTTGAGGGTATGACTCCACGAGAAGCTTCGCTGGCCACTCCGATTGGTTCTCAGGTTAGAGATTAGGGTCGGACTTCAGCTCAGGCGGCAATATTAGGTACATGCTGCAACCTGCTACTGCGACTCCCAAATTGGAGGTATTACCCCTTCCTACAGTTTCTCAACCTCTTACAATCATGCTAGTTATGTCTTCTGAGGAGTAGAAGATGCTTGGTAGGTTCTTGAGATTGGGTCCTCCAAGTTTTTCAGATGCTTCTAGGGAGGATGCACATGAGTTTCTGACTAGCTGCCAGGAGAGATTACATATTTTGGGGTTAGTAGAGTCACATGGAGAAGATTACACCGTGTTTCAGCTGGATGGTCCAGTGAAAACGTGGTGGAGATCATATGTTTCTTGCAGACCAGTTGGGTCACCTCCGCTTACTTGGGGCTAATTCTCTACAGCTTTTCTGGAGAAGTATGTACCGCATAGCATGAGAGACCGATTGATGGATCAGTTCCCTGGGTTGGAGCAGGGCTCCATGACTGTGACTGAGTATGAGGTTCGCTTCCACCAGTTGTCCAGACATGCCACTATGATTCTTCCCACCGAGCATGAGAGAGTATGCCGGTTTGTTCGAGGTTTGACCTTGCATATTCACTTGGCTACCAAGGGTATGGTAGCATCGGGTCAGTCTTTTATTGAGGTGGTTCATCATGCCCATACCATTGAGGGCATACTTTGCGAGGCCCAAGGGGCGGCGATTAGAGGCCCCGCTATCAGAGAAGTTTAAGCGGTTCCCAGACTTGTGGTAGAGGCTACTATGGTAGAGGTCAGCACCAGCAGCACTTCCAGCAGAGCCAGCCTGTTCAGGCGGCATTATAAACTTTTAAGGGTCAGAGTATCTAGAGTATCATTCCTGCTCTATGAGGTGGCCATTCAGGGTCCACAGGTCATGGTAGTCATTCTGATTCAGTCGGGTCTTCACAACAGGGTATATATGGTCAGAGTTGTTATGAGTGTGGTGAGATAGGCCACTTTGCTAGAGATTGTCCGTTAGTACCACATCAGAGGCGATAGGATTAGTTGGTTCAGGCCCTCAGGGCTCCAGCAACACCAGCTAGAGGTGGTTCACAGGGTAGTAGGGGTGGTCCCCAGGGTACTAAAGGTGGTCCTCAGTCAGATAGGTCAGGTGGTCGTGGCGGTCTAAGCCACATGTATACAATTTCGGGCCGGGCAGAGGCTGAGGCTTTAGATGCTGTGATCACAAGTACAATCTTTATTTGTCATCAGTCTGCTTCTACTTTGTTTGATCCAGGGTCTACATTCTCATATGTATCTACTTATTATGCTACTTATCTGGAGTTTTCTTGTGAGTCTTTGCCTGTGCCCTTGCATGTATCTACCGCAGTAGGTGATTCTTTAGTAGTGGATCAGGTGTATTGGGATTGTGTGGTGACTATCTTAGGGTACGACACGTGGGTAGACTTGGTTGTACTTGATATGGTTGAATTTGATGCGATCTTGGGCATGGATTGTATGTCTCCTTATAATGCAGTCTTGGATTGCTTTGATAAGGCTGTTACTCTTCGGATGCCTGGTATCCCTTCTATTATATGGAAGGGAGCCGATAGCCATATGCCGAGGGGAGTTATATCTTTTTTGAGCTCCCATCGGTTGGTTAGGAAGAGGTGCTTAGCTTATCTTGCCTACGTTCGTGATATTAGTGCCACCACACCTCCTTTTGAGTTATTTCCCATGGTTTGTGAGTATTCGAATGTGTTTCCTTCTGATCTTTCAGGTTTTTCTCCTGATCGTGACATTAATTTTGGTATCAATGTTGAGTCGGGAACCAAGCCCATTTCTATTCCGCCATATCGGATGGCACCTGTTGAGTTGAGGGGGCTTAAGGATCAACTCTAAGATCTATTGAATAGAGGGTTCATCAGGCCTAGTTTGTCTCCGTGGGGTGCTCTGGTTCTGTTTATGAAGAAGAAGGATGGATCTATGCGTATGTGTATTGACTATAGACAGTTGAATAAGGTGACAGTTAAGAACAAATATATGATGCCGCGCATTGATGATTTGTTTGATCAGCTATAAGGTGCAGCGATATTCTCTAAGATAGATTTGAGGTCTGGTTATCACCAGTTGAGGATTAGGGCTGAGGACATCCCAAAGACTGCATTTTGGACTTGATACGACCATTATGAGTTCCTAGTCATGTCTTTTGGGTTGAATAATGCCCCAGCAGCATTTATGGAGTTGATGAACCATGTGTTCAGTGCCTACTTTAACTCATTTGTGATTGTGTTCATCGATGACATTCTAATTTACTCGAGGAGTAGAGAGGAGCATGAGCAGCATCTTAGAGTTGTACTTCAGACCTTGAGAGACCATCAGTTGTATGCTAAATTCACTAAGTGCGTGTTTTGGCTTGAGTCTATGGCATTCTTGGGGCACGTAGCATCTAAGGATGAGATTATGGTAGATTCGGTGAAGATTGTAGCAGTTCGTGATTGGGCTAGGCCTACTTCTCCTACTGAGGTTCACAGTTTCATCAGATTGGTAGGTTATTAGAGACGATTTGTAGTTTTTCTTCTATAGCAGCTTCATTGACTAGATTGACTCAGAAGAATATTCCCTTCCAGTGGTCAAATGAGTGTGGGGTGAGCTTTTTGAAGCTCAAGGCCTTGTTGACTTCAGCTCTGATTCTTACTCTTTCAGTCAAGGGTCAGGGTTTCACCGTGTATTGTGATGTGTCAAGTATTGGTTTAGGTTGTGTGTTAATGCAGCAGGGCCGGGTTATTGCATATGCTTCCAGACAGTTTAAGGTTCACGAGAGAAAATACCCCACACATGTCTTGGAGTTAGCAGCGGTAGTCTTCACACTGAAGATGTAGAGGCATTATCTTTATGGCGTGCATTGTGAGATCTTTATTGACCATCATAGTCTTCAGTACATTTTCATCCATAAGGATCTTAATTTGAGGCAGCGTAGGTGGTTGGAGTTGTTGAAGGACTATGACATCTCTATTCTTTATCATCTAGATAAGGCAAATATGGTGGTGGATGCCTTGTGCCGGAAGGCGGTGAGTATGGGTAGCTTGGCTTTCATAGTGATAGAGGAGTGACCTTTAGCTTGGGACATCCATTCCTTGGCTAACAGGTTGGTTAGACTTGATATTTCTGAGCCGGGCCGTATTCTTGCTTGCATTGAGGCTAGATCTTCCTTGTTGGAGAAGATTCATGCACAGTAGTTTGATGATACAAGGCTGAGGATCATTTATGACAAAGTGTTGGGCGGTGAGGCTAGGAAGGCAACTTTGGATTCAGAGGGTATACTAAGGATCAAGGGTCGTATCTGCGTTCCTAGAGTTGGTGACTTGGTCAAATTAATATTGGAGGAGGCTCATTGTTCTAGGTATTCCATTCATCCTGGGGTAGCTAAGATGTATCGTGACTTGAGGCAGCACTAGTGATAGTGTGGGATGAAGAGGGATATTTCAGCTTTCATATCTAGGTGCTTGAACTGTCAACAGGTGAAGTTTGAGCACCAGAGGCCAGGTGGTTTATCTCAGAGGCTACCCATTCTGGAGTGGAAATAGGAGCGAATTACTATTGACTTTGTAGTCGGTTTGCCACGTACTTTGTGGAGATTTGATGCTATTTGGGTTATGGTGGATAGGTTGAAAAAGTCTACTCACTTTCTGTCAATTCAGACTTCCAACAGTTCTGAGAGGTTGGCTCAGATCTATATTTGGGAGATTGTCCGTTTGCATGGTGTGCCAGTTTCTATCATCTCCAACTGAGGTACTCAGTTCACTTTGCACTTCTGGAGGTCTATTTAGAGAGAGTTGGGTACTAGGGTTGAGCTTAGCACCGCTTTTCATCCGCAGATAGACGGCCAGTCAGAGCGTACTATTCAGGTTCTGGAGGATATGTTGCGAGCCTGTGTTATTGATTTCAAGGGTCAGTGGGACCAGTGTTTAGCCTTGGCAGAGTTTTCATATAATAATAGTTACCATTCCAGCATTCAGATGGCTCTGTTGGAGGCTTTGTATGGTAGGCGGTGTAGATCTTCGATGGGTTAGTTTGATGCTTTCGAGGTTAGGCTATAGGGTACCGACTTGCTTAATCATTCTATGGATAGAGTTTGGGTTATTCAGGAGAGACTTCGCAGTGCTTAGAGTAGGCAGAAGAGTTATGCTAACCGGAGAGTTCAAGATCTAGAGTTTATGGTTGGTGACAGTGTGTTCCTTTGGGTATCGCCCATGAAAGGCGTGATGAGGTTCGGGAGGAAGGGTAAGCTCAGCCCTAGGTTCATTGGGCCATTTGAGATCCTCCATCGTGTTGGGGAGGTTGCCTATGAGTTAGCCTTGCCTCCTGCTCTTTCCAGTGTGCATCCTGTGTTTCATGTCTCCATGCTATTGCGGTATATTCTAGATGAGTCTCACATGCTTCAGTTAGAGTCAGTTTAGTTTGATGAGTCCTTAGCCTTTGAGGAGGAGCCTGTTGTTATTTTAGACAGGCAGGTTAGA
Organism: Jaltomata sinuosa; assembly: GCA_003996215.1. Lineage (NCBI taxonomy): Eukaryota > Viridiplantae > Streptophyta > Magnoliopsida > Solanales > Solanaceae > Jaltomata > Jaltomata sinuosa. The sequence goes on from QJPP01000702.1 coordinate 875,353, forward strand.
AAGTTGAGGTCCAAGGAGATTCCTTCAGTTAAGGTTCAGTGGCGGCATCATCCTGTCGAGGAGGCTACTTGGGAGATTGAGACCGCCATACAGACCCATTATCCTCGTCATTTGGAGTCTTCAGGTATAATCCTTTTTCTAACTTTCACAGAAGAAAGTTCTTTTAGTAGCGAATGTTGTAATTACCCTCTAGGTCATATTTTGTTTTTCATCCCTTTTTATGTTTCGATCTTTCCCTTAGCAGTTACAGGTCATTTATGACTTACCGAGACTGACGGTTTGGTGCCCGGGCCATTCGTTAGGTTGTTATGACCATTTTCCTATTTTAGAACTTGAACTTAGAAAATCTTTGACTTTGGTCAAGATTCTTTGTAAATGTGCTAAGAATCAAATTCCAACAGTTCCATTGGCTCCGAAACAAGGATTTTGGTCTTGTAGGACCATTGGTCTGGGTCCGAGTGCTTTCGGTTTGATTTTGTGTTGCTTTTTGTGTTTTTAAGCTAGTTTGGCTGGTAGGGTTGGCTTTGATCAACATTCGAAGAAGATGGCATCGGATGGAAATTCCATTAGCGCTATTAGCTCCGGAATATCAACTTTGGGCTAGAGGAACCTTTGGTTTGAGTCCTGGGACTTCCGAACTTATTTTGGGGTATTGAGTTCCGAGTTAGTTTTGGGCATGGGGCTAACATTTCCTTAAAACGATATCCGTTGGTAAATTTGTTGATTTTGTCGAGTTCAGAATGTCGTTTCCACTTTAGTAGCACTATTGGTTTGTGAGTATCGAGTTCCGATTGTACCCAAAATATCTTGAAGAAGATTGGAAATTACTGGTTTTTGTTGCAAGCACAGGCCTTCAGTGCCATTGGCGCCCCTCAGCGCGATCGCGCGCGCGCGCGTGGCCTTCCTTCAGCGCCAACGGTGCCAGCCTGTGGCCAGGCCTTTAAAATTCTTGTTTTTCACGATTTTCAGCTTATTTCTTTCATTTCTCTCAACTTCAACTTAAATTTTTTCAACTCCAATTACTCAAGAACAGGGTGGGATCGTGGAAACTCTCCAAATTGTCATTAATCTTGCTCCCTTATCATTGGTAAGCTCCATCTTCCTCAAGCCTTATCCTCCTCTTCAAGCTTGAAAACCTCCATTGTTAAGGCTCTTACAAATTGGGTTTTCTTGGGTTTAAGCTGCATTGGCGAGGTTGATTGTTCGTGGTGGCTGTAGTTCTGATCTGTGGTCGATTCTTGCTTCCAATTGGTACATTTCCGCCCTTCAAAATCGTCAATCCTCCACTTTTGTTCTCTTGAATTAGTAGTACTTCATTGCTGTTTAGAGCCCTGAAACGAACTCCGTTCGCGCTTAAATTTTGAGTATGGGTTCCTTAACCCACCACAGACTTAATTGTGAATTTTATTTTTGGTTTTGTTGCACGGGCCTTGAGGGTCATTTTTCGACCCAATTTTTGGCCCGATTTTCCCTTATCGCGATATGGGTGTCATTCTTCTTGTCTTGACATCTAGATTGTGTTCTTGATGGCGTGGCAGCTTTTTGAGGCTGTTCGGAAGGGGAAGGCACACAGTGACAGTTCATGTTTGCAGTTCGGCCTCGAGGTAGGTTACGATTTACCTTCTAGACTGAGTTTAGCTAGATTATGTATATTTTTATGATACTGGAATGTTAGGTAGGATATTAGATAGATTTAGGCTTCAATCATGTTTATCGCTTTAAATTATCCATTTCGAATTATAGTTTAGAATTATCATGCTTATCCTTAGCCTAGGAGCTTGTAGTATCTTTATGGCTAGTATAGAATCCTTAGTATGCTTTTAGGAGGCTTTAGAGGTAGAGTAGAGCTTCTCAGTGCTTTTTGCTTTATTTTCAATATCTTTTTGCTTTATTCTATTGTTATGTGTAACAGTGGGCCTGAGGCTATAGATTGGATTTGGACGAAGTCCCAGGTCAGTTCTCTTAGTTTGGAGGGTGCTTTGCCCTATTTTTCCTTGTAGTGTGTTTTCTCTGAACATGAAAATTTATATGCTCATACTGTATTGTCATGCTATTGGTACGGAAAAGAATGATTTTAAGGCTTTTTGGTCCTACACTTGAAAACTATTGAGTTTTCATGATCTTTGGGCTTTTAAAAGGATTGCTTTGGAATTGTTACTGATTTTTGGGAGGAAAAGGGAGAAATACTACTTTTTATGCATACGTTGATGTGTCCGAGGTTAAATTCAGGGTGCCCGATATATTATCTTGGGTTTTACTTTTTTATGCATACATTGATGAGTCCGAGGTTAAATTTTGGGTTCCCTATGTGTTATCTAGGGTTTTACTTTTATGCATACGTTGATGAGTCTGAGGTCAATTCTGGCCGCCCATTGCTCTATTTCGGGTTTTTACTTCCTGCACTTATTTGATAAGCTCAATGTTCCATCCCGGGCACTCGTGTACTAGATACCGGGTTTGAATTGTACACATTTATACATTACATCATTGTCACATTGCATTGCATTGGCCTTGGGTGTGTTTGGATTAACGGTTGATTTGTGTTGATCTTGTTATTACTTTACCCTTTTTATTGTTTTGGGTTGTTTCGATTTTCGGCTTTATAACTAAATTTAGGTGGATCCTTGTATTTTGACTGCTTTCCTATATCTTATTATATATATTATCTTTCTTTGCTCGGTCGGCCTATGATGCCTACTGAGTACCCATTTTGTTGGTACTCATACTACACTCTGCATCTTTTTCTGATGCAACACCTAGTACGAGCCACCCTCACTGACCTTCCTGTCATTCGAGGCCTGTTGCAGTTCGGATCGCGGTGAGCTCCCGACGCTTTTGGAGACTTTATATGCTTTCCATCTTGTATATTCTATTTATATTTTGTATTTTAGATAGACAGAGTCTGTTGTATAGCTACTCCATAATTTAATCGCTCTTGTACTAGTGCACCAGGTCCAGGTTGGTTCTCGTGTTGTTTTGTCTCTTTGGTCACTTTAGGGCCATCTTATGTATACTTTGTAGGTTGGTATGTATATATGCTATTGGCCCTGTCATTCTTGTATATCTTCTGATTTTCCATTGTTTCATTGTTATTAATTGTCTTCCGCATTATTGGGTTTTGGCTTGTCTACAAGGGGGTTTATGTAGACGCCATCATGGCCCGATTTTGGGTCGTGACAACTAACCTATAAGCCACTGGCTCTATAATCTCAAAAACCTCGAACAGACTGATATACTGAGGGCTGAGCTTGCTCTTCTTGCCGAATCATATAACCCCCTTCATTGGTGACACTTAATACCTGTTCACCAACCTAAAAAGCCATGTCTCTTACCTTGCAATCAACGTACTCCTTCTGCCTGCTCTGGGCTTCTAGCAACTTGTTTTGAATTCCCCTCACTTTTTCTTAAGCTTCTCTCACCAAGTCCATGCTCAAAGGTTTCACATTGCCTACCTCAAACCACCCTATAAGTGATCTACATCCCCTCCTGTATAGTGCCTCAAATGGTGCCATGTCTATACTAGAGTGGTAGCTATTGTTGTATGAGAACTCGCACAATGGTAGAAACTGGTCCCAATGACCCCCAAACACGATCACACATGCTCTCAACATGTTCTTCAATACCTGAATTGTTCTCTTCGACTGACCGTCTGTCTGAGGATGAAAAGGTATGCTGAAAGTGAGTTGAGTGCCCAACTCTTTGTTCAACTTATCCCAAATCTTGGAGGTAAACTGCATACCCCTGTGTGAAATGATGGAGAGTGGCACCCCATGCAGTCTCTCAATCTCCTTAACATAGATCTTAGCCAACTGCTGCAAATTATAATACACCCTAATCGAAATGAAATGGGCTGACTTGGTCAGCCTGTCCACAATGACCCAAATAGAATCATACCTTCCCAAAGTCTTAGGAAGACCCACCACGAAATTCATGGCTATCCTTTCCCACTTCCACTCGGGATGGGAATCGTCTGAAGCAATTCTGCAGGCCTTTGGTGTTCATACTTGACTTTCTGACAATTCTGACACTTAGACACATAGTCAACTATGTCTCTCTTCATCCCAGACCACCAATAAAGTTGCCTCAAATCCTGGTACATTTTGGTTATGCCTGGATAAATCGAATACCGTGAACCATGAGCCTCTGCCAACACCTTCTAGATCAAGTCATTAACTCGAGGAACACAAATCCTCCCCTTGAAGCGTATCACCATGCCAACATCCAATGTGGTATCCCCGAACTCTCTGGATACCACTTTGCTCCAAAGCTTGCTCATCTTTGCATCCTGCAACTGCTTGAATTTTATTTTCTCTATAAATGTGGGTTTGACCTCAATACTGGCCAACTCCCCACCCTCTTCTGAGATGCCCAGCTGCATGAATTTAGATTCTAGAGCTCGAATCTCCTTATCCAATGGTCGTTTGGACACCCCCACGAAAGCCAAACTGCCCATGCTAACCGTCTTCTGGCTCAATGCATCTGCCACCACATTAGCCTTGCCCGGATGATACTGGATGGTCATGTCATAATACTTCGACAACTCCCTCTACCTCATCTGTCTCAGATTTAAGTCTTTTTGTATAAACACATGCTACAGGCTGCGATGGTCCATGAACATTTCACACTTGACACCATAGAGGTAGTGCCTCCAAATCTTGAGTGCAAAGACCACCGCTGCCAACTCCAAGTCGTGGGTTGGGTAATTCTTCTCATAGGGCTTCAACTTTATCGAAGCTAAGCTATAACATTCTTGCCCTACATCAACACAGCACCAAACCCGAATATGAAGCATCATAATACACAATGAAATCCTTACCTTCAACCAACAGCGATAAGATGGGACCTGTGGTAAGAAGTGTCTTGAGCTTTTGGAAGCTCTCCTCACACTTTTTGGACCACACAAATGGTACCTCCTTATGAGTCAACCTCGTCAAGTTAGTAGCGATTGATGCAAAGTCCTTGACGAACCTGCGATAGTAGCCTGTAAGCCCCACAAAACTCCTAATCTCAGTCACAGAGCTAGGCTGGACCCAACTCTTAACTGCCTCAATATTTTGGGGATCCATCATCACCCCCTTTTCTGACACTACATGTTCTAAGAAGGCGACTAAAGTCAACCAAAATTTACACTTGGAAAGCTTGGCATATAATTTCCGGTTCCTCAAAATATCCAAAATAATACGAAGATGCTCAGCATGCTCCTCCCTACTCTTGGAGTAAATCAGAATGTTATCAATAAATACAATAACAAACGAATCGAGATACGATTTGAATAACCCATTCATCAAACTCATGAATTTTGCCAGTGCATTGGTCAACCCAAATGACATCACTAGGAACTCGTAATGCCCATACCTAGTTCGGAATTTTGTCTTAGGGATATCCTTTGGCCTAATCTTCAACTGATGGTACCCTAACCTTAAGTTAATTTTTGAAAACATGGAAGCACCCTGCAACTGGTTAAAGAGGTCATCTATGCGGGTAAAAGATACTTGTTTCGGATGGTGACCTTGTTCAGTTTCCTATAGTCTATACACATCCTCATACTACCGTCTTTCTTTTTCACAAATAAAATTGGATCACCCTAAGGTGAAGCACTGGGATGAATAAAGCCTTTATCTAAGAGTTCCTGTAGCTGAGTCTTAAGCTCCCTCAACTCTGCCAGGGCCATACGATAGGGAGAAATAGAAATTAGACGAGTGCCCAGCAAGTCTATACAAAAGTCAATATCTCTATCCAGAGGTATGCCAGGAAAATCTGCCGGAAACACCTCCTGAAACTCTGAAACTACCGGAAATGACTCAATGGAAGGGGACACTACACTATCATCCCGGAGATAAGCCAAGAAGGCCAAACAACCCCTTCCCACTAACTTCCTAGCCCGAATAAATGATATAATCTTAGCCGGCTTAGGCCTGTACACACCTTCCCACTCTAGCCTATCCTTACCCAGAATCTCTAGAGTCACAGTCTTAGTATTACAATTCAACACAACATGATATAGAGACAACCAAGTCATACCCAAAATAACATCAAAATCTAACATGTCTAGAATGACCAAATCTACCCAAGTCTGCAACCCCACAAACACCACAGGACAAGTACGACAAACATGGGTTACTATCACAGACTCTCTAACTGGGGTAGAAACTTGAATAGGGGAACCAAGGATATTACAAAAAAAATTCAAACCCAAAGCAAATTTCACAGAAACATATAAATAAGTAGAACCTGGGTCAAACAATATAGAGGCCATCCTATCACAGACTAGAATGGTACATGTGATCACAGTATCTGATGCCTAAGCCTCATACTTCCCTGGGAATGCATAAAAATAGGCTCGATCATTGATTTGAGCAACTTTCATGGCTGGTTGTACACTCCTCTGCCCGCGCCACAATTCTCTCTATCTCCCCGACCTTCCTGGAAGTTACCCCCCCACCCTGTGGATGACCTCTAGCATAGCTACCTCTACCTGCTAGAACCACATCCTTAGACAACTGCTGAGTCTGATTACCTACCTTCCTGTGAGGGCACTCCTTCTTAAAGTGACCGGGATTACCACAATGAAAGCATCTGTAGTCAAGAGTAGGCCTTCTAGTAGAAGTATAAGAATCCCCCTAGCCTCTAGGAGCTGAAAACTGCTGACTGGATACAAAATGACCACCTGTAGAAACTGGCAGGGCTGACTGAATAGGATAAGCAAAATACACCTGCTGGTTGTGACCCCTGGAGTATGAACCACTGTAGTTACCTTCTTTCTAGGACTTCTTGGCTAATACCTTAGCCTTCCCAACCTGCCTCACCCTCTCCAATTCCTTCACATAATCCATTACCTTATTGAAACTCTTTCCCACTAAGGTTATATGCACAGACAAGACCTGTAACTCGGTATTCAGGCCCTTCAGAAATAGACGAATCCTCTCTTCTTCCTTACCCAGAAGGTGAGTGGAAAAATGGGACAAGGCATGGAATTTAGCCTCATAGGCTGAAACCAATATCTTACCCTGCTCAAGATCTAGAAACTCATCCTTTTTACAATCCCTCAAGGTGAGGGGCACATACTTCTCTAAGAAAAGAGCATGAAACTCCGCCCAAGTCAGCGGAGGGATGGTTGATGGCCGACACTCTACATGAGATCTCCACCACTGCTTGGCATCACCCTGAAGCTGGAAAGTGATGAACTCTACCCCATGCTACTGCACAATTCCCAGCTTATGCATCCTCTCATAGTAGTCTAAAATAAACTCATATGCATCATCTTTCTCAGTACCCTGAAATGTAGGAGGTTTCAGTTTCAAGAACTTAGTCAGCATCTCATGTTTATTTCCAATCATAACTAGACCTAGCATTAGATGGAAGAAGTCATCAGTACGTGATGCCGCATCTATCCTAGGAGCCACTACAGCCCCTGGCTGGGTGCCCGGAGCCTGATCTGCAGTACTAGTGGGAGTGGATCCAAAACCTACCAGCGCACTCAGAAAAGTCCTCACTTGCTGAAATGCCTCAGGCGTTATAGGGGAAAGGCCTACACCTCCAGGTGTTGCCACCTCTTCCTGTTCAGTGCCCTCCTCAAGAACCACCTCAACTAATTGCTCAACAAGATCCTGAGGTGGGGGAGGGGTTTCCACTCTTGCTCCTGCAGCTGCCTAATCTCCACCCTTGGTGGGTATTGCCCTACCTCGGCCCCTGCCTCTGCCCCTTCTGCATCCTATGATCACTGGTCCCGCTACCGAAACCTCCACTCTCGCATTGTTACGTCTAGTATTCACTATCTGCAGACAAAAAGAGTGAAAGAAGTTACATACTAATTTGTATCACCAGATACTAATTGGAATCGAGTAATAGCACGAAGGAAGAAAGAAGAGATAGTTTCCTAAAGTCTTATAGCCACTCAAAGAAAAGTACAGATGTCTCCATACCATTCTGCAAGAATCTACTAGAACCATTTTGGTATGACGAGATCAACAAACCTAGGGCTCTGATACTATCTTTGTCATGGCCCAACCCGCCATGAGTGGCACCCACCCAAAACCCCCAGATGAATGAACCAATATGCAACTCAACACCTACCAAAACTAACAGCTCAAAACCAGTTTGTATTAAAAATAAAGAACTATCATTCACATCTAAACCAAAACTAATAATATCCTGTGGAAATTACCCCTAGAAACTGAAAGTCATCGTACAAAAACATCTACCAATGTCTAGAAACGGGGATGCAACCCCAAAAATAAGAGTTTTATGTCTTGAAACTCAGCATGATCTCTAGCCATAAGGTTAACTCGTACCAGGATCTGCATAAGAAAGATGTAAAAAAGTAGGAGTGAGTATGGTCCACTTGTTCTCAGTAGGCATCATAGGCTGATTGAGATTAAGCAAATACTATATCAAATAAAGAATACTAAAATAACCCTGCATGAAGAAAAGTCTCAACAGTTCAATATCAATAATAACATGGAATATCTCAATCAAAATAACATTCTAAATAGTAATACAATGCAGTGATATGAGATAATATGCAATGATCGATGCCTATCGATATACACACCCTCCTCAGTATTTGTTGGAAGGTGAAACCCATAGGGGACTTACAAGGTCCATATATCCCATCCAAAATCTTTTCTAGGATGAAATTAATAAAATATCATATATCTATGCTCAGAATCCTGCATCGGACTGAATAAATAATGTATCATATTTATCTATACTTGAAATCCTGCATTGAAATGAATAAGTAAAATATCAAATATCTGTGCCCATAATTCTACATCGAACTGAATAAATAGAATGTATCTTTTTTTCTTACCAAATTAGTTTTTCCAATAGTAAAAATCCAGTGTTTCATAAGATGAATGCATATGCATTAACACGAAGTAACCACCAGCCAATTACTCTGATATGATTTTTAGAATCACAATAAGTTCAGGAATACAAGCCACGAGCCTCAATCTCAATCCAGGAATCTATGTTCCTTATCCCCCAGCACAGTATAAGCCCCAATTTGTGCATCACAATAATAATTTGACTCATTTAATACTCAAGTCCATAATTTCATCTAGCTCATAGCATAGTTTACACGATAAGTTTCCAACAAGCAAAATCTGAAGAACGTTAAGCCATAACTTATCTTGAGGCAGAACAACAAGACTATACTCGGTCACACTTGATCATTTTCCTTACGAATAGCCTCTGAATGCAACCTCTCTATCAAACATAATTTTTTATGCTTAAACACAAGTCCAACAATACCCATATTGCTAAGGTTCTAAATTGAGTCCCAAAAGTCAACTCCAAGCCTGCAATGAAAAAAATGGAATTTTATTGGAAGATCAATTTACCCAAAGCTTGAGGAGTTCAAATATGAAATTTTATCAAAAATAAGATTAAAATAAAGCTTGAAATCATCAAAATATCAATCTTTAACTTTACTGAAAAATCCCAAAATTCCATGTTTAAAAACTAAGATTCGAAGGTGAAATCGTGAAATAATTATTGGGGATTATTAAAAGTAGTATAAGAAATTTCCTAATTAAAGAAATCTCAAAATTTCACTTTGAAATCGCCAAAAATCAAGTTCTAGATCTCTAAAAATGAGTTGGAAAGTTGCTTTACGAAAGAGAAATATGATTGTAAAAAGGCTCCTAGGCACCGCAAAAGTGGCCCCTGACCGCAAAAGTGGTGATCGCAAACATTTTACAATGCTACAATTATGGCATTTGGACCTGCCATTGGTTTCTGAAAAAGTGGCCCCTGACTGCAAAAATGGTGACTGCAAATATGGCCAACCACCGCAATTGCGGACTCCAGACACCAGCAATAGCCATAACTTTTAAAAACTTGAATTCGACCATCGAAACTCATTCAGGACCTTCCCAAAATAAATCAAATATATCACTAGACCAAAATCAACATTGTAGACTTAATGGAATTGTCGGATTTACCAACGGAGGTCGTTAGCACTGAATGTTGACTAAAGTTAACTATATGTCAAAATTTCCAACTTTTCAACCAATTACCCAAAATGTATCTGAATGCCTCAAGACTCAAACCAACTATGCTACTAGACTAAATATTGTATTCTAGAGCTAACAGAACTGACAAAATCTTCATAAAATGTCTAAATCTCTAAACATTGACCAAAGTCAACTATATCAACTTTATAACCTTCCAAAATAAAAAATTCTCGTAGAATCTAGCTAAACACCTCGGAAATTGTACCACCCACTCTCAAAGACTATAATTAGCATAATACAACTATAGAAAGGGGAAAAATAGTCAAAATACATAAAAATCACTATGAGGGTTGTTACATTTCAGCTACAGGTCTATGGTTGCCTTGTGCAGTTCATGTACAGCCGCACACGGGTGTATGTGGTTCGCACACCCAAATTTCAGGTTTCAGTTATTCTAACTAATCTTTACCTCCTTGTGCACTATGCACAAGGGCTTGTGCAGCCGCAAAAGGTCTTATATGGCCCGCATGCCATTTAAACTCAGCTGTTTCTTCCATTATTCCTTAATTTGGTTCTCGTCCTCATTCTTTTGGCCTCTTTTGGTTCCAGATCCTTATTATCATTTATCTCTTGAATGCCTGCACATGTAAGGATTATAACATAAAAATTACCTAAAAATATGAGAATTAAAGCAACAATTTATTCCTGAATAAGTTGGTGAAATACCAACTTATTATTCTTAAATGGAAAATTTGTGTGCGAAGAGTTTATTTCTTGTCTTCTTTTTGTTTCTCTGTTTGTTTTATTTCCCTTTTCCTTTCTAAGTTTTTTTTGTTTTCCCACTCAATATTTGTTAAATGTGTTGTAAATTCAAATTACTAAGTTTCTTTTTCTATAAACAAACAAGTATTGTTTACCTCTGAAATCGTATAATTGAATTTGTATGTGAGGTCAAGAGCACGCATCTTAGATTAACCTTTTTTAGATTAGCTTGAGAGCTATCACTATGCTAAGCAATGATAATCAACAGTAAAATAAATCCAAAGAGCTAAGAATTAAAAGGAAAGAGAATGAGTCCCACATTTCCAAGCACTAGGAGTTTGTTTTATGTTCTCGGGTTTATTGCCGAGGTTCAAACTTCTTCCTCTGAAATTTCAAAATGACACAAGCTTAAAAGACAATATATTCTTTCTCATTAGTGTCATATTATTTTTATCCTTAGTATATTGGCTATCTGTTACCATTTTTATTATTATTATCATTAGTATTCTGGCCATTATCATTACTATTATTATAATTATTATTATTATTATGTAATACTCTATACCTTTAAATATATGTACGACTAAGGTAACATTGATGAATTTATTTGGGCATGTGTAAATGAGAGTGAATTTGAGCCAAAGTCTAAGTACCCAACTATACTTAAGTGAAAAATATAGTTTGAGGGAATGAGACTTGAAAAGGCAATTGAAGTTGGGAACAAGAAAGCGACCTACTTACTAGAGCTATGTGCTTCACCTACTAGCGTAAACGTCCTACATGTTTGAACTTTTTACGTGGTTAAGTTATTTATTTGACATTCTACTTACTTGAGCTACTTGTATATGTAGCCTAAATTAAATGAAAGGAATTAATGAAATAAGGCCCAAAGTTTACAAGATATAAGGCCCAAATATAAAATTTATCAAGTAGGCAGATCAACTACTTTGACTTCTTTTTGGCTCAAATTGAAATCAAATAGAGAAGTGGGCTAGGAGAAGGGTCAAGGCCCGAAATCCATCTGAATTATGTCAATATATCTAAAGAAACTAGCTCACACACCAGATTTTTCCACAAGTTATAGAACATACAAATCTCTCTATATTTTAGCTCTTCTTGGCAACCCTCTTTTTCCATTTAGGGTTCTTGAGTTCTTCCTCGTGGTTATCAAGTTTCAAGTTAAGTTTTTGGATGTAATTTCTTATGGTTCTTATATGGAAAAGATGGTGGATAGAGGCTCCACATGTTGGTGGAGCTTGGGCGGCCTTTGGAGAAAGAAACTCCTTGACAACTCCTTTTTGTGTGATATTGTCTTAAAGTGTTTTGTTCTTGTTGTAAGATTCAGTTTTGGAGTAACATTTTTGGTGTTGAAGAATTAAAGATATGAGTTGAAAATTTATAGAAAAATAAAGATAAAGTTCTGCCCCTCCATCCCTTATTATATATGAGAAGAAAGAGGCAATTCTAGACGTAATTGTTGTACGAACTCATGGGTCAGTAATCGAAAGCCGTGAATTAGAGTTATTCTATTTTTGTTGGATTGTTTGGTGGATGTATTTTATGTATTTTTGGCTGTGTTGGTTATATACCTCATAGTTAGGGTTGATTGCAGTTGTTTTGGAATTGCAATTACGCGGAGTTTTTGACTATCATGCGGACATGCTGCCCGTTTAATTAAAAAGGACTATTTTTTGGTACCTACATGATTATTAGCTGCTATAAATATGTCCAATATGTGTCTAACTTATATCTGTAATAGGAGAAGGGAATTAGAAATAATCATAAGCATAAGGTGAGTCCGACGAGCAAGTCGCTCGCCTAATAGCCAAAATGTTGCCAATATATATAGAATATGTTTGTGGGTTGTTTGTAATGGTTGTATAACTTGATTTTGTGTAGATTTACTACTGGTAGAAAGGGGTATTGTCCATTGAAGTTTCTTGATCCCATAATCAAGGTATGTAAAGCTAAAACCTCCATCACCGCGAGGCACAACTCTACATCACATGTTTCTCTACAAGGGTCTATATCATTTATATGATTTATAGAGATTGATATTCAGTTGTTACATGCCCTATACTTCATAGTAGTCACCCCTGCATATCCATTGTTTATTATCCATACGTTCAGAGTATTCGAGCTAATATTTATGATTCAAAGTGTTCACATAGTCATCAAAGCAATATATGTGCCTTCATTTGTATTCCATAGAACTCATATAGTATATTTGTTATATGTCTCTATATATAATTCTCTTGTCATAGAATATTCATCATTTATATAGTAAATACATGTCCATATGATTCATTTGAAATAGAGCAAAATTTACTAGTTGATTCACTTAATCAGAGATTACCATCGGTTACCTAGAGTTCATAAATTATCATTTAGAGTTTACTATTTGTACAATTGATTTTATTTGTAATTAATTATTCAGAGGCTCTCATGGCATCTGTTGTTAAGATATAAATTAAGTGATGGCAGTGAAAGGTCAGAGATATTATATTCACTTGAATCATGATGTGACACTGCCTTGTGCACATGTCTAAGACCACAGACCCTCAGAGTTGAGCCTATGGGCGTACCAGCCTATTATTGCTATATACCCTCAAAGTAGAGTCATTTATCGCTTACCCACCTGTGGGATGACCCTCAGAGATGAGAACTTATGGCGTACCATCAGATATCATAGACTACGAGACTTAACATTTTAATATGAGATTCAGAGATAATAGAGTTTATATGCTATCCAATTGATATAAAGCCCTCGAGTCTCATATTTAGAGGCTATCATTTATTCATTTGAAAGTACCTAAGTTACTTGATTCCACAGAGAATTGTACTATTTGATCCCATATTAATAAAGAACCAAGAATACACTTGTATAATAATTTAAGAGTAAGTTCATATGATTTACAGTTTCATAGGTTACTTCCTGGCAGAAGTATATCTCAGTTGAGCACATTATTGATCCTTTTATTGTGCTATCTTACCTATACTTGTTATTCTGTCTGCCTTACATACCACTAAATGCTATGTATGTACAGACCCCTATCAAATGGGGTGTTGCATTCTTTTAAATGTTGGACCAGGTACACAGAGTTGCAAACCTCCTCAGTAGGCACTATCGTGTATCAACAGAGCAGTCGGTGAGCTCCATTCCCCCTAGAGCTAGTTTAGAGATAATATTCTCTTTTGTTGTACATATTTGCATAGTATGGGTATGGTAAGGCCCTGTCCCAATGATAACGCTGAAATATACTCTCTAATTAGGAGGTATCGGCGATTGTTAAGCAAAACACATTTATAATTCCCAACGAATGTCGGGGTCAAACCCAAAGAGAACAATGTAATTGTGATCGAGCTAATAAAGAATCTAAGCAACTTATTAAAGTTCAGTTAACAAAAAAAAATAATATCAAAAAGGGAGTTTTTAGACTAGACTAAGAGATAAAAGAAAATCAAATAAAAGATAGGTTTGATCAATGGCTTTCACCTTGCTTTCACCAAGCAAGGACAACAAGGGAGAATTCGGAATGGAAATTCAATTAACAAGACTTGCACCCAATTAACACGTGGGTAGTCTTGGCTAAAGGTGTGCTCAACCGTCTTTCAACCAATCAAGCAACTATCCTCATGGGTTCTCTTAAAACACCACGAGTGAGCAATAACCAACAAATTAACTTGGATGAGTTGGCTATTTCTAGCTCCAACTCTTAGATAGGGGTTTTCAGCGAATTAAGCTATTCCTAGCCTAAACCTAGAGTGGAATCCCAAATTCCCACTATTGAACTGTCACGACCCGATTTCTCGGTCATGATGGCACCTACAACCCCCGGTAGGTGAACCAATCCCTGTAGCCCAGAACAGTTAGTAATGGGCTACTATCTACAAATAAGAGAATAAGACGAATAAAATAGATAACAGGTATATAAATATATACATATGTGGAAACTAAACCAAACCCCAAGACCTGGTATCATAGTACAGAGCCAAACTATATACATGGAGTACAAATAAACCGAAAAGAATATATATAGATGTCTCTGAATGGTAATAGAGTACATGAAGCAAAAGATAAACTAAAGCTAAGCTCTGATCGCCAAGAGCTCACCCTCAGCCTGAAGTAGTCTTCAACAGATCCCCAAGCACGAATCACAGCGATCTACCGGCGATGGCCCACGCTAGGATCTGCACCCAAAGATGCAGGGGGTAGGGGTGAGCACCAAATGCGAAGCATAAGGTACCCAGTAGGTATCATAGGCCGACTGGGCACATATAAGATAAAAGCGCAGTAATAGACAGAATAGAAGCAAGTAGTCACAGAAATCAACGAAAGGTACACAGGAACTAGCCCAGAGGGAAATCAACAGAACCACATATGAGGCTAGTAAGCAGAATATACACACCATAGGCACAGGTGAAAGTAAGAAATAACGCACCTGGGGTCCTTGCAATAACAGTGTATACAAAATAAGTTTACGAAATGGACGGTATACCGGTAACCTCAAGTGTAGGAAGAAGAGAGAAAGAGTAATAATAGGCATGCTCAGAGACATGGATCAAACTCAACTAATCATACCAATCTCATACTTATCTATAATAGAGAACAATTCT
>QJPP01000703.1:0-42996 GCA_003996215.1 Jaltomata sinuosa
GCTACCCGGAATCTATCTCGATACCTTAGCCATGGCTCCCACAACCCTAGTTGTGGGAGGTTTAGTTACTCATGCTAGTAGAAGAATAAAAAAAAGTCATATGCATAATAAAGAAAAGAAATCCTTACAATGTATTGAGAACAATCTTTAATTATTCCAAGAACAAGAAACCAAAGATCCCAAGAACGAATCAAGAACAAGATTTAGGAGAAGGAAACCGTGTGTAGCGCGTTTCCTCTCTCAAAACTCGCTCAAAAACTCCTAAAACTATTGGGAGAACTATTGTATATTGAATGAATAATGAAAATAAAACTAACATAGGGTATTTATAGGAGTCTAGGAAACCAATCCCAAAAACGCTCGGATTCCGCGTCGCGGACTGCCTAAGTGTGACGGCCAGGCTGACGGACCGTCACAGGGTTAACGGACCGTCACCTGGACCGTCACCCTTAGGCAGTGGACTGCCTCACTTGCTGCCTTGGTGTAACGGTTTGGGTGACGGACCGTCACACCCTTGACGGACCGTCACTCTTATCCAGAATGCTCTTTTTCGTGTATTTCCTTCCGTTTCCATGTTTGTCTCCATTTCCTACAAATATAACATAAAAACATCAAAAATGACGACGGTTGCTTGAAAACGTACGATTGTTCTTAGTTAAAAAGAGTCGAAAGTGCCGTAAAATGGCGGCACATCAGAGTTCAGTGTTGGTGACTTGGTATTCCTCCGTGTATCGCCCATGAAGGGCGTGATGAGATTTGGTCGGCGGGGCAAGCTTAGCCCCAAGTACATTGGGCCATTTAAGATTCTCCGGAGGGTTGGTAGTGTTGCCTACATGATAGCTTTGCCTTCGATGTTTTCAGCCATGCATCCTGTATTTCATGTGTCGATATTGAGACGGTATGTTCCAGATGAGTCTCATGTGTTGCGGTGGGATTCAGTTCAGTTGGATGAGAGTTTGGCTTTTGTTGAGGAGTCAATTGCTATTTTGGCCAGAGATGTCATGAGGTTGAGATCTAGGGAGATTCCGGTTGTAAAAATTCAGTGGAGGCACCGTCCAATTGAGGAGTCTACCTGGGAGACCGAGAGGGATATGCCAGCCCAGTATCCGCAGTTGTTTGAGCCTTCAGGTAATTTCTTGTCCTTAACTTTCGAGGACGAAAGTCCTTTTTAGTAGTGGATGATGTAATGACCCTTTCGGTCATTTTTACATTTACGCTTCTTTGTACTGTTAGAGCTTTTCTGTAGCGGCCCTAAGTTATTTATAGCTTGCTGGGATCGGTGGTTCGGTGCCTTGGCTATTCATTTGGTTGTTATGGACATTTTCCTGTTTTAGAGCTTTAACTTAGGAATTCATTGTATTCGGTCAACATTCTTGGTAAACGCGCTCGAAATCAAATTTTGACAGTTTTGTTAGCTTCGAAGCGTGGATTTTGGTCTAGATGGGCCCTTGGTCAGGGTCTGGGAGCTCTCGGTTTGGTTTGGTATGAGTTTTTGTGTTTTCTAGCTAGTTGAACTTGAAAGTTTGACTTTGGTCAACATTCAGAGAAGACGACCTCAGATGGAAATTCTGACCACGTTGTTAGCTCTGGAATGTCGACTTTAGGATAGGGGGACCTTTGGTTCAGGTCCCGAAGCTTCTGGACTCGTTTTAGGCCATGGGATTCCATTTTGGAAAAGTTGGCCTAAAGTTGGTTTTCGAGCATGGGGCCCAGTTTTCATTAAATCGACCTCCATTGTTCATCAATTATGTTGAGTTCAGAATGCCATTTTTAGTCAAATAGATCTGTTCATTTGTGTTTGCGAGACCCCGGATGTGTTCCCGAGGGTCCGTCGGAGAAAAATCTTATTTTGGCTTGGCTGTTGGCAGTTGGTTGTTGTCATGGCACCAACACGACCTTTGCCTATGCGTGGGCATGGCCGCCTATGTATAGGGCAATGCCAGCTGCCCCATTTTCTCGATCATCGCCTAGGCGACACCCTGGCCGCGTTCGCAGGCTCGCGTGCGTGGTAGCCTGGCCGCGTGCGCGCTAGGCAAGCACCTGGCCTTCGCATGCGCAGCTGCCTGCCCACGTATGCATGGCCGCATAGGCAGCTCCATGGCCGCGTACGCACAAACATGGCTGGCAGCTTTAAGTTGGCTTCTTCATTCTTTCTTCTCATTTTAAAACCCAACTCCCTTTGCACCATTGATAAAAGCTCCCAAAACTCAAATTTCTCCACTTCTGGCCACCATTTTCTTAGAGTAGACTCACCATTGCTCCACTTCGATTTCATCCCTTTAATTTCTCTCTTTGTTCTCTTAGCTTGGGTGGGCTATTTTAGCCCCAAAATCATGCTCAATTGCTTTATTTTTTTTTGGGGATGAACTCCTTCGATCATTTTGCTCTCGTTCATTTCTGACTTCGGGTTGCAGATCCCACGAGCCCGCCGGTGACTCAAATTTTGACATGGATATAGTTATAGCAATATGGATATCGTTAGTCTCGTTTTAACGTGTAGTTTATATTCTTGATAGTTTGATTTCCGTTTGAAGCTTCTCAGAGCGGTTTGGGCTTGGACATCATCGTTCCAACAGTTTGTCGTCGAACGACAGGTAGGTTACTGTTTAACTCATCTAGACTTTGCATATATAAGATATAATTATACTAATTAGCATCCTTGGGTTGGGTTATTAGCTTGGTACTACAGACCTTGTCCACTTCTTCACGTCCAACTCATTTTGCTTTCTCTGATGATTGTAGTGTTTGTTGTAGATGGTATTATCACCCTTATGGTCCTGCGTGACCTTGTATTGACTCTGGACCATAGATGGTGTGGGTTATTTGGGAATGTCCCTGAGTCCCAGGCATTGATATCGGGATCATAGGCTGGTTATCTTTGCTGTAGAGCGATTAGAGCCTGTGTAGTGCTGATAGGTTGATTGTGGGCCATTGGGCTGCTGTGTGTGATTGAGCATGTCATTTTCATGCATATAAAGAGGTTTTCGCATGTTTTACTATGGTTTGGGCTTTGGGCCTACTATTGATGGTTCTTTCTAAACCTTGCATGGCCCCGAGGGCTCGTTTTTGTTAAATGTGGTTATAAAGGGTTTGGAAATTATTTTTAATGGATCTTCTTGGGGTAAGAAAGTTAATAGGTTGATTTTACTACTATTTTCAGACTACTACTAGACCCGGCGGGGGCTGGAGTTGTAGACCTGTTTTACTATTGATTAGAGGTGGTACTAGACTCGGTTAGACCAAGCATCAGACTTGTTTTACTACTGTTTTAGACTCAGTTATGTCTCGGCACCCATGTAGGGATTTTGAGACTTATTTCACCGATTTAGACCCGGATAGGTTCCGGACATGCATTTTGGGATCGGGTTACTACTTTGGATCCGGATTTACCCTGGACTATAACTTTGAGGTTACGAGAGTTAGTATGTGGTCAAGGACCTCCATGGACCTTGCCGATCCAGACCAAGGTCTACGTGCTAAGTGTGACGGAGGAGGGGCATACGGTGTAGTTGAGGTATATGGGCCGTGTCCTTTCATGGATCCTACCTACTGGGCTCATAGGCGCCGGAGAAGGTACATACGGGGTTACTGTTCCACCTGGTTTTCACTACTGCATCATATCATCCATTTGTGTATGATTCCATCCTTGTTTGTTGTTTGCTGAGTGTACCTCCGATAGTATGGGATGCCAGAGGATTTGTTTTCACTTGTTTGTGTTCCTCGGGTGTATGGGCGCCATTGGGACTGTAGGTAGACTTATTATTACCCTATCACATCTCTGGCACTGATTATGGTTGTATTCGAGTTCACTTCATGTTCTACTTGGATTATTGGTATGTTTTAGTAGTAGAATTGGGTTTCAAGCATGATTAGATTAATTGCTTCTCACCTTCCCTTCTTTCACTTGAGGTTACCGATATACCGCCTATTTCTAATTGCGACCGGAGCTTAGCTTTTACTCTCTTATTACTCGGAGACATATGTATATATTATTTTAGATCCTTTTGTACTCTGTTGATGTAGTTCCGGCTCTTATACTATGATACCAGGTTTTGGAATGATTTTAGCTTCTATATATATATATTTTTGTTGTCCCTTTTCTTGATCGTATATCCCTTGCTTCCGCTTATATTATGTTTTCTTTCACCTGCTTGTTAAATAGTAGCCTATTACTTATCATTTTGGGCTACGGAGATTGGTTCGCCTACTGGGAGGTTGTAGGTGCCATCACGATCGAGAAATCAGGTCATGAAATAACAATAGCAGAAGCATAACAAAGGGGTAAGCACACAAACTCGATATTAAGCATAAAGATCTAGGAATACCACAAAATTTGAACATGAAATCCTGAATATCTAACTATGTATGAAAGCTTCTACATAAGACATAATGAGTTACTGGGACAAGACCCCTTCTAACTCTAAGTACTGAAATAAAAGAACCTACTAACTGGGAATCATACTAGTCCTCGAGAGATGAGGACTCACCAATCAATACTGGATGACAGGCGGTCTCTAGCTACGAGCCTGAGAATGGGAGCCTGAATCTGCATCATAATAGGATGCAACGCAAGAATTCGCGTCAGTACTATAGGATGTACTTAATATGTGAGTCTATGCAACAACATGATAAAACATGCTTGAAAACATGCTTAAAACTGAGTTCATGCATAATAGGATAAATCATAAGTAAATGTCGTAGTTAAAGCATAAGACATGAAATAGAAGTCAAGCTTTAAAATAGAATATCATATAGCTTCATAACTTGAAAACATTCATATGAGAGTTTCTCTTAATCGACATTAAACCATAATAAGCTACATATAGTCTAGTGTCATGCACCCACAATGAAAAAGATTGTCCTAACCGGCCAAGGTTAGAACCATGTCATAAGGATCCTGTCATAAGCCACAGAGGGAAATCTACGATGGCAATGTAGTTTTGGACTTGGATTATCTAGAACCCTCATCACTCGGTGCTAAATACTACTCCCAAAATATAACATAAGGCTCACATACATGTGACGTATCTAGATGTCAAATCTTGTTCACAAACATGTTCATAACTCGGATCTTCATAATACTCATGAACCTTATTTTAGAAAATTATTCATGAGTATTGATGGCACATCGGGTGTCTTATCTTTCATAAGGAATCATATCTTAAAGTTTGCATGACACTAGTTCAATTCCATAATCATATGCAACTTCATAAAATAGGAACTAAGCATGCAATTGCTTGAAATTCATAAGGTCATGTTATCTAAATATGCCAATTTTTACTTGAAAACATGCAAGTGGATGAATTCATGCTAGAAACCATTCTCAATGCATGGGCTTTTAAAAACACTTAATGAATCTTATTTGAATCATGGGTAAAAGATGAGAAATCATGATTTGATGTTAATAAACTGAATTCATAACAATTTCACAAATTGGGTAAGGGTTAGCCTTTAAATCATGAATAGGAAACCACTTATAAAAATTCATGCATAGTCATGCAATTTAGAGTTAGAATTCATAGGAGATTCATGAGGAAACAATTTATTGAAGAACCCATGAGAATTGGGTAAGAACCCTAATTTAGAAATTTATAAAATCAATTTAGAAGAGTGGGGTTTTGGGAATAAGGGTGAAGGAATCCCTTATTGAATACCCACATACCTGAACTTGAAGCTTTCCTAACTTGGGACTTGAGGATGGAGGGTAGGAGAAGGAACCCTAGGCCTTGGAGATTGAGAGAAGAATCCCTTTCTTTCTTCTCGAGGTTAGATTGAAGGAATGAGAAGAAATCTAACTAAGTATGAATAAAAACCCTCTAAATGTGCCTAAAATAACTTAGTATAAGAGTTAAAAAGTGGGAGAAAAGACTAATTTACCCCCAATGAACGAATTAGAAAAACTAAAATTGGTGGTTCTGCTGATGGGTCGTGGAATGGGTTGATGGGTCGTCAACCCACTCATGGAATTCAGAGGTCTTGGTACCTCTCTGAAGGTGATTCCACGGGTTACAGGATGGACTGTCGTTCGAAATGATGACCCGTCAAGTCACTCGTGGAAACTAAGAAAAAAAGGCTGAAAATTGACAAACCACGGATCACTCTATGGACTGTGGTTTTGATTGATGGGTCATGGACCAACCAATGGTTTTGATGGTGAAAATTCTAAGTTTCAGGTCTGTTTCATGAGTCACAGTATGGATCGTTGTTCTGTTCCATAGGTCGTCATTCCATCTGTGGTAACTGACAGTGCTGCAGTAAAATACCCATAACTTTTTACTCCGTACTTATATTAATGCGCGATTGGTGGCGTTGGAAAGAAGACTCAAAATCTTTAATTTGGTAGGTACTATGCCACCTAACTCTTTATATTCTAGGAGAAATGGTCGTTTGAAGTTGACCATAGTTTAGTCTTACATGAAAACTCATTTGGTTGGGGTGTTTTCAACTTAACTTGATGATAGGAGTTTCTTATGAACATGATTTGCATACAAAGCACTCACCACACTATGGAAATGATCATTACACTCATGGAAAAAGATTTGGGTATTAGCTTAGAATTTTTAGGGTGTTACAAAAAGTACGAGAAGCAGAAAGATGAGCATTGTTTGGTGAAGAAAAAGGGAGAGACAGAAACCTCATCAGGAGTCTGCTCGACCCTGAGGCGACGACCATCAAACAAGAAAGCTATAGAGTTGAAGTGAGCTATTTTTGATGTAAATAAGTTTGATGGCCTGACATTTTATTTAATTTCCCCCCTTTTTTATCCCAATTTATGTGACACATATAGAATTTGGAGAGTCATCAATCAAATTTTTGTACAATTTTTAAATATTTTAACTTGTTAAATACTGTGATTTATAATACTTTTTATATAATTTTAAGATAATATATGTTACTCTCTCTGTCCCAATTTATGTGGCACTGATAAAATTTGGAGGGTCAACCCAATTTTTATATAGTTTTCAGATATTTTAAGTTATTAATTATTTGATTTATAATACTTTCTACGTAATTTTCATGTATGTTATCTTCTCTACTCTAATTTATGTGCCATTGATAGAATTTGGAGAATCAATTACATTTTTTATATGTCTTTTAAATATTTTAAATTATTAATTATTATAATTTATAATACTTTTTATGTTATTTTCAAATAATTATGTTACTTCCTCTGTCCCAATTTATGTGACACTAATCGAATTTTCAGAGTAAAAAATATTTTAAATTACTAATTATTGTGATTTATCTTTTTACATAATTTTTAAATATATAATAAATTAAAAAGATAAAACAGATAAATTAAAATAAAAAAGTTAATAAAAAATGATCAAATTACCCCTAGATGCTGAAGCAGACACGTTGATCGTGCATGCTTCAACCTCAACTCCCCCTTATTATATAGTTGCGTGCTTCAACATCAACTCCTTCTTATTATATAGTTATTTTATTTTACTATTAATAAGTCGGAAAAAGAAACTCAATATTCAGATCCAGCCGGCTGACCGACAACCAGAAATAGAAAGAAATTAGCATGACTCTTCCAACAAATAGGAGTGTCATCATTTCTCTTCCAAAAAATAGGAGTATATGACAATTGACATTGCCAGAGAAATTTGTACACTTGTGTGTCTTCTTACCAATTTTCCCTCCATTATTTCCGATATAATTGCCTTTTTTCCCATCTGTCCAAAACGTAGCAAGTCAGCATTCATCTACTTGTAAAATAATAAATTCATACACCTAACAATCCAATTCAAACCATACTTACTCTGTGGGTCAGATTTGAGTTCTTGCAGAGTCTTCTTTACGTTTGGTGACAAGTTGAAAAGCAATCAGAAAACTAACAAAGTTCAGATCTTTGGTTATTTTTCTGTGATTCTTGAGAATACCCATCTGGGTTTTGAGTTGTTTTTGTGATGGGTTGGAAATACAAGGCAGGTCTCCTCCTTATTTCAGCTGTTGTTGTTATTTGGGTCACCTCTGCTGAAGTTACCCAGGTCAAATTTTCATTCTTTATGCATTTGTCTTGATATTCTATGTATGTTCACTATTGAGATATATTCAAATTTGGTAGCAAGTAACAAAAGTGATAAACTTTGGCATATTTTTTTAATCTTTCCATAATGCTATTTTATTGTTAAAAATAGTCAATTTAAGATGAACACTGATAGGGTCCACATGGATGTTGAGGATTCATATAGTTGATTCCAACTAGTTTGTGTTTGCTGCATAATTGTTGTATTGACATGTCTCAATCTTAAGATTTGTATATCCCTATCAGATAGGAAGACAATGCAGAATATGGGGTGAAGTTATCAGCAGTTGACTTTTGTATGAACATGTTATAATGTGGATGGTTACTGACATATAGTTTGTCCTGTGCTCCTACGAATCGCCTTGTAGCTAGAAATATGATAGCACATTTCCTTGCTTGCATACAACACCAATTCATTGCTTTACATAACAGGAATAAGAACATCAATTAAGTGTACAATAACTTTAGGCTAATTTCTTATGTTAACCTTAAGTAACAAGCTTATGCTGGGCTGGGTAATTCTGACATGATTTAGGATACTCCTTTTCTTCTTCCGATACAGTTTCATCCATCATTTATTGAGGAAGGGGACAGGACTGTTGGTTACATTTGTAATTTATTCAAAAATGCACAATACTTGCTTAGGCATGTAACTAAGTTACTTTGCTCGGTATTTGGCACTTTGCATTATGATGAAAGAGGATATGGTGTTCAAGTAGTTGTCAAGTGGTTCATACGAGATGCTTCTCCTTATTCAAATCTTAACGCGTCATGTCCTTGATAGGTCATGAAAACATTTCTGACAATTAGCAGGGAATCATCTTTTTCTTAATCTGTGACCATGATAATGCTTTAACAGATATCTAAGAATGTTGCAAACATGAAATAAACTTGGATGCTAAGATGCTTAATTTGAATTACCCATCTATGAGTCTTGAAGCAATGACGTAATCCTATTTATCATCCTCCCTCCCCCCCCCCCCCCCCCCCCCCCCCCCACCACCACACACACACTCACGAAAGCGTTGACTTTATATTTACTGCCTTGAAAGCTATGTTTTCATAAGCTCAAGTTCTCCGCAAAGTGTCATTATATTGCCAGAAATTTCACTGTATCTCACATCTTTGCCCGAGGTCCCTCTACTCCTGAGCCCAGTGTTTTTATGTTGTATAAACACACCTTAATTACATTGCACAAGAAAAGAACTCCGTAGTCCCCATTTTTGCTTCTCAAAGGTCAAATTTTATATTAGGAAGAGTCATGGACTAATTTGTATTTTGTAAACAAATGTATGTGTTTTCATGTGTATGCAAGTAATTATTATAGAAGATGCATCTTATACTGTAGATATAATAAGTTCAGTACTTCTTAAGGCCTTTTAATCTCTAGAAAGTAGAAACTACTTATTGGGTCCTTTGGGTTTGTAATTCTCTGTAGTACTATGACAAAAAATGTTCCTGCATAATCCTAAATGCGTTGAATTACTGAATTAAATTTGCATGGGTGAACATGATGCAACCTGCTATACTATGAAGTGAATTTTCTTATTGTGTATGTACCATGACAGGGCATTTTCTCAGAATATAAGCAGCCATTTGCAATCACATACCTTGGAGCTTCTTTGCTGGTGATTTATCTCCCTGTAGCATTTCTTAAGGATTGGATATGCAATTTTCTGAAGAGATGCCCTACTAGAACTGATAAGAATACTGGCAATGAATCATATACGAGACATAGTTCTCCTTTAAAGCACACAGCACAGAAAGTCTTTGAGATAGAAATCCAGAAATCAATGGATAGAAAAGACTGTGAAGAAAATCTTTCGGCCGAGGACGAAGGAAAACCTCTTGTTGCTAAATGTAATGGTAATTCTGATGATCTAAAGAATGGAAAAGAGATAACCACCTGGCAAATTGCTCGTTATGGATTCTTTCTTGCTCCTCTCTGGTTTATAACCGAGGTATGAAAGTCAACTTTAGTTATGCTTGTAGTTTGTTGCCTTCGCCAAGGGGAACCCTCCCAGGTGAACATGAAGGAAAAAGAGAGAGAAAAGAGAAACTGCGTTCCTAGAAATCTCAATTGTCTGAGCTTATTTGTGTCATTTTTTTTTTCTGCAGTACCTGTCAAATGCAGCACTTGAGCATACAAGTGTTGCAAGCACAACAGTACTATCTTCTACGTCGGGATTATTCACTCTTTTTGTTGGTGTAATACTTGGTGAAGATTCCTTAAATATGGCCAAAGTAATTGCAGTCTTTGTTAGCATGTCTGGCGTTGTCATGACCACTCTAGGAAAAACTTGGGCGACTGATGAATCTCAGTTGAATTCTTCCTCGTAAGACATTCCTGCACTGTATTGACTTGACTGGAACTGCTTTAAATGAATTTCTATTACACCTAGGTTCTATTGAGTTCAATATAGGTCTCTTAGTTTCCTTGCCTTTTGTTTTGCTAGTGGGCTGGTGCAGACTTCCTTCTTTATGCTCATAGGCTTAACCAATCTAGAGCACACCCTGGTTGAAGTTATATTTGGTGTAACAAGTCATAATAATTTCTTTTCACGCACTATTGTGAATAATTTACGTATTTTAATTGTCTTGCTGCATTTGTTTTTCTCTGTGATTCTTTTTTAGGCTAATATATGACACAGACATTTCCATTTTTAGGTGGCAAAGTTAGAATCAACGGTTCAATTACGAAGAAGAATAGAAAGAAGTAGATTTGCTATAAAGTGGTCACAGGCGACTGATAAATGTATGTGAGATTAGAAAACAGCTCAAAATCCTAACATAACATTCCCATGAACCATGCATTTAAGCTCTTTATTGTCCTTTACTTGTTTTGCTAACTCTATTAATATCGAGGTTTCTTGTACTTTGGGATTTCATAGTGCAAATTCCTATGTTAGTTCATGGGTATCATGCTGCAGCACATTTGGTCTCCAATTTTGTGGTAATTGCTTATGTGTTTTAGGAAAACAAGTCAAAATAGCATTAAAGGTAGGAATTGGTACACCGGAACCCATGGGTTGAGTTGGGTGGTGTCATAGAAAGATATACTGCAAAAGGCAGGTTGGCGGTGGCTTAAAGTGGGGAGGAGTCGCGCGGTGGAGGAGTTGGAGACAAAGAGGTACTATTTGGGCAAGAGATTGGCTACAAGTGGTGTTGTTATGCCTGCAAGTCCGCAGGGAGATACAGGGAGGAGGGTAAGAGCCTTTTTGGATAGGCTTATTTTAAGCTGCTTTTAAGCATAAGCTGTTAAGTTGAAAATCTCAACTTTTCACTTTTACCTTTTTTTTTTTTGGTTATTTTGGCTTAAAATCAAGTGTTCAAAAACACTTTTTCTTACTTTACCCAAACACTATAAAAAAGCTTAAAAGCTATTTTGACTTAAAAGCACTTAAAATAAGCTAATCCAAACGGGCTTTAAAGGGTGTTTCCACCCTGTTTGTCTTGGTAAAGGGGAAGGTGAAGCTGCAATGGTTGGATGAGACAAGTTGGTGCTATTGAGAGACAGGAGTGGTTTGAGAGGAAGAGGTGGAAGTGTTGCTAGGGATGTGGAGCGGTGTTGGGAAGTCAGGAAACAGTGAGATGTGCGGCATATGGCAAATAGCAGTCCAACTAAAACAACAACTAGGATGGGCAAGTGTGGGGTGGAGGTAGTGAAACCCTGGAGAGGAGGCGGGTGGTGGTGGTGCGAGAGATGACTTTTGTTTTTAATGCATTTTAATTGTTGGTGGTACACCTTCATTTTCCTCTCTTTGTAGATTGAATTTCTTCTTTTATTTCCAAGCTTTCTTTTGAATTCTGTATTTAAAACAAAAGCCTTAGTATTCTTTCTCCTTCCATATTGAAAGTTGAAGCACTTAAGTACCTATCAATTTTAAGGATTTCAATTTCTTCATTTTCCTTTTGATGATTTGCTAGGATATGGATTATCAGGGTTCCCTCTGGAAATTCAAGGTTAAGTATATAACATTGGAAAATGGAAACACAAGGACAAGGAGTTTATCGACACATAGGGTAAAAACAATAATTTAAGACTTCAAGTTAATGAACTTTCTCAACTGATAAGCTCTTGACAATGGACTTAGTAATTAAGAGGAAGAGGAAGAAGAAGAAGAAGAGGACTTTGTTTCACATACTGAGGATCAAATGGGTTGGCTTGACTATGGCAGAGCTTAAGAGATAAGGGAGAAACTAATATCGATGGGGGATATGGGGAGTAGTGGGGATGCTAACAACATGTGGGATAGGACAACTAATTGCATTAGGGAAGTAGTTAGAGAGGTGTTGGGGGTCTTGAAGGGTAACGACAGTGGTCAACGAGGGGATTGGTGGTGGAATGGAGCAGTCCAAGGGAAGGTGGAAGCCAAGAAGGCTGCCTATAAGGAGTGGGTGGAAAGTAAAAATGAGAAGGAAAAAGAGGACCAATAGGGAGAGGTATAAGGAGGTGAATAAGGAAGCGAAGCTAGCGGTTACAATGGCTAAAACGACCGCCTTTAAACGCTTGTACGAGAAATTACTAGATGAAGGTGGGTATAAGAAGCTGTATAGGCTTGCCAAGGCGAGAGAGAGGAGGGCCCGAGAGTTGGACCAAGTGAAGTGCATCGAAGACGGTAAGACAAGGTATTGGTGGAGGAGATGCACATTAGACGGAGATAGCATATTTACTTTCACAAACTTTTGAATGAAGAGAGGGACATGCGTATTGTGCTGGGTGAGTTAGAGCATTTTGAGAGTCGTCGAGATTTTGGATATTGTAGGGGTAATTAATTTTGAGGAGGTTAAGGAGGCTATTCATAGGATGAGACGGGGTCCCCCGAGACTGGGCCAGACGAGAAACTAGTGGAATTTTGGAAAAGTGCAGATAAGGCATATATGAAGGGGCGAACTGGGTTGTTTAATGTCATCTTAGGACGATAGAGAATTTCGACATTCTCCTGCCGAATTCGACGTCATAATTCTTGAGCAACTCAAGCCATCTCCTCTATATGAGATTCAACTCTCTCTGCTTGAAAATATACTGGAGACTCTCTGTGAAAATGTGAACATGGACTCCATATAAATAGTGACGCCTTATCGTAAGTGCAAACAATACAGTTGCTAGTTCTAAGTCGTGGGTCAGATAGTTCTTCTCATGAATCATAAGTTGTCTGGAAGCATAAGATACTACCTTTCCATGTTGCTTCAAATGCACCCGAGACCAACTCTAGAAGCATCACAATAAACGACGAACCCATTGGTTCCCTGTGGTAAAGTCAAAACTTGTGCAGTAGTCAACTTGATCTTCAACTCTTGGAAACTTTTCTCGCGTGCATTCGACCATTGGAATTTGGTCGTTTTCTGAGTTAACTTGGTCAATGGAGCTGAGATAGAGGAAAAACCCTCTACAAACCTTCTGTAATAACCTGCTAAACCCAAGAAACTCCTAATCTCCATGGGAGTCGTGGGTCTTGGCCAATTTTTCACTGCCTCAATCTTTTGGGAATCTACCTTGATACCTTCGCGGGAAATCACATACTAAGAATGCCACGGAGTTCAGCCAAAATTTACATTTGGTGAACTTAGCATAAGGCTTGCGATCTTGAAGCGTGTGCAATACTAGCCAGGTGATCTGCATGCTCACCCTTATTCTGTGAGTATATCAGGATATCATCAATAAATACGATCACAAACACATTATAGACTTGAAAACTGTGTTCATAAGGTCCGTGAACGCTGCTGGGGCATTCGCCAACCCAAAAGACATCACAAGAAGTTCAAAGTGTCCACAATGTGTTCTGAAGGTTGTCATCAAAATATCTTCTTCTTTCACTCAACTAATGATAACCTGATTTAAGGTCAATCTTGAAAAAACACTTGGCACACTGAAGTTGATCGAACAAGTCGTCAGTTTTGGAAAGTAGATATTTTTTCTTAATTGTGAACTTGTTCAACTATCGATAATCAATGCACATTCGTAACAATTCATTCTTCTTTCGGACAAATAAGACCGGCGCGCTCCAAGGTGAAACGCTTGGTCTAATAAATCCCTTATCAAGAAGATCCTTCAACTGATCTTTTAATTCTACTGGAGCCATCTTGTATGGCAGTATAGATAGTGGTTTGGTGCCAGGAAGCACATTGATTCCAAAATCAATCTCCTGGTCGGGAGAAATCCCGGGAAGTTCCTCTACAAACACCTCTAGATACTTATTAACAATTGGCACAGATTGAAGAGTTGGTATCTCAACATTTGTGTCTCTAACTCGAACTAGGTGGTAGAAACACCCTTTGGAAATCAAATTACTTGCTCTATGGTATGAAATAATTCTACCCTTTTGGGATAACATCACCCTTCCACTCTAAGATCGATTCATTAGAAAACTGGAATTTGACCACTTTGGTTCGACAATCTAGCGTAACGTAACATGATGACAACCGGTCCATTCCCATTATGATGTCGAAGTCAATCATCTCTAGTTCAACTAAGTCAGCAATAGTGTCTCTATGACACACCGTAACTGTACATCCCCTATAAACCCTTCTAGCTATAACTGACTCACCAATAGGAGTAGACACACAAAATGGTTAACGTAATTATTCGGGCTCTCCCCCAAACTTCTTAGCAACATCAGGGGTTACATAAGACAAAGTAGATTAGGATCAATGAATACACCGAAAGTGAAGATTACCAATATACCTGTGACGACGTCTAGAGATGCCTCTGAATCCTAGTGACTAGCTAAAGCATACAAGTAGTTCTGGCCTCCTCCTGTTCCTGAGTTGCACCTCTAGTGGTGCTTTGCTTAGCTGTGGCTTGTGAGCCACTTAGAGCTGCTGAGCTAGTAGACTAAACCTTATTACCATTATTGCCCTCCTTTACTGAGGGGAAATCTCTCTTAAAATGGCCCAAAGACTGCATCCATAACATATGTCCATATCTATACGACATTCACCTACATGACCCTTACCACACATGCTGCAAGGAGGACACTGTGAAGTCCTTTGGGCTACACTAGCCTGTGACTGTAGGTCTGGGGCCCTGGAACTCTGATCATTTCTGGATCTCGGAGATGGTGCAGTAGCCTTAGAAGGTGAAGGCCCGGATGACCTCTTGTTGAAGAAGGATCTACCTCCATTTCCCTGATAACTCTTGTTGTTGCCAGCCGATCTAGGCCTTTTGTTCTAGGTCTTATCCCCGTCGGATCTGATCTTCTGTTTCCATTCCTTAGTCTGCTGCACATAAGCCATCACCAAGATATATCCATGTCCTTGTTTAATAAAGATGCAACACATTCACCAACCACATGAGTTCCAATCCCGTACATAATCGGCGAATTCTTGCCCAAGTAGTAGAAACCAGTTTAAGAGCATATCGAGATATGCGTGAACTTGAGACTGTAGTCCTTCACACTCATGGTGCCTTGCCTGAAGGCTGTAAATTCGTCATCCTTGGCTTTCCTCAGCTCTAAAGGTAGGAAGTGATCGATGAAAGCATCCATAAAATCATCCCAGATTACGGGGGCAACATCTTCCCCACGGGACAGTTCCCATTGCTTGTACCATGTGATAGCCATGTCTTTCAGCTGATAGGTGGCAAATTCTATTGCCTCGGTCTCACGAGTATGCATGGCTTGGAGAACCTCTGCACTTCATTTATAAAATTTTGGGGATTCTCTTCAGGGTTGGATCCTATGAAGACTGGTGGGGTCATGCGGAGAAATTCTGATTCTGAAGGTAACTGACCCTTCATGAGAACTAGCACTTGCAGGTGTTGTTCCTTGTTGCTGAGACTAATTAGCAACAATCTGCATGAGCAACTGGATAGCTCCCCTGATATTGCTATTCAAAGAGTTCGACATTGGTGTAAATGATGTGGGGTTTCCTATAGGCCCCTTTGCTAGTGGTGGAGATGACGTACGGGTGGTTTAAACTGTTGGACGACCACGAGACCTTGTCTGTACACCTCGAGTCTGAGGCAACTCATTGACGTTTGTTTCTATGCCAGCATTAGCCCTTTCGCTCATGGTTGCTTTCCTCTTTTGAGAAGGAATGTTTGTTTGAGAAGGATGGTTGCTTTCCTCTTAGCAGACATTTTCTGAAAGAACGTAGTAACACATAAGTTAGAATCTTTTCTTAAGGCTCAACACTATAGCACGATCTAGAGTATAAAAGAACAGTAACATTCCTAAATATCTGGTAGTCACGTAATTATAAATAGGCGCGCTTCACACCCATAATTAAGACTCTACTAGATATGGCTTCATAGATCCCTAGGTTACTTGAACCTAATGCTCTGATACCAATTTTTTCAAGCCCCAACCCTAGGTCTAGGTGAGACCGACACTCGATGCTTTAACTTGCCCGAGCAAACCAACTAACGTAACCTTATCATGAGACATGTGCAGAAAAGGATGATATGTATTCAATATCATAAATAAGATTATCTAAGAAATAAATATCCAATCATAAGCTTTCATTAAGTTCCAAATGTCTGGACTGACACTCGATGCTTTAACTTGCCTGAGCGAACCAACTAACATAACCTTATCATGAGACATGTGCGGAATAGGATGAGATAGATTCAATATCACAAACAAGATTCTTTAAGAAAGAAATATCCAATCATGAGGTTTCATTAAGGTCCCGTTTGGACATGTGATATGAAATCATGATATGAAATTGAAGTTTTGTTTGGACATGCGATTTAGATTTTTTAAGTTGTATTTTTCCACATAAACATGAAAACCCCACAAGTTGTGAAAACTATTAAATTTTTCCCAATTCTTATAAAATGTTATTAAATGAGCAAACCATAGTTCATAAATAAGATATCGTAATTCCTAAGACACTGGATTGATAAATCCCAAATCTTCATGTTCCTTTTATAAATAAATGTTTGCGATTATAAACTTCCAAGTACACATAATTTATAAAGATCCACTAGTCAGCAATAATAGTAACTAGTTATTCTTTAATATACTCCTTTCACATGGTACAAACAATCTCTTCAGCTCGAGCATGAGTTATTCTTTTTGCAAAATTTAAAATGGTGGTTTTTTTACAAAATATAAACTTATGAGTTAAATTTTGTATTTAAAAAAGTTGAAATCATGAACGCTAGCTAAGTTTTAAACATCAAAATCGTAATATCCAATAAACTAGAAAGATTTGCTATTGTTTACATCATTGAACATTCTAGATAATCTATGAAGCCTCTAACATAACATGAGTAAACTATTTTACCGAGACAAGGCCCATGCATACCTCTAAGCAAACTAGGAAGTTGAAATAAAAGATACGCTTCAAAAGCAAGCGGGGCTCACCAATAGCTGAAGTGTGAACCTAACGTATACCTGATCGTCCTGAGTACATGAGTCTGCATCATTTAAAATATTGGCCCTGGGCAAAAGGGGGACACAAGTACATGTAGAATTGTATTGTATGTAATATGACAGAGTGAAACATGAAACATAACTGAAGTGAAAAGGACAACCAAAAAATTATAACCATAGCACGGAAAGGAATCAAAGAATTCAAAAATGATTAGGTTTGTGAGAAATATAGGAGAAAAATATTATTGAATTGTGTATCTACATTATTACACAGAGTCCCTATATATAGACACTATATTACAATCCTTTACCAAATAGGATTCTATATACTATTCCTATTCTAATACTCCCTCTCAAGTTGGTGCGGACGAGTCATATGTACCTAGCTTGTTACAGATGTAATTAATACGAGGACCCGTGACAGACTTGGTGAAGATATCTGCAAGTTGATCACTCGACTTCACAAATTTTATAACAATATCACCTGAGAGTATATTTTCTCTGATAAAGTGACAATCAATCTCAATGTGCACCAAATTACCTCCTACTAAAACACAATATCCGGATGTAGAACGTCTATCAGAGGGTGATCCTGCCCAATCAGCGTCTGTATATCCAATGATAGAAAAGACGGACAAATGCTCTTTTAGCCACGAGAGAGCAAGTGTCACTATAATCCAGCCCAAATATCTGAGTATAACCTTTGGCAACAAGGTGAGCCTTAAGCCGATCAACCTGACCATTTGGATCAACTTTGACTGCATAAACCCAACGGCAACCAACAATAGATTTACCTGCAGGAAGGGAAACAAGCTCCCAAGTACCACTTGTATGTAAAGCAGACATCTCGTCAATCATAGCTTGCCTCCATCTCGGATGAGAAAGTGTTTCACCTGTAGTCTTAGGGATGGAAATAGAGGACAAAGATAATACAATGGCATAATGGGTGATGATAGACGATGATAACTCAAGAAAGTATAATGTGGGTTGGCATTACGAGTGGATTGCATACCTTTTTGAAGTGCCATCGGTTGGCTAAGAGGAGGCAAGTCCACATTAGGAGTAGGGTCCATGAGATGAATCAACTGGAACTGATGCTGGACGCGGACGATGATGATAAGTCATGAGTGGCGGCACTGTAGCTGGAGATGTAGAAGTAACCGTAGATTCCTCAAAAGTCGTTGTTGGTAAGACATGACGTATGGGTAAGACCTCGGAGATATCAAGATGATCAGAAGATGTATAGTAAGGTTGAGATTCAAAGAATGTGACATCGGCGAACATAAGGTATCGAAGAAGATAAGTTGAATAGCAACGATACCCTTTTTGAACTCTAGAGTAACCAAGAAAGACACATTTGAGAGCACAAGGGGCTAATTTTTTCTTTTGAACATTGGTAAGTTGTATTCTTCAGCATTTTATAGGCCACCTTCAAAAATTTACAGCCCTAACCAACATTACAAGCTTCCTATTAATTCTGTAATTTGATCTACATCTTCTATACAGAGTTGTTTACACCAAAAAAGTAAAGATACTAAACAATTCCATTTTACTTTGTGAATGGAATTAAGATATATCTTCAAAACATTTCCTATTTCTTTCCTTCTATACTGACCACTATATGCATGATGGTATTAGCTTCCACCAATTCTTTTGAGTCTTGCTACCTCCCTTCTAATCCAACAACTAAAAAGATCAGATGTGTGTTCTGGCATAGTCCAACTGGAGCATGTGATGTTGTGGAAAAACTCCCAGATCCGTGTAGTGAATTTGCAGTGTAGGAATAAGTGTGTTCGTTTCCCCTGTAAAATTGCATAGGAAACATGTGGGAACTAGTTGTATTCATTTCTTCTGTAGAACTTCTTGAGTGAAGCAAACTCTTTGATGACTAACCAAGTGAAGCATTTCACTTTGGTGGGGATCAGTCCTCTCCAAATACTCTTCCAGTGATGATGGTAGCCTCCAACCCCAGCTTGTCTCCCTTTCTTGTAAGCACTGTTTACTATGAAGTTACCATCCTTGATGTGCTTCCATATTATTCTGTCTGATGCATTTGTAGCTAGTTTGGTTCCCCCCAATTTTCCAGTAGAGAAGCCACCCTATCCACTTCCCAATCATTCAATAACCTTCTGAAAGATAAGTCCCAGCCATGAGTCGTCCAGCATTCACATACTTTGACTTCAGGATTGTTGCAGATTGAGAAGAGATCTGGGAAAGATTCACTTAGAGGAGTTTGATCAATCCATCTATCTCTCTGGTACTTAATCTTGTTACCATTTCCAACTTTGAGAAACACATTTTCTTCCATAGAATTCCATAAAGCTCTGATTGTCCTTCATATTCCCCATCCATACGGTTCTGCAACTACCTCTGTACACCATGGGCTTGCTTCCCCATACTTTGCCACTATCACCTCTTTCGACAGTGTTCTTTCCTTACTAGTATACCTCCGCAACCACTTCATTAAAAGACTTATTTGGATTCCCAAATTTCTAATACCCAGTCCCCATCTTTCCTTGCTCAGCATCACAGTGCTCCATTTCACTAGACAGTATCCCTTGCCCTCTCCCTCTTTGCCTCCTTTCGGGAGTAAGTTTCTTCCTAGTCTGTCCAGTTTTTTGACAACTTATGAAGGAATTGGAAATAGTGACATAACATAAGTAGGTAGTAAATCTAAACAGAGTTTATCAAGATCACTCTACCCCCTAAGGAAAGATATTGAGCCTTCCATCTTAACTTTTTTTCTGCTTTTTCTAGAATCCCATCCCATATCTCCAAAGCTTTATGTTTGCTCCCGAGCGGCATTCCCAGGTAAGTTGTTGGCAATTTCTCTACTTTGCACCCCAAATGCTTGCCAATCCTTGAAACTGAGGCACCTCCTTGACTAGAATCAAACTGCTGTTTCCCCAATTGACCCTTAGGCCTGGCACTGCTTCAAATAAGATCAAAATCAGCTGATGTAATTGAGTTGTTCAGCTTTTGGCTCATATAGGATGATAGTATCATCTGCATATAGCAAGTGAGTAATCTCCTTTCCGTTCCCTATTTTGTATCCTATATGAAGCCCCTGATCCATCTGTTCGGTGTAGCTATTCTCATCATGCTGTCAAAACCTTCCATTGCTAGAATAAAGAGAAAAAGGTGATAATGGATCACCTTGTCTCAGCCCCTTTCTGATGCAGAGAAGCCAGCGGGTTCACCATTTACAAGTACTGAGAACTTGCTGTTTTAATGCACACTTCTATCCACTTTTGATAAGATCCCAATCGGGGATACCAATTGAAATCTTTTAAAAACGCAAAAATTAAAGATAGATGAGAAATAGGAGATGAGAAGTGAAGAAAGAAAGGCTTAATTGAATCCACAAATAAACCAAGGGAGAAGAGAACTTGAATTTCGAAAAGAAACAACTCAATTGAATCCACAAATGAGCAATCTCAAGTGAAAATCATGGTAAAGGAGTTTTAGATTAACAATGGGAATCCACCCATTACTAACCTAGATTAACACTAGCTACACTAAGCTAAACTAAGGGAATCCATCCTCTACAAACTACACTCTCAAAGAGTTTCTTCACAATCTCAATTCAACATAATCTAAGAAATGAAAATGACTAAGGCATCTATTTATAGTATGCCTCTTACAAACATAGCCCAAAAGTGACCTTGGAAGACTCCAAA
Source organism: Jaltomata sinuosa (assembly GCA_003996215.1). Taxonomy (NCBI): domain Eukaryota; kingdom Viridiplantae; phylum Streptophyta; class Magnoliopsida; order Solanales; family Solanaceae; genus Jaltomata; species Jaltomata sinuosa. The sequence continues at coordinate 21,036 of QJPP01000703.1, forward strand.
TTCGGCCCATTGGAAGGGCACCTGCGCCAGGATGTGCTAAACGCACATGGGAACTTGCTGCACATAGTTGAGTCGCATGTCACCTGTGCCAGGATGTGCTAAACGCACATGGGGAGTTGCTGCAGCAAGTTGGATCGCACATCTCTCTGGCAGCAGTCATCTTCGTGTTGTCTTCTCCCTCTTGCTTCGAAGCAATCATCCAAATGTGAAATTGCTTCATTTGGAGTGTAATGAGGCTCTTCCAAGCTCCCTTTTGTGCTCCCAGGGTGAGTGTGGCTTGGATCCTCGTCTAGACCTTGAAGTGTAAGTCTAGCATGAACGTCGCCAGGCGATATCGTATCATCCTCCCCTTCTTGAAAAGGATTCGTCCTCGAATCCAAACCTTGCAAAAACATAGGAAGGACAAACAACCACAAATTCCTCATAGTTTGAGGGTTAGCACAAGTAGTAGTATGCCAAAGAGGCACCCTTGGAGGGTCTTCGGGGTCAAAGGGATATAAGACCTACTTAACTTGGTCACAAAGACAATTGGACCAATCAAAGGGACCCCTGCCTTTATAGGAAACAAATCCAATACAAACATGGACATCATCATATGCAAAGAGGTAGTAAAGAAAGGTGCTAAGGATACTAACCTCATCTAAGGTGTTCTCACAAGTAAGACCACAAGAAGATGAGATAAGATGTTTCAAGCATATTATGCCTCTCTTTCTCAAGCAACTTCCCAAGGGAAGTGAGATCACAAATGGAGTCATGCTACTAGAGGGATTGAGGACTCTATTAGAAACCAATTCAATCAACAACAAATGGTCCTCCCAAGAAGTTGGGTTCCCTCCAATCATGAGCCTAAGCATGCTCTTAAGAGTCCAAGTCACCACTTCAAGTTGTCCATCCCCATGAGGGTGGCAAGAAGTGACCATATGAGCTTGGTACCAAGTGTACCCCATGTACTCTCCATCAACCAACTAATTGACTTGGTATTCAAAAGTTGTAGCTCACACAACTGAAGCACAAGTATGTCAAACAAGGATACAAGTATATAAGTGGCACCCATGGTAGGCGATGACACATTTGCCTTAGGGTCCATAAGAGTTCCTAGCATGAGATCACACTCTAGCAAAGGATCTCCGGGGTCAATAGGATAGGAAACCAACATGTCTTGCTTTCTCAAACAATCACACACTCCAAGTAGTTTTCTACCTCTACACAGTGTATTTTGAACACAAGTATGAGCATTATCAAGTGTAAAGAGGTAGTAAAGAAAGGTATCCCGCAAAATAACCTCATCCATGGTGTCATCGCTTGTAAGCTCACTATTGGATTCAAGAACACAATCAAGCATACCAATAGGGTTAGGACAATCCAAGGGACAAGTATCAAACTTTAAACAATTGTCACCTTCCTCTTCCAAATAAGAATTCCCAAATTGACCTTCACTACCACTAGGATCAAAGAGACTAGAATTCAAGTCATCTAACTCATCCTCATATTTATCAAACAAAAGTGGGGTGTCATACAAGGGATCACATTTATTACCAATTTCATAAGGATAATCACTAATTGAGTTTTTCAAAATAATCAAGCAAATCAATGTTATCACCCAAAGGATCATTCCTTTTGACACAATCCTTCCCACTAGACGTACTCTCATCTTCCAAGAAGAGATTTCCATCTTGTGTTGTCACACCAAAGTGGGTTATCATATAAGATATAGCCCTCAAAAGGAGCTACCTTACAATCAAGATTCACACCACTAGGATCTTCATTAGGAGTGACCTCCTCATCCACAAACAAGACATTATCCTCAAACAAGATAGGGCTTGTAAGCTTAAAACACGGTAAAGACTCATTAAGCTCATGTAAAAGTAAGCTATCACTCACACTTAAGTCACTATCATGCTCATCTACATTAATGTAAGTGTTGAGATTAGCTTTGTTACCTTGTATCTCATATGAAGAATCGTCACCACCTTGGTCATTATCATTGGAGCACATTTGCTCCCTTTGGAAGCTTTCAACTACCTCATGATGCTCCACATTTCGAGGTTCCTCATTGGGTTTGCTTCCAAGAATACCTGCACACGTATCAAGACAACTTGACAAAGAAGAGAAGTTACTAGAGTTAGTATAAGGTTGTGACACCCTCTCACATCACTCCACACAACCTCTCTTTTTTCCTCTCTAGAGTTGTCACTTATCACACCCTTACTCCTCTCAGTCTTTTGTCTCTCAATTTCAAGGGAGTTGAGACAAGGGCCAAGTATTCCTTCAGAAGGGTTAGAAGATCCCTTCGACTCTAGCCTCCACTTTTGTGCACAAAGAGTGGATGTTTTGGCTTCATGCTTAACTCCTTAGTGCCATCATCACAAGGAGTAGCTTGCTTTGCTTCCACTAACAACTCCTTAGGTTCATCTTCACAAGGAGTAGCCTTCGCCTCGTTTGCTTGCAACTCCTTAGATCTACGGGTATTATACACTTGGTAGATCTTATTCAACTGTTCCTCTATTGAAGCATATTCTTGCCTTAATGAGGCAAATTCTTCTCGCAAACTCGAGAGTGGTTTACTTGCACTTGCTTCTTTAGGAGGTATTGGTGGGAAGAGAAGTTTCCCTTCTTTGTTTGCCACATGCTTGTACCAATCTTGTGCGTGTGGGATCCTATGACTTTGGAACCAAGGGATTCCCAAACACATGTGATACGTATCCATAGGAACCACATCACACCAAACCTCCTCTTGATATTTGCCAAGTGAAAAGAGTACCTTCACATATCTATCAACCCAATATTCTTTTTGAACGAAATAAGGATTTTGTCTCATTATGCAAGGTAGTCTAAGCCACTCAACCACTTGAGGGGGGTGATGAAGTTTGTAAAATTATGGTCATCAAGTACAAGATCATATCCCATGCTACCATAAACACTCACTCTTGTTCAAAGAATTCGCCTCTCCAGGTCATGCCTATCTTGGAACCTTGGATTCTCTCTACTTTCTCTAACGCCATCTCCATATTGCGAACAAGACACATTGGCATTAGGATAAGAAGTACGAGACATGGTACTCCTAGAAGTCGGAAATACCCATATACCATCATCCTCCGGACGACTCCTACTTGTTTCAACACACACTCTCATGTCCCTTTGATTAGGATAGGAAGTAGTACTAGACAAGGCATATAATTCAACCTCACAACCTCCACTCCTACAAGCAGGGGCGAATTTATATGCAATTTTTGGGGCACGGGAACCCGTGCTCTTTCCGTAAAACTAGATATTGTATGTACATATTTTCTAGAATTGATCTAATATTACTCTTTGGCACCCATGCTACAAAAAGCCTTGATGGTTCACTTGGTTAAAAGTTTAGTTATTTGCTAAGAGGAACAAGGATCACTTCCCACTTAACACATTTTTTCCTTTTTTTTTTTGTAGTGCACCCATACGGTAGAACTCCTAGAATCGTATCGCGTTGCCCGTTGTGTTCCACACTTGGCTGTTTTTCCCATCTGCCCATTGCCCTTCATCGCGGTGCGACCTCCATCGCAGTGAACCTCATCGCTGTGGACGTCACGTCGCGGTGCTCATTCGGTGAACACTTAGTGAAATATTGCGTGTCTTCGGTAAATCATACATAGATTCTTGTATCGAACTCTGATTGACGAGCGGTTTGATGCGTTAGGATTTAAACGTGAACACAGTGTTGGGTAGGTCAGACATTCTTATAACACCACACCATTAATCCAAATCAACTCTTAATTCTCGGGCACAACCATCTTCTTAGTGTTCGGGTCAAATTATCCATTTCCAATGGTTCAATCCTTAGCACAGAAGTATGAGGCGTTACCTTAAGACTCGAGTAAGGGCAGTGAGGGGAGACTCGAAACACTTTCCAATGGTGATGGGATTGCACCAAGGATCAGCTCTTAGCCCATTTTTATTTGCGTTGGTGATGGATGAATTGAAACGACATATCCAGAGGGAGGTGCCTTGGTGTATGCTATTTGCAGGTGACATAGTATTGATTGACAAGACACGTGGAGGAGTTAATGATAAACTGGAGGTTTGGAGACAGATCTTGAAGTCTAAAGGGTTCAAGTTGAGCAGGACTAAGACAAAATACTTGGAGTGCAAGTTCAACGACGATGCTCACGAGGAAGTTGTAGAAGTGAGGATTGGTGCACAAGTCATCCCAAGAGAGGACGTTTCAAGTATCTCGGGTCAGTAATCCAAGGAAATGAGGAGATTACAAGTCATCCCAAGAGAGGACGTTTCAAGTATCTCGGGTCAGTAATCCAAGGAAATGAGGAGATTGGCGATGATATTACTAATCGTATTGGAGCGGGGTGGAATGAAATGGAGGCTTGCATCCGGTGTCTTGTGCGATAAGAAGGTGCCACTAAGACTTAAAAGGGAGTTCTATAGAGTGGTTGTTAGACTTGCTCTGTTATATGGGATAGAGTGTTGGTCGATCAAGAGCTTGCACGTCCAGAAGATGAAAGTAACAAAAATGAGGATGCTCAGATGAATGTGTGGGCATACCAGGAAGGATAAGATTAGGAACAAAGACATTCGATACAAGGTGGGAATTGCTTCCGTGGTGGACAAGAAGCGAGGCTGAGATGGTTTGGGCATGTGAAGAGAAGATGTACAAATGCTCCAGTTAGGAGGTGCATGAGGTTGTCTTTGATGGGGATGCGAAGAGGAAGAGGTAGACCAAAGAAGTATTGGTAAGAGGTGATTAGACAAGATATGACATTCCTTCAGCTTATTGAGGACATGATCATAGATAGGGGGGAAGAGAGGTCGAGGATTAGGGTAGAACGTTAGTAGGTAGTTGAGCGTGTTTACTTTCCCATTTCAGTATTAGTGATAATACTCTTTTATAATTATGTTTCCTGATCCCTCTATTACATGTTGCCTCCTTTGCTTTAGTATCACTCTCCTATTATCTTATTTTTCGATTTCTTATTAGCATCTGTATTTCTTTTGCTTTTAGCTATTGAATTATCTGTTGTTGATACTGTTTTGTTCCTCATTACGGTATTTCCTTTTCAAACTTGCTTTAAACTGCTCTATTTGAGCCTAGGGTCGTTCGAAAAAAGTCTCTGCCTCTACAAGGTAGGGATAAGGCTGCGTACACACCACCTTCCCAGTCTCCACTTGTGGGAATACACCGGGTATGTTGTTTGTTGTTGAGCTTTCTCAACTCATACACCTCTGGTGACTCCTAGTGGAGAAAGCCTACATTTGCTGATATAGATAGGAAGAAAATTAGGGATTTCCATGTTACCTTATCAAAAAAAAATATGAAGAAAGTTAGGGATTTCCATAGTTTTTTCACCTATTCAGAGTGTTAGAAAATTTTGCAGCTTACCGAGGACATGACCCTAGATAGGAAGGTGTGAAGGGCGCGAATTAGGGTAGACGGTTAGTAGGTAGGAGTGCTTTGTTTTGTTGGCCGTGCTCGTAGTCATAGTGCTACGCTCGTAGTGTCTTATTTTTGGAGTTCTGTTGATGTTTGTGGTCTCAGGTAGATCGATTGTAGTATTATTCGGTGGTAGTCCTGTTTTTGTTACTATATGTTGTTCTGTTACTACCTATTGTTGCTTGTTCGTATCTTGTGTCTTTGTCTTGAACCGGGAGTCTATCGGAAACAACTTCTCTACCTCATCTTTGAGGTAGTGGTACGGAATGTGTACACTCTACCCTCTCCAGACCCACTTTGTGGGAATATACTGGGTATGTTGTTGCTGTTGTTTTTCATTTTTTTCCTTGATCATTGAAAACAATCTTCATTGACACAAGGATTTCTTACAATAGAAACCAAAAATGAGTTTATGAAGGCTTCAAGTAGTGTGGGATAGGCTAATTACTGGACTGCTCTTAGTTAATTGACTGCTAGAGATAAGAATGAGTCAGTTTAGTTCTGCATGCCGTGCGGCATGCTCTAATAGGGTGCTTAGAGTTTCTAAGTAATGGCAAGAACAAATATGTATATATATATGTTTATCCTTGTTGTAAGAAGCTTGAGACATCAATCTTTCTATCCCTTAATTTCCAATCACAACATAAAACTGCATCTTCTTTTTTATAAAAAATCTCTGATTTTCTTCGGATCCTAAATTCTCTGTTGTTTTCATTGGTGTTCCTTTCAACTGTATTTCAGGGTCTTGACTAATAGTTAAACTTTTTGTTTCTTTTAAAGAAGTGGCGAACGTTCTCTCCTTGGGGATCTCTTCGGCCTTCTTTCAGCAATGTTGTATGGGTTGTTCACTGGTTAGGCTTCTTCTGGATTATTCTTGATACCTAAGTGTTAGCTGTACAATATGATGAGATGGATAATGTTCTCTCCTAATGATCTGCAGTGCTTCTTAAAAAGTTCGCTGGTGAGGAAGGAAAAGGAGTAGATATGCAAAAATTGTTTGGGTATATAGGGTTGTGCACCCTTGTGACAATGTGGTGGCTTGGTAAGATTTGTTCCTTTTGCGCTAATGTTAAGTAGTTCTGATTTGTATATGTAACAAGCATTCTCTTCCATTTGCACTTTGGAATCCGTTGTTGCTGTCTTCTAAGAAAAGCTCTTTCTCCAAGTTTTCCAGTTCAGGTTTGAGGTTGAGAAAAAAACATGTTTAAGGTGGTAAACTAGAAAAGGTGCAATACGATGAGACTTCGATATAGTCTGTCTATAATCTCATGAAAATCTGATAAAGACAAATATTATTTAAGCCGTTTTGTTATCAGACAAGCCATGCTTAGATAGGTTAGAATATAGATCAGGGTCTCATACTTAACCTGCAATCTTCTGGCTACAGTATGTGTCATATAGGAAGTTGGGTAGGTAAATCTAGACAAATGCAAGTTATGAAGTCAGCATTGATTTTCTGATTACTTTCATAGTATGGTTGGTCAATTTATCTCCAAAGCTATTGATAAGTTTGTAGTCAGACACTTCCTTTGACATACTGGTTTTGCCATTTAAATGGTGACTAGTTGTACTTGCCTTAATGTATGATGCTATTGGACATTAAAGTGCTGGATATTTTTTCTTTTTTTAACTTGCATGTGTTGCTGACAACTTCTTTTTCTTTATGGGACAATGATTAAGAGAATGGACTCCCCACTATAGTACTTAAAGTCTATAAGTGACTGGGGGGCTGACCAGTCCTCCTATTTAGTATTTACACATTTTAGGTTTGGAATTTTTTTCTAAATCTAACGGTATGCTAGAGCTATAAAGATGACATGATATGGTGCATTATTGGTGTTTACATGTAAATGATGGTTTACTAGGGGATACTAGGATACTCGGATAGTATAACCTTGACCTCACTTTCCAATTGCTTGCATCAGGCAGGACTAAGGCTGGCTGCCGGACCGGTTTCAACCGGTACCATTCCGTTCCATTCCGGTACCGGTACCGGTCCGGTCCATACCGGAATGGAATGGTATGGATTCTACCGGGTACCGGTTCGGAATGGTATACCCGTTTCGTGCCGGGAATCCGGTACCGGTTCATACCGGTAGCATTCCCATTCCGGTCCGGTCCGATCCGGTCCTGTCCTGTCCGGTCGTCCGGTCAATTTTTTTTTTTAAATTTTTATCATTGTTTTATACTTTTATAGTTTTATACTTTTATTCATTGCCTATCTTTTTTATCATTGTTTTATACTTTTATAGTTTATACTTTTATTAATAATTTTTAAAAACATAAACTAGTAGACTTCAAAACATAAACTTATAAATTGAAAACATAAAAAATTAAAAAACTTTAAACAAACTAAAACACTTCAAATATATAACTTAAAAATATATAAAACTAACTTATAAGTTTTAACTCATAGCTTATAAATTGAAAAACTAAAAAAATAAAAAATTTACAAACTAATAAACTTCAAATATAATTTATATAAGTTATAAAATTTCAAAACTTAAACAACTTTTAAGTTATAAAAACTTTTAAGTTATAAGTTATCACTTGAATATTAAGTTTGAAATTCGAAATGTAATTCAAAAATTTAAGTTTTTTTTTATAAAAAAATAATTTTAAAAAAATTTCCATTCCGGTAACCCGATCCGGCCCATTCCGGTCCGGTTCCGATCCGGTACCGGTCCATACCGGTTTATACCGGAATGGGATGGGATCCGGTTTTCATACAGGTGGTACCGGTCCGGTCCATTCCAGTACCGGTCACCATTCCGGTACTGGTCATACCGGTCCGGTCCGGCACCGGTCTATTCCGGTCCGGTCATCCCATTCCGGTCCGGTGAGCAGCCTTAGGCAGGACTCGTGGCCACAAAAGAGGGTCGGGCTTCATTGCAGTGGATGTCACTCTTTTGGTCTCTTGTTTGTTGATGTCATTCACTTGGAAACTAGTTCTTTAACAAAATATATTTGGTGCATCGAAATCTCAGATATAGCTTTGTTAAGAAAATCGTAAATGATATTGTACATAAATTAGGATTAGTTAGGATTAATTAGATTGATCTTTTCCTATTTCACCACTTGTACATTCTTTATTTAAACTCGGCAGCTTGAGGGAATAATCTAGTTAAGTTATCACTCAATTATTCCATGTCTTATTTTCTCACGTGGTATTAGAGTAAGACCCATCCCAATTCTTGGATTATACGGTGTTGAGCCTCCATGTTATATTATCCACATTTCAGAGTTGATTGTGTATAAGGATGGGTCCTTATATGGTTTTGGGAAATCCTCACCGCATGAGCCAGCTTTTTTGGAGTTAGGCCAAGGTCCCTTTGTTAGCAAGATTATATGGGGCAACCACCAGGCTTGTTTCTCCTGGAGAGTCGTAGTGGTTTTTTATTGTGCCGGTCAAGGTCATTCTATGGTTTAAAACCGTCTCCATGAGCCTGGTTTGGTAAGTTCAAAACAGTTATTCAGGAGTTTGGAATGAATCATATAGTGAAGTTGATCATTATGTGTTCTATTGACATTCTGCTCTAGATCTATGGATTTACTTGGTGGTTTAAGTTGACGATACAGTTATCACTGGCAGGAGGGTGATCTTAATGTCTTTAAAGTTGCTCTTTTTTATTTGTCTCCTACTTGCTTAAAGTTGTATGTATATAATAGTAGAAGTTTTGAAGTCTGGAGATAAAAAACACTAGGTGATTCTTCCCATGTGTTCTAAGCTAAGTTGCTCGGACTCTCCGAAAATGTTGCCGCACCCGTGTCGGATCCTCCAAAAATGCACTACTTTTGAAGGATCCGACATGCACCCGATGACATTTTTGAAGAGTTCGAGCAACATAGGTTCTAAGCCTTGGTGGACAAAGTTATACCTGTTGCTAGTGGGAGGTGGTAGGTATCCCGTGGATTTAGTCGAGGTGCGCGAAAGCTGGCCCGGACACCACGGTCATTGAAAAAGGAGTCTGATGACATGAAGGATCAATGACCTTATAGATATTTTTCCCACTGCATTCATAAAGAAGTAATACAGTTGTGCATCTTCTTAGTATCTTATTAGAGAAAAAGCTAATGGGTTAATTTCAAGTTATTCACAATATGAAAATTATTATTATTAAGGAATGATATTTTATTGAGTTCTAATGTCTAATTTATTATGTGATTTTTTTTTCTTTTTTTTCCCAGTATGGCCATTGACTGCACTAGGGATTGAACCCAAGTTCACAATACCTCATTCTGCTAAATTGGATGAAGTTGTTTTAGCCAATGGACTTGTAGGAAGTGTTCTTTCAGATTACTTTTGGTATGAAAATGAGTTATTCACCACCCATACATACTCTTCACCTCTGCTTTATCGACTGTACGCGTAACTTGCTTTCTTCTTCGTCTTAGGGCACTCTGTGTTGTTTGGACAACTCCATTAGTTGCAACTCTCGGCATGTCTCTTACAATTCCACTTGCAATGGTGGCTGACATGGTGATTCATGGACGTCATTATTCTGCTATATACATTCTTGGCTCAGCACAGGTAACAACATTAATGCACAAAAGAAAACTTGGTTGCAGCACTAAAGTTTCGAGTTCTATCCTGTGATTGCATTTCATTGAAAAGCCGAGTTGACGTACTGCAGAAAAAAATGAAAACTTGTCCATGTTGTAGTTGGAATCTGTCATTTAAATTACTTCCTCCCCCGTCTTTTTGCTTGAAATGCTCAAATGACTCATTTTCTATATTTAAGGAGGCATTACTAATCAATTGATCCACATGAGTTTGGACTTCTGGTCTTGGTTGATTGCAGGTATTTGCAGGATTCGTAATAGCTAATATAGCTGACCGGATTTCAAAACTTATGGGACTATAACATTTGGTGGATTTCCCTTAGCTCGTTACAAAACATCTTTGATGTATGGAAAGAAGAAGAAAGAAAGATGGCCGCTATACTAGTGTTCTTGATATTTAAAATGTATTCATTGTTGTCCCACTTTTGATCCCCAAATGCCTTTTTCGTTTTGATTATTTTTTCTCAACAAAGTTGTCATTTTTTTATCCGTCTAGTGTAAATATTGAGTTATAAAATTATGTCAGTACCGGCCTTCATCATCCAAGTCTAACTAACAAGTGCCGTTCATTTTATGCCATCTTCATCATTACAGGTGTTAGAGAACTGCATGTTTTTCTAAGTGGAGTCTTACTTCTAAGTGGTCAAAAGTTCATTTATTGAATTGCCGAGTTTAATATCACAACTTCTGTCACTTAAGAGCCATACCTAAATTTCAAGAACCCAATAAGGGAAACCCCTCCAAAATTTAAAAATAAAATAAAATGAAACTGGCGTATGCTAAATTGCACCCCTCCAAAGTGCAGTAACATTTATTTTGTAAATATGGAGTATGTTCCCTCGAAGCTCTTCCCTATACATTTATACAGGTTCGTCCTGTAACTGCACCGCTTGCCATCCCTACCCTCGAAGCTCCTCCCAATGCATTTACACACCACCAACTCTCGGCTCTCCTATGTTTCAGACTAATTTATTATAGCTCTACCTTATGTTTTTTCACTTCTCTTGCGAGTAAAATGTCACTCTCAATTTTTTTTTTCACGAACTCTTATATGAGTAAATCATGCAATCCATCTCCAACAAAAAGTCTGCTTACGTGTTGGATTAGTGGTGTTGTAGTCCATCTCCAGTAAAAGCATGTTATCACTACTAAAAAATTGAATAAATTCAAAATGTTGTCAAATAGGGGTGGAGCTAGCATGAAAAGTATGGGTTCCGCATGATCCAGTAATTTTAGTCCAGATTATGTATATCTGTTGAGAAATTTAAAGTAAGGTCAAAATACATACTCTCTCCGTTGTAAAATAGTTGTCACTTTTTTCTTCTTGAGAGTCAATTCGACTAATTTTCATAGCTAAATTACATTAGATTAATTTGGTATTTTAAAATTAATATTTAAATATTCAAAGACTATAGTGAAAGTACTATACATTGCAATTTTTTTTTCATATTGATAAAAAAATATATCTTAAAAATGTTGGTCAAAGTTCATATCGTTTAACTCTCAAAAAGAAAATTGTCACAAGTATTTTGAAACGGAAAAAGTATATTTTAGTCATTAATTGTCTCACATTTTAATATTTTTATTGTCTTTTGAGTACATATTATATTATTTTGTACTTTTTTTTAAAAAATAAATAACCACCATCGTGGTGTGGAGTTAGGCAGAGCGGCAGAATTACTTGTATATATCAACCGAAAGGGGATTTATACAACAAGGAGGAGTCTTATCCTTGCCTCTATGCGGAGAGCAAAGGATAAATAGGTCCTCCTTGTAGATCTTGTGCCCTATACTATTTAGGACTGTACTAAGAGGGAGTATACATGTGAGACTAATCACAAAAAGTCGAGTCTCGGTAGTCATACGCAACCAAGAGATTGTAGAAAGAGTAGATAATACAGTTGTTATTCATTAGTAAAAGTAAACTGCTTCTTCTTAATTCAGATTCTGAGATTGGAAAGTTGATCTTGGTCATTCTTCAAGAGGGCTTTAGCGTGCCTTGGCAGTGATATAGCCTTAGTGAAGAAAGTATCTTTTTTTTTTCTTTAGCTCCTATATTAGCCAACATCTCTCTGTAGCAATGATTCACCAGGAAATTCCCTTTCTCCAATAGGTTGAGAATCTACTCCAATTCAGTCCATAACCCTTTGTTCTTTCCTTTGATCTGATTGACTAGAATCATGGAGTCGGTCTCTATAATGAGATTGTCAATGTTGTTGGCCACACACCACTATAAACCTTTAAGTAAGGCATTGACTTCAGCATTTTATTAGTAGTTGTCCCAAAGTATGAGTAGAATGCTATTCTCATCCCACAATTGTGATCCCTAATAATACCCCCTACTGCGGCTTCACCTGGGTTACCCTTACAACATATGTCAGTATTGAGCTTGATCCAGTTAGTATTAGACTTCTTCCAGGTAATAAACTTAATCTCCAAAATAAGAGTGACCCTCTCCACCTTGATGCACAAATCAATCCAGTTTTCTTTAAAATTAATGCATTGAAACTGGCTATTACGAATCAAATCCATCAACTAAGTAACCTGCTCCTTAATCCCGAAACTTGACATGTGATTGCCTTCAAATATAGTAGAGCATTGCTCTTCCATATCTCCTAGCAGAGAATAACGGGGAGACATTGAATTATTAGAGCATAAATGTCATTCTTGGCTTTGATTAACCACCAGTGCATAACAATGGATCTAAAAGATTTTAGATCCAAGTTGAATCTTGACGCCTAGTGAGCTACCAAAAAAATACCATAGTTGGGCTATATCACCATCTGCAAAAAGGTGTTGAACATTTTCTTCATGTCCCACTCTGCAACAATTAAATTTGGATGAACCTGTCACTCAAAATTTCTTGATCCTGTCATGAGTAGCAATACTATTTTTCACATAAAAAAGAAACTTTAAAAGGAATTTTCGAGTGCCAAATATTGTTGGCACTTAAAGTAGGGATTTTAGACTTCCTGATAATCAGTCCACCAGGATGATTTACAACTGAATTTTCCATTGAGAGAAGGTTTTCTTGTTGCTCTATCTTTTCCCCCTTGTGAATAGGAATTTGAGTGATGGTGATGTATATGAGATCATTAGCAATGACATACTTGAGCTCAGCTTCCTTTAACGTACCCTCTTGTATATAATTATACACCTTAATCTTTTTAGATTTGTAACCTTGAGGAGTAATATTAGCAAGATCCCCAAGTCCGGTACAGTTGTCCTACCAAAAAGAGACATTACCCTCTCCAATACTCCATAGGATATTAGGCTCACAAATATCTTTGATTTTCATAAATCTTCTCCAAACATGTGATTAATCATAAGCTCATTTCGTCGCCATAGGGTGAAGCCTCTTACAATACTTGGCCTCAAGGAAGTCCCTAAGAAGTGACCTATTAGTCCTGAAGTTCCACCAATTTTTGGCAGAGAAAGAGTCACAAAAACTCTGAATCTTATTGATGCCAATACCCCCTTCTGCATTGGGATAGAATAGGTTGTCCCATGCAATACAATGATGTTTCTTCTACCCATCTTCCTCACCCCAGAAAAAGTTAACCATCAAGCTATCATTTGTTAAAGGTACCCTTGGTGGGCTGAACCACAGAGAAAATATGGAGTGGGATAGAAGATAAGACAGATTTAAGCATAACAACTTTGCCCCCTGCTAAGAGAGTTGTAGTGTGCCAAGTAGTAACTCTCTTAGCCACTCTAGCTACCAAATTGCTAAAATAACAATTCTTTTTTTTAACAAAGAAGATGGGACTTCTTAGGTAAGTCATGGGAAAGTTGGTAAAAGTGAATCCAGTAATAGACTTGATCTCTTCTCTGAAATGGAAAAAGGTCTTTGGATGCACCATAAAACTAGACTTCTTTTTGTTAACCAGTTGACTAGAGATTTTCTCATTCATCCTTAACCTTTCCATCATCATGATTACGGAGAGAGGATCACCTGAAGAAAAAAGGATAGTGTCATCGGCATAACACATGTGAGTGATAGTAGGACCCTTCTTATCAATTTGAAAAAGAATGAAGTGAAAATCCAACAAGTTGTTCATCATCTGAGTAAGAAGTTCAACACCTATAATAAATAGAGAGGGTGACATCAGGTCACCCAGTTTAAGGCCCTTGGTAGACTTGAAGAATCCATGTTTAATGTTGATAAAATACTAGTTATTGGACATTAATCTCTAAATCATATGAATCTACTTTTTATTAAATCCCAGATATCTTACAACCTCACTGAGGTAATCCTAAGACACTCTATCATAAGCTTTAACCATGTCCAATTTCAAAATAACATTGTCCTTAGGCTTATTACCTTTCATATTGTGGATCATTTTTGAGTCAATATGATATTATCGGTGATAGATCTCTCCTTTTTTTATAAACTGGTCTAGTTAGAAGACACTATTTTATGCATAAAAGGGCTTCAATATATTGTTCAAGAGTTTAGATAGAATCTTGCAAGAGAAGTTACTGAGGCTAATAGGCCTGAACTCAATCAACTATTGAGGATGTTCCATTTTAGGAATGAGGGTTAAAAAAGAGTGGAAATAGATCTGGGAAGGGCATTTACAACATAGAATCTGAGAACCATAGCATAAAGAACATCAACTATTGTATCCCAAAAATGTTTATAAAAGGTACCATTCATTCCATAGGCTTGGGGAGCTGTCGATACTCATATAAAAACAAGCTCCTTTAGTTCTTGAATAAAGAGTCGTTTAAAAAGATCTTGGTTATCCTCATCCCCTATAACCTTAGTTAGACATGTGAGAATTGAGAAATCATTATCTTTAGTGAATTGTCCGTCAAAATAAGAAATGGCTTCTTTACCAATAGCTTGGTCACCTTCCAACCACTGCCCTGTGTCATCCTTAACCTTTCTCAAGATAAGTCTTCTTCTTTTGAAGGCCATAACAGAGTGAAAAATCTTGGTATTTCTTTGTGCCATTTAACACTCGATTTTTGTTTCTAAAATGATTCTTCAACCTTTTATTGCCTGACAAATATGGCATTGGCTTAATTGAGATTCATTCTGTTAATCTCATTATTGTCGAGTTGACATATATCTTCCATATCAATAACACTCTTCTCCTTTTCCTTAGTGTTACTAAATATATCTCCCAAGAAGTTTCTAGACCACCAAGATAAATGCTTACTAGTATTCTTGAGGTTTAGGTGAAACCTCCACATAGGAGATCCATCCACAGGAATTGCCCAAGCTTGCTTAACCACATCATGGAAGTCTTGTTCCTCAACCCTAAATTCAAGAAACCTGAAGTATTTATGAGTGGTATTATTGGTGGAAGCAATAGTGACCAGTAAAGGGGCATGATCCGACTCAATCCTGACCAAATGGGTGATAAAAGTAGTATTTAATATGTGAACCCTTTATATGATGATTATCTAAAGCCCTATCGAACTTCTTCCATATTGTTTATCTTGGAGCCAAACCATTACACCAAGTAAACATAGAGCCACTGAAGCCCATGTCCATTATATCACAATCTTGCATACAATTGAGAAGAGGGATGCCTTTAGAGGTATTGTGTACATTTACTTTTTTTTCTTCCTTAGAATCCAAAATGCAGTTAAAATCACCAATGACCATCCATGGGTTGTGACTATTCATAGCTATATTTCTGATATCATCCTAGAGATCCATTCTCAAGTTGGCATCAAATTTAGCATAAATGATGGTAATGGTGATAATGCCATCATTATCTTTGATAGTACATATCACCTATTTCTCAATGTCAGAAATGATGTTGTATTCAAGAAAATCCTCACAAAAGATCCAAATTTTATTGGAGCAATTGGCAAATGCCAATTGAATTCTAATAGCCCTTCTAGATTTGTTGATTTCGTTGCTCCTTAAAAATGGTTCCTAAAGGGAAATGTGTAACACCCCGTACCTTTCAAAACCTATGTGACTAAGTAAATATCGACGAAGGTATTTGAGCTCGAGATTGTGAAGGGGTACTTTGGCCTAGAATTTGAAATGGTCAAATATATATAAGTGTTAAGTTAAATTATAAGGAGGAGGGTTTTGAAAATGAGATAAAACAAGTGAGGTACTTGCTCGACTTATCTAAGCTCTTAGGTGACAAGTAGGTGCATCACCTACCTACGCTAACGAACTAAGTTCCGAGGGTCAATTACGGGCAGCAACACCATGGATTATTAGACCTAATGGTAGCCCAAATGAAGCTTAAAGTTGGCCCATCAAAGCACAACCAAATCTGGCCCAAACAACTACAAAAGGTAGCCACCAATATTGACCACATTTTGACCCAAGAGAAGCCCAAAATCAGCTCCAAAACTTAACCCTTTTGAGGCCCAAGCAAAGGGTAATTTTGGCCCAAGTTTCTTGACCCATTTTGGCCCAAATATACTCAAAAAAAAGTCGGCCAAAAAGGTCCCTTTATATAGGCCATTTGCTGATCAATGTTGATCACAAAAAGCTGGAAAATTCTCTCTTATCTCATTTCCTTTTGGCAGCCCTTCTCTCCCTTTAGGGTTCTAAGAAGACCAAGATTAATTAAAGCTTAAGGTGAGTTAAACAACTTGTTATCTTGGTATTAATCTACTACATATAGCTAGGATATCCTATGGTAAGAAAGACATGAACTATGGCAGCCCCTTTCTTATGATTTAACACATGGAAATTGTGTAACAATTAAGAGATTTCTTCTTCTCTTGTTGGTGTAGGTGTAGGGGGTACTTAAGCTTTTAAAGCATCAATAAAAAGAGGATAAAAACACACCTTCAAGTGTGGTAAGTACTCTGCCCATAATAATATTTTTGGATTGAAGTTTGGATGAACAATTGTTGTTGAATTGTTGTTAAGAACTCACGGGACGGCGATCGGAAGCCGTGGGTTCAATGTGTTGCTATTGTATTTCGGCATGGTGGGTTGTGTAGGGAATGTTTGATGTGTTTTGTATTATTGGAGGCAGTAGGTTGGTGTGTGTGTGATGTGTATTGGATAAGGAGAGAAAGGTGTGACGATACACCTTTAATTAATGCAAAATACGTAAATCTGCCCGGGAAATGTTTAGCTACTGTTTTGGGAATGTTGCAGCAGGTTTAAGAGCTAATATTAGCTTCATTATACCCTTGTGTTGTAGATTAACTTAATAAGGGAAAGTCCAAGTTGTGGTAAGCGCCATCTTCGGAAGGAACGAGGTATGTTAAGGCTTCTTTATTCCTTATCGGCATGAATCTAGAAATAGAACTCTAAATCTCCGAAAGAAGGAATTTGAGTATTTTGTTGTAAGAGAGCTGATTTGGTAACTCAACAAGTCTTAAGGAACTAATTTATACATTATGGTGATTCAAGTCGCCTTCTTATAAAAAATCTGATTCTTTTTGCACGAAATGTAAGTTATCCTTTTGTCAAGTTTCTTCTTCGTATTGTGATCTCTAATCAAGCTTTAGAAAGTATACAAGGAAAGTTAGAAAGTCAAATCCCCATTTATATGTGTTTGGTATGTTGATTCCAACACCTAGTAAGCCAAGGCTAAAGAAGTTATCTAAATGAACCTTAATAAATAACAAGAATAGCTTGAAGGTCAATCTAGTAATACACTTATTATGTGTGGTTTGCGTGTTAGTGTGCACCGAGGTGCTACTGCCATATTGAGGCTATTATATACATAGTGTGCACCGAGGTGCTACTGCCACATTGAGGCCATTATACACATAGTGTGCACCGAGGTGCTACTACCATATTGAGGCCATTATATACATAGTGTGCGCCGAGGCGCTACTGCCATATTGAGGCTATTAAATATAGGGTGCGCCGAGGCGCTGTTGTGGTTCAGTGTGGGTTATAAAGAGTGAGTTGCAGCGTGAGTTAATGTATGTGTTGTGTTCTAAAAAGAATAAAGGAGAAAGAGCTTAACGAGTCTTACCAATTACAGTTTACAAGTTTCATATTTTATCTTGTTCAGATTTACTACTTGCGACTTGCTTTTATGCTTCTACCTTACATGCCAGTACATTATTGTCGTACTGAAGCCCCATTGCCTGGGGGCGCTGCATTCATGCCTGCAGGTTCAGACAGAAACCCAGATAGACCTCTTCAGTAGGAGTTGCGGAGTTCAGCCATTTTGGTAAGCTCCATTCTTCCTGGAGCTGACGAGTCAGAGGTCTAGCTTATATTTTGACCAGGTTATGTATATGTACAGCTTATGGGTAGTCCAGGGCCCTGTCCTGGATATGAGATATTTTACTTACTCCTAGAGGCTTGTAGACGTGTATATGTACATCAGTATTGGGTATGGCCTTGTCGGCCTTGTTATTAGTTATCTACTATGATAATAGCCTTGTCGGCCTTGAGTTGCTTAACTACTATTGAGCTTTCAGTGTTTCCAATTGTAATTCTTAGAGACCTTGTCGGTCTCATACCCCCAGCAGGTTCAACAGAGATACACTCTATTTTGGCACCCTCGGCCTTTTGGGGCTCCGGGTGTCGGTCATGCCTCCCATGGTTTGGGGCGTGACACACTTGGTATCAGAGCACGTCGAATCCCAGGGAGTCTACAAGCCGTGTCTAGTAGAGTCTTGTTTATGGGTGTGTTGTGCACCATACCTATAATCATGAGGCTACGGGACACTTAGGAAATGTTATTCTTCTTTCATTTGCTAGATCATGCAATAGAGCGAGGTCATAAGATGTTTGAAGTCTAATTCATGTTTTTCTCTTCCTTGTTTACAGAAATGCCTGTGACTAGACAAATGAGTAGCCGACGGGTTGGCACGGATACGGGGGAAGGTACTAGTCGTTCCCCGCCTATCCGATTGGATAGATTTGAGGCTCAAAGTGAATCACCGACACCAGAGATCCCAGTTTATCAAGTACCTGATGAGACTAGAGGGGATCCAGTACCCATGACCCCACCTGCTCCAGTGGCATCTGAGATAGCTAGAGATGAACCAGCACATGTAGCTCCTCCAGCTGAAGCAGAGGACCAGGACATCAGGAGTGCTGTTCGATTATTGACCCAGATGGTAGCCACACAACAACAACAAATTGGGGCATCAACGAGTGCTAGGTTAGGTGGCTCAGAAAGTTCTAGGGCTCGAGAGTTTATCAGCCTAAGTCCTCCTATATTTACAGGCTCTGACCCACGTGAGGATCCTCAGGAGTTTATTGATCAGACTTATCGAGTACTTCGAGTCATGCATGCAACAGTAGTGGAGGCAGTGGAGTTTGCATCTTTCAGGTTACGAGATGTGGCCATTTTATGGTTCGAGGCTTGGGATCGGTCTAGGGGATCAAATGCACCACCAGCTGAATGGGAGGAATTTTCAGAGGCCTTCCTAGCTCACTATCTTCCACAGGAGGTTCGAAAGGCCAGACTTGATCAATTTCTAGCCCTTAGGCAGGGCAATATGAATGTTCGACAGTACAGCCTCAGGTTTAATTCATTAGCCAGGTACGCCCCCGATATTGTGAGTACGATGCGAGCTAGAGTTCATCGATATGTGCGTGGCCTTAAGGATGAATTGATTAAGGGATTAACAATCGCAGCCACACAAGAGGATATGAATATTTCTAAGATACAGGCTATTGCTCAGACTGCAGAGGATCTTGAAGTACAAATTGGAGATAACCAAAGCCGAGAAAGGGATCAGAATAAGAGGGTTAGATCTATTGGGTCCTATGTAGAGCCACGAGGTAATGTTAGGCCACATTTTAATAGGCGATCACCCCACCCTACTAGTGGTGCCCCATATCAGTTGCAAAGGCAGAGGTATGATCGTTTTTCTCAGACTGGACCAGGCCACAGTTCTGGTGCATCCAGTTCCTATCGCCAGGGGAATTCCGATCAGATGAGGCCACCTTTGCCACCTTGTGTTCAGTGCGGTAGGAAGCATCCTGGGATATGTCGCCTGGGTTCAGATACTTGTTATTCATGTGGGCATCCTGGTCACTTTATGCGAGACTGTCCGAGTAGAGGTAGGAGTGAGATATCCCAGCCTACAGGGTCGATGGCAGCTTCTTCATCTACTATTCGTCCCCCAAGGACAGGACAACAGGCTACACCAGGTCGTGGTAGAGGTAGAGGAGGAGGAGGAGCATCCAGTTCAGGCAGTGGTCAGAATCGCACTTATGCGCTAGCCGGTCGCCAGGACTTGGAATCGTCACCTGATGTTGTTACAGGTACATTGACTATTTTTACTCATGCTGTTTATGCACTTATAGATCCTGGCTCTACTCTTTCATATGTTACCCCGCTCGTTGCTGGTAAGTTGGGGGTAGGCCCTGATTTATTGCCTAGACCATTTGTTGTATCTATGCCAGTTGGTGAATCTATTATAGCTAGACGAGTTTATCGAGATTGTGCAGTGTGGATTTATGACCATCTCACTTCAGCTAATCTAATCGAATTAGATATGATTGACTTCGATGTCATTATGGGCATGGACTGGTTAGCTGCATGTTATGCTAATATCGATTGTAGAAATAAGGTTGTTAAATTCCATTTTTCGGAAGAAACAATCCTGGAGTGGAAAGGTAATGTTGCCACGCCAAGGGGTAGGTTTATTTCCTACCTTAAAGCCCAGAAAATGATTTCTAAAGGCTATATTTATCATTTAGTCCGAGTACAAAGCACAGAGGATGGACCAGTGACTCCTCAATCAGTTCCCGTGGTGAGTCAATTTCTAAATGTATTCCCGGATGAGCTTCCAGGAATCCCTCCAGAAAGGGAAATTGAGTTTGCCATTGACCTACTCCCAGATACTCAGCCAATATCAATTCCCCTTTACAGGATGGCTCCTGCAGAATTAAGAGAGTTAAAGGAACAATTAAAGGATCTACTCGAAAAAGGTTTCATTAGGCCTAGTACGTCGCCATGGGGCGCACCAGTTTTGTTTGTTCGTAAGAAGGATGGGTCCTTGAGAATGTGTATCGATTACCGACAACTGAACAAAGTTACAATTAAGAATAAGTATCCGCTTCCAAGGATTGATGACCTTTTTGATCAGTTGCAAGGCGCCAAATGTTTTTCAAAGATTGACTTGCGGTCGGGGTATCACCAGTTACGTGTTAAAGGGGTAGATGTTCCAAAAACAGCTTTTAGGACAAGGTATGGCCACTTTGAATTTCTAGTAATGTCTTTTGGGCTTACTAATGCCCCAGCAGCTTTTATGGACCTAATGAATCGGGTATTCAAGCCATTCCCAGATGTATTCGTGATCGTATTTATTGACGATATCCTGATTTACTCGCGGTCCAAAGCCGAACATGCTGATCATTTACGTGCAGTATTGCAAACACTTCAGAATCATAAATTATATGCGAAGTTCTCCAAATGTGAGTTTTGGTTGACTTCAGTGGCTTTTCTTGGCCATGTAATTACAGACGAAGGTATTAGAGTTGACGGCCAAAAGATTGAAGCAGTAAAGAATTGGCCGAGGCCCTTGAATGTTACAGAGATCCGTAGTTTTTTGGGCTTAGCAGGTTATTACCGAAGGTTTGTAGAAGGGTTTTCTTCTATATCTGCACCATTGACAAAGTTGACTCATAAAGCTGCCAAGTTCCAGTGGTCTGATGCATGTGAGCAGAGTTTTCAGGAGTTGAAGGACAGGCTTACTTCAGCACCTGTCTTAACTCTGCCAGAGGGCACAGAAGGTTATGTTGTTTATTGTGATGCTTCAAGGATTGGGTTAGGTTGCGTTTTAATGCAACATGGTAAAGTTATTGCCTAAGCCTCGAGACAACTAAGAAAGCACGAACAAAATTACCCTACTCACGATCTTGAATTGGCAGCAGTTATATTTGCCTTGAAATTTGGCGCCATTACTTGTTTGGAGTCCATGTAGACGTGTTTTCGGACCACAAAAGTCTACAGTATTTATTCAAACAGAAGGATTTAAACCTAAGGCAAAGAAGGTGGCTAGAGTTACTAAAGGATTATGACGTAGATATTTTGTACCATCCAGGGGAGGCCAATG